>CM069138.1:47028452-47499352 GCA_035221665.1 Okamejei kenojei | reverse complement strand
TGAGGAGAGTGGTTTGAGGAGAGGGGGTTGTGGAGGTGGGGACGGCTGGTGGTGTGCGATTGGGGTGTTAGTGTGTGTAGGTGAGCGCGTGTGGGTCGGTGGTGTGGTTGAGGAGAGATGGGGGTGTGCGGGGTGGTGATGGAGGGTTGGGGGTAGCGTGAGGAGAGGAGGGGGTGTGAGAGTGTTGGTGTGTGTGAGAGGGGTGGTGGTGTGTAGGTGATGTGGGAGTGTTGAGTGTGAGCTGGTTGGGCGTGTGAGGTGGGTCGTGTGTGTGTGTTGGGGTGTGGTTGGAGAGAGTGGGTGGAGGGAGTGTGGGTGTGGAGAGAGTAGGGAGTTGATGAGAGGATTGGTGGACTGAGAGTGAGGTGTGATGTGAGATTGAGGAGGTGTGGATGGAAGAGTGTAAGAGTGGAGAGAGTGGGTGAGTGAGGGATGTGTGGGGAGGAAGGAGGGAGAGTTTCGAGGAGAAAGGAGACGGGGGGGAGAGGGGGGGGGTGGCGGAGAGGGGGGAGTGAGGGGAGGGGAGGTTAGGATTGTGTGGGTGGCGGGGTGTGGGAGGGGAGGAGATGAGAGGGAGTGGTTGGTGTGAGAGTGTGAGAGATGGTGACGAGAGTTTGAGAGAAGAGGAGGAGAGAGAGTGAGAGGAGAAACGGAGCGAGGAGGTGGAGAGGAGGTGGGGAGGAGCGTAGAGGGAAGTGTGGGGGAGGGGAGAGCGGAGATGAGAAGGAGGAGGGAGAGGTATGGGAGGGTGAGGGAGAGTAGGGGGAGTTGTTTGGTGGGGAGGGATGGAGGGAGGGTTGGGTGGATGATGGGGCGACATGGGATGTATGTGGGGAGGAGAGAACGTTGTGGTGTAGTGGAGTAGGTGGAGTGGTGAGGGAGAAAGGAGAGGAGAGAGGGCATGAGAGTGTGAGGTGTGGTGTGGTAGAGTGTGTGGAGGTGGTGGAGAAGAGGGGGTGGAAGGGGGAAGGATAAGGGGTGTGAGTGGGAGGACGTGTGGGAGATTGGGGTGTGGGGAGCGTGATAGGAGGGAGACTGGGTGTGAAGGGGATGAGGTAAGATGTTGGCTGTGGGGAGGGAGGGGATGTGTGTGAGGGGTATTGATGTTGTACGTGGGGTAGTATGTTTGGAGGGTAGAGTGGGATGTGTGTATGTGGGGTGTGGAGGGGAGAGGGAGTGAGGATAAGGGGGGTGAGGAGAGAGTGGAAGGGGGGGGAGAGAGAGAGGAAGGAGAGTTGAGGTGGGAGGGAGAGAGGGGAGAGGGAGAGGGAGAGAGAGAAAGGGGAGAGGGAGCGGTGGAGAGAGAGAGAGAGAGGAGGGATAGAGAGGCAGGGCTGCCAACTTCCATAGCATTGAGCGTGAGAATCATGGCATTTCGCCAAATTTCTCATGCTCTGCCTTGTGAATATTCTGTGATCGATGAAAATTTAAAAAACCCATATCAAATGCCATGGTCCATGGGAAAGCAGCGACGGGATTAGATGCGGTCGGGGAGGCGGGGCTGGCGAGGGTTTGCCGGGCTGGCGATCGCTCACTGCAGCTCCGGCCATGGAGCAGCCTCAGTGCAGGTGTCGGAAGCGTTGCGCCGCTGCCGTGAGCAGTCTCTGTACCAAATGTCGCCCAGGTGACCGGCATGTCAGGCTGCAGCTCGGTGCATTCCGGGAGGACAACAGTGGCTGCTGGAAGTAAGTTCCAGGCACTTGGGTAGAAACTAGTTGAAAGATAGTGGCCTTCAAATGGGTGGTGGGTGGATATACTGCATCCTGCTTGCCTTGCTTGTTTTTCACTTACTGTAAACTGCAGGAAAAACTGTTTCCGATGTTGGGGGGAGTTCAGAACCAGGGGTCACAGTTTAAGAATAAAGTGGAGGCCAGTTAGGACTTGAGATGAGGACAAAACTTTCTTCACACAGAGAGTTGTGAATCTGTGGAATTCTCTGCCACAGAAGGCCAGTGCAGGCCAATTCACTGGATGTTTTCAAGAGAGAGTTACATTTTGTTCTTGGGGCTAACAAAATCAAGGAAATATGGAGGTAAAAAACAGGAAAGAGGTACTGATTTTAGATGAATAGCCATGATCATATTGAATGGCAGGCTGGCTCAAAGGGCTAGATGGCCTATTCCTGCACCTATTTTTTCTATGTTTCTATGCTTGAGTATTATGGCAATAAAACTCGTCACTTCATTTTGAAGCATTCATGCATGGGTGGAGGGTATAATTGGTCATTGGGCCCTTCGGCTCACTTTGCCCACACCGCCAACATGTCCCAGCTACGCTACCTGCTTTTGGTCCATACTCCAAACCTGTCCTATCCATGTATCAGTCTAACTCTTTCTTAATGTTGGGATGGTCTCTGCCTCAACTACCTCCTCTGGCAGCTTGTTCCATACACCCACCACCCTTTGTGTGGATAAAGTTACCCCTCAAAAAGTTACCTCTTAAAAATGCTTCATACAAAAAACATTGAAAAACATACTTTCTACAATGCACTAAAACATGATTTTAAATACATCAAATTTCAAAATGTTCCTACCCTGGGAGGGGGGACACCCTTCTTCCACACCCTCTCCCCACTCAGTTGCTCCTCTCCCTCACCGGGTACCCCTGAAGGCCAGTGATCAGATGGGAGAGGACATGCCAGATATGAGCGGGGAACTGAGGCCAGTTGTCCGTGATGTCTGGAATCCCAGTGCTCAGCGCTTCATGTTTCGGAGTTGGCTACTGTTATTGATTTGTAATTAGTTGACAAAACCTTAATTTATTAATCCGGAATATCTAGGGGGATGGGATAAGTGTAATACTAAATGACATGCAAGGTGTCAGGCTGTCTGTCACAACATACAGCCCTGATAATATTCACGAACTTAATATTCAGGGTTATACATCCTATAGAAAGGACAGGCAGGTGGGCAGAGGAGGGGGGTAGCTCTGCTGGTGATGGATGGAATTCAGTCCCTTGCGAGGGAAGACATAGGGACTGACGAGGTAGAGTCACTGTCAATTGAGTTGATGAACTGTAAAGGCAAGAAGACACTAATTGGTGTTATTTACAGACCCCCAAATAGTAGCCCGGATGTAGGGTGTAAGTTGCAGCAGGAGTTAAAACTGGCATGTAACAAAGGTAATGCCACTGTGGTGATGGGGGATTTCAATATGCAGGTAGACTGGGAAAATCAGGTTGGTTCAGGACCCCAAGAAAGAGAGATTGTAGAATGCCTCCGAGATGGATTCATAGAGCAGCTTGTAATGGAGCCGACCAGAGAAAAGGCAATTCTGGATTTAGTGTTGTCCAATGAACCAGATATGATAAGAGAACTCGAGGTAAAGGAACTGCTTGGAGGTAGTGATCATAATATGATTAGTTTTAATCTGCAATTTGAGAAGGAGAACGTTAAATCAGAAGTGGCAGTGGTGCAGTTGAACAAAGGGGACTATTATGGATGAGAGGGGAGTGGCCAAAGTAGACTGGAAAGGGATCCTAGCAGGAATGACGGTGGAACAGCAATGGCAGGAATTTCTGGGCATAATCCGGAAGTCGCAGGTTCATTTCATTCAAAAAGGAAGAAAGATTCTAAGGGAGTAGGAGGCAACCCGGGTCTGACAAGAGAAGTTAGGGATGGAATAAAACTAAAAGAAAAGATGTATAATAACACAGCAAAGAGTAGCCGGAAGCCAGAGGATTAGGAAACTTTCATAGGACAACAGAAGGAAACAAAACGGGCAATACGGGCTGAAAATATGAAGTACGAGGGGAAGCTGGCCAGGAATACAAAGAAGGACAGTAAAAGCTTTTTTTGACATGTTAAGGGAAAAAGGGTAGCAAAGTCAAATGTGGGTCCCTGGAAGGCAGACACGGGTGAAATTATTATGGGGCTACAAGGAAATGACAGAAGAGTTGAATAGGTACTTCGGATCTGTCTTCACTAAGGAGGACACAAACAATCCCCCAGATGTACTGGAGGGCAGACGATCTAAGGGGGGGGTAGAGGAACTGAAATAAATGTTCATTAGGCAAGAAATGGTATTCAGTAGGCTAATGGGACTGAAGGATGATAAAAATCCCCTGGGCCTGTGGTCTGCATCCCAGGGTCCTCAGGGAGGTGGCTCTAGAAATAGTGGATGCATTGGTGATCATTTTCCAATGTTCAATAGATTCAGGATCAGTTCCTGTGGATTGGAGGATAGCTAATGTTATCCCACTTTTCATGAAAGGAGCGAGAGAGAAAACAGGGGATTTACAGACCAGTTAGCCTGACTTCGGTGGTGGGGAAAAGATGCTGGAGTCAATTATTAAAGAGGTAATAATGGGGCATTTTGGATAGCAGTAAAAGGATTAGTCCAAGTCAACATGGATTTATGAAAGGGAAATCATGCTTGACTAATCTTCTGGAATCTTTTGAGGATGTGACAAGTAAAATGGATGAAGGGGTGCCAGTGGATGTATGTAGTGTATCTAGACTTTCAGAAAACCTTTGATAAGGTCCCGCACGGGAGAGACAGGTGACTAAAATTAGAGCACATGGTATTGGGGGTAGGGTGTTGACATGGATAGAAAATTGGTTGGCCGACCGGAAGCAAAGAGTAGGAGTGAACGGGTCCTTTTCAGAATGGCAGCCAGTGGCGGAGTGGAGTGCCGCAAGGCTCGGTGTTGGGGCCACAACTGTTTACCATATATGTTAATGATTTGGAAGGGAATTAGGAACAACACTAGCAAGTTTGCGGATGACACAAAGCTGGGTGGCAGTGTGAACTGTGAAGAGGATGTTAGAAGGTTGCAGGGGGACCTGGACAGGTTGAGTGAGTGGGCAGATGCGTGGCAGATGCAGTATAATATAGATAAATGTGAGGTTATCCACTTTGGCGGCAAAAACAAGGGGGCAGATTATTATCTCAATGGGGTTAGGTTAGGTTAGGGGGAGGTACAGCGAGACCTGGGTGTCCTTGAATGTTGGCGTGCAGGTACAGCAGGCAGTGAAGAAAGCTAATGGAATGTTGGCCTTCATAACAAGAGGATTTCAGTATATGAGTAAAGAGGTTCTTCTGCAGTTGTATAGGGCTCTGGTGAGACCACATCTGGAGTATTATGTACAGTTCTGGTCTCCTAATTTGAGGAAGGACATCCTTGTGATTGAGGCAGTGCAGCGTAGGTTCACGAGATTGATCCCTGGGATGGCGGGACTGTCAAATGAGGAAAGATTGAAAAGACTAGGCTTGTATTCACTGGATTCAGAAGGATGAGGGGGATCTTATAGAAACGTATAAAATTATAAAAGGACTGGACAAGCTAGATGCAGGAAAAATGTTCCCAATGTTGGGTGAGTCCAGAACCAGGTGCCACAGTCTTAGAATAAAGGGGAGGTCATTTAAAATTGAGGTGAGAAAAAACCTTTTTACCCAAAGAGTTGTGAATTTATGGAATTCCCTGCCACAGAGGGCAGTGGAGGTCAAATCACTGGATGGATTTAAGAGAGAGTTGGATAGAGCTGTAGGGGCTAGTGGAGTCAAGGGATATGGGGAGAAGGCAGGCACGGGTTATTGATAGCAGACGATCAGCCATGATCACAATGAATGGTGGTGCTGGCTCGAAGGGCCAAATGGCCTCCTTCTGTACCTATTTTCTATGTTTCTATGTCTATGTTTCTATGATAACCCATTATTTCCTTCAGTTAAATATTGGGAAGGTAGCACTATTGTCATTTGCCACTCAATTATTATGTTTGTTCACCTCACTGACTATTTCTAACGCCCCCCCCCCCCCCCCCCCCAATTCCTTTGACAGGTTGAATAGAAATGTCCACAATCTCGTTGTTTTATTAATTGAACATGTGGATGAACATCCTCAAGGAGTGCAATCAGATGGAAACTGATTCAGATGCGATATTTAAGAGCTTATTTAAAGAAGGGGCATATTTTAAAGGAGTGACAGAGATACTTGCAGGGGAATGTGTGAGGAGATTATTATTTGTCTTTAGTTTTAGCTTTAACCAGGACATCTGAAGATTCAAAGTTTAATATAGTAATTGTGCTGATACTGACCCCAACCAACCACGTAATGAATATCATCCATTCTGGAGGTTTTACTTTTATGATGCCATTTAAACTTCACTTGGATTTCAATCATGTCAATGTAAAAGGGGAGCATTGGAACAAAAATTTGCCCTCGGTACATATTAACTGTAATGTAAAAATGTATGCATGTTGGTAGGTGCAATCAAAACAAAGATATTTTTATCATTGTTGTGTTATGAATACCACAGAAAATATTATGTACTCTCAAGATCACAGTTAATAGAATAATATTGCTTAAATATATAGTTATTGGACTTTGCATTTCGGAAAAGTCCCAGCTGAGAGGAAGACTGCAAAATACTGAAAATATTGGCAGCCCTGATAGATAATAGATGCAGGAGTAGGCCGTTCGGCCCTTCAAGCCAGCACCACCATTCAATGTGATCATGACTGATCATCCCCGTTCTTGCCTTCTCCCCATGTCCCCTGACTCCGTTATCTTTAAGAGCCCTATATAGCTCTCTCTTGAAAGTTTCCAGAGAACCAGTCTCCACCACCCTCTGAGGCAGAGAATTCCACACTCACAACTCTCTGTGTGAAAAAGCCTTTCCTCCTCCCCATTATTCATATTTCATTCCCCATTACAGAATTAGCTATCTCTTTGTATGACCTAATAATTGCTATTGTAACAATGCATGCATTTACTCTGTCAGATAATGAAAATGAGTTTACCCTTTTTACCTACAAGCTTACGGTATTTGAGCACAGTCTAATTTAATTTCTACTGGGATATTATGAGTTAAATATTCTTGGTGAAATTTGGAGTTAAGTGGGAACTTAACCCAGATATAATAGTTGGCAGATAACATGGCTGAGGTTTTAGCTCATACTGAAGTTTACTATGGTGGATCGACAGCAGAAACAGTTTGCTCCATCATATAATGACTCTGCAGCGCACTCTAGCTTGATATTTTAGGTTTGTTGACAAATTGTAATCCATGACATGAAGGAGACTGGAACACCTTGGGTGCAAATAGGCAAAACTTAGAAGATGGTAGCCTAGAAATTCTAGTGCCCAGTGCAATGCTTTTATGTGCTACCCATCTCAATTTTATCCTAAACATAAGTTTATTGATTGACTACTCAGAGCTATATTAATACACGTCCAGATTTTTTTTTTTTTGCACGTACACTTCTTCATCTTCTCCTGGGCATCCAAAGACTTTATGTACAATGTTTTATATTTGCAATAGATAACTAAAATAATGCTGCACTCTATGGAAAATGACGTGTCTCTGTACTGTCAGCAGGTGCAGAGCCAACAACAGGGACAATTAATGAGACAGCAGATGGAGCAGCTCCAGCAGCTGATGGAACAGCAGCAGAAACTCATCAAGTTGCTCAGCTGGCCCATGGCCAATCAAGGTAGTGCTGCCCATTATTGAAGCAATTTTCAAACTTGCAATGTGGCAGATAAATGTTTTTCTAAAATCCATTGCTGAATAATTTGTGAATTCCTTAAATTGTTCTTGTTGGGCCAATGAACAGATGGTGTGTGGTCCCGTCTTTGGGAAATTCATGATGCTCAAGGCATTGTCCACTCGAGACTAATCAAATAAACCCAACGTGTATGGCTGGACCAAGAGGGATGCAGCTGAGAGAATACAAGGAGTGGGAGGATTGGAAACATAAGCATTGGCACAGACACCTCATATGCTCTTCGTTGACTTCAGGAGTTCTGTTTTCTAGGCCCCCATTCCCTCATCTTCACCATGGATGTCCAGTCACTCTACACCTCCATCACCCTGCAGGAGGGTCTCAAAGCCCTCTGTTTCTTCCTCGACCATAGAACCAACCAATCCCTGCCTACTGATACTCTCCTCCGCCTAGCGGAGCTGGTCCTTACCTTAATAACTTTTTGTTTGACTCCCCCCATTTCCTCCAAATACAAGGCATAGCTATGGGCAGCGCATGGGTCCTAGCTATGCCTGCCTCTCTTTTGGGTACGTCGAATAATCCTTGTTCGAGGCGTATCGTGGTCCTATCCCCGATCTCTACCTCCGCAACATTGACAACTGCATTGGTGCACCTCCTGCACCCACACACAACTCACTGACTTCATGCATTTCACCACTAACTTCCATCTGGCACTCAAATGCACCTGGACCATTTCCGACATTTCCCTACCATTTCTTGACCTCACTATCTCCATCGCAGGTGATAGACTACTGACCAACATCCACTATAAACCCACTGACTCCCATGGCTATCTGGACTACACTTCTTCCCACCCTGCTTGCTGTAAAGACTCCTTCCCCTACTCCCAATTCCTCTGTCTACGCCTCATCTGCACCCAGGATGAGGTGTTCCGCACCAGGGCATCGGAGATGTCCTCATTCTTCAGGGAACGCGAGTTCCCCTCTTCTACTATAGATGAGGCTTTCACCAGAGTCTCTTCTATACCGCGTGACTCTGCTCTCACTCCCCATCCCCCCACTCGTTACAAGGGCCGAGTCCCCCTTGTCCTCACCTTCCACCCTACCAGCCGTCACATACAACAAATAATCCACCGACATTTTCGCCACCTCCAACGTGATCTCACCACTTGCCACATCTTCCCATCTCCTCCCCTGTCTGCTTTCCGCAGAGACCGCTCCTTCCAGAACTCCTTGGTCAATTCGTCCCTTCCCACCTGTACCACCCCATCTCTGGGCACTTTCCCTTGCAACCTCAAGAAATGCTACACTTGTCGCGTTACCTCCCCCCTTGACTCCATTCAAGGACCCAAGCAGTCTTTCCAGGTGCGGCAGAGGTTCACCTGCTCCTCCAGCCTCATCTATTGCATCCGCTGCTCTGGATGTCAGCTGCTCTACATCGGTGAGACCAAGCGTAGACTTGGCGATCGCTTCGCCGAACACCTCCGCTCGGTTCGCAATAACCAACCTGATCTGCCGGTGGCTCAGCACTTCAACTCCCCCTCCCATTCCGAATCCGACCTTTCTGTCCTCCATGGCCAGAGTGTGGACCACCGTAAATTGGAGGAGCAGCACCTCATATTTCACTTGGGTAGTTTGCACCCCAGTGGTATGAACATTGACTTGTCTAATTTCAGGTAGTCCCTACTTTCTCCTCCCCTTCTCAGCTCTCCTTCAGCCCACTTGCTCCACCTCTTCCCGCCCCCCCCCCCCCCCCCACCCTCACATCAGTCTGAAGAAGGGTTTTGACCCGAAACCTTGCCTATTTCCTTCGCTCCATAGATGCTGCCTCACCCGCTGAGTTTCTCCAGCATTTTTGTCTACGTTCGATTTTCCAGTATCTGCAGTTCCTTCTTGACCATTGGCACAGATTGTTGGGTACAGGTATCAGGCTGAGTGTAAGAAGTCAGGATTGTGGCAGAATATAATCGGTAGATGGATGGAATTGATCTGAATTAATTTGTTTAATCTGAATTGGACAGTTGGTTTGCCTTGGTGGTCAGGTTTATGGTAAGCTTGGACTCAAGGGATGGTTGTGTATGGTATTGTGATAGGAATAAATTCAGTAATCTTTGGGAGAAGTTTGGATTAGTAGTTGGCTTGTCTTGGTAGTTGGGTTTATGTTTAGGTTTATTATTGTCACATGTTCCAAGATACAATTTAAAGCTTTGTTTTGCATGCTATCCAAACAGATCAGTTTAAATTCAAGAATAATAGATGGAACAAACGGCAAAAATACAGAGTGCAGAGAATTGTCCTCAGCATTGTAGTACATCAGTTCCATAGAAAAAGGTTAGGGTTAGGGTTAGGTAGGTAGAGGTGAATCAAACAGTATGCTAGATTATGCAAGGACCGTTCAGAATCCTAACAGAGGGGAAGAAACTGTTCCTGCTTCTGGCAGTGCATGTTTTCAAGTTTCTGTACCTTCTGTTGAACACGATCAGGGAGAAGAAGGAATGACAGGGATGGGACAAATCTTTGATTATGTTGCCATTTTTTTTGAGGCAGTGTAGATGGAGTCATTGATATAGCATCAAAGTATAAGGCAATTGACTCTATGTAGCCTTTGATTCAGGAGAGAGTATAGGCGCAGTACACAGTGGCTGGATATACGCATAGGTGCTTGTGTGACTGGAAGGTGGTGGCCAGAGGGATTTCACACACTCAGTACCAATCCTGCATATTATTTTATACAGTTTTACTATTATTGCATTAACCTTTAGACTTTCTCCAATGGTAATAATTGAATCATATTGCTAGTAGGCATAATCATTGTAGACATTGCTAACTGTGTAACTGTGCCTTGGTTTCCCAAATTATGTTCTGAGTTAATGAGATGATAACAGAGGGGAAGATGCTGTTCCTGAGTCTGGTAGTGCGCAATTTCAAGTTTCTGTACTTTCTGCAGACGGGAGCGGGGAGAAGAAGGACTAACCGGGGTGGAACAAGTCTTTAATTATGTAGGATGCTTTTCTGATACAATGTTGATGGAGTCAATGGTGGGGAGTCTGGTCTGTGTGATGAACTGGGCTACATCTACAACTCCGCAATTTTTTGTTGTTTTGTGAACTGTTCACAAATCAAGCTATGATGCAACCTGTGTGGTTTCTGTGGTGCATCTGTAGAAGTTTGTAAGAGTTATTAGAGACATGCCAAAGTTCCTCAATCTCCTCAGGAAGTAGAGGCATTGGTGTGCCTTCCTGGCTGTTGCATCAATGTGATTGGTCCATGACAGATCGTTGGTAATATTAACGCTAAGGAACTTGATGTTCTCAACATTTCTACTTCGGCGCCATTGATGCTGGCTGGGGCATGTACTCCTCCATGCTTCCTGAAGTCAATAACTAGCTCCTTTTTCTTGATGACATTGAGAGAAAGATTATTGTCCTGACACCATGTTACTAAGTTCCCTATCTCCTTCCTGTACTCTGTCTCGGCACTGTTCGTTATCTGGCCTACCACTGTGGTGTCATCCGCAAACTCTTCTTCAATTTGAACAAAATCTCGTAGGTCATAAGCTCCGAAGAAGGGCTCGACCCGAAACGTCACCCATTCCTTCTATCCAGAGATGCCGCCTGTCCCGCTGAGTTACTCCAGCATTTTGTGTCTATCTTTGAATAAAATCTTGCTGAGAATACCAAAATACACATTGTTTGTGCAGGCCAGGCAGCATCTATGGAGAGAGATGGACGGACGATGTTTTGGATCGGGACCCTTCCTCAGACTGAGTCTGAAGACTCCATCTCCCTCTTTCTCTATCTGTTGAGTTCCTTCATCATGTAATAACAAGGAACTGCAGATGCTGGTTTATACCACAGAAAACATGAAATGCTGGAGTTCTCAGCAGGTCAGGCAACATCTCTGGAGAACATGATTGGTGATGTTTTGGGTAGTCTGAAGAAGGATCTTAACCCAAAATGCACATTTCAATTTTCTCCAGAGATGATGCCTGACCTGCTAAGTTACTCCAGCATTTAGTGTCTCTGAGTCTTTCAGCACTTTGATTTCAGAAATAGTTCTGTTAACACTGTTCAACTAGTCACCCTATTTCAGCAGCTGATTTTGCTTTTTCAGATGTCTTAAACTTTGAAGAGCTATGGCAGTGTGCCAGCTACTGTCTGCATTGTATTAACTGACATGCCCAGGCATGTTTCCTTTATATTATGTAATGGACTGAGTGGGATATTGGTTGAAGATGTAATCTGGAAACTATTAATAAGAAGCTCTTTGGTATTGACACAATTGTTAGATAGCTTTGGATATTATATTGCTAGTGCTAAAAATCTGTGACATGACAAGTTTGTAGTTTGATTATTATGCTTGGTTGAAAGCAACAGTTGAAGGAGCATCAATAGAGATTGGCTGAAATAGTGTACCAATTATATTTCTATGGTCACCAGATACAAATTGAGCTTTGGCCAAGTGTCTTTTGAAAGCAGCATGTGCTGTTGATATTGCTTATTGTTCTGTGCTTTTTAGGAACAATTTAAAAATACAGATCATTTGAAAATGTAATAGTTTCATCTGTTATAAAATGTTACTGAACATCAGAAAAAAATCAAAGCAGTTACAAAGTCTTTTAATTTCACAATACTTTGGTGGGTGAAACCTCAGGGATTTTTTTTGTGCATCAATTCACAGGGCATGGATGGTGCTGTAAATGCCAGCATTTAGTGTCCACTAGACTAAGTGGGACCCATTGGGTCCCTGTCACACAGGAGGCTTGGTCCCCAACGCAATATTCCACCACTCACCCATCGCTCCCAACTGCACAGGCACAGCTCATTCCCCCTCAGCCCTAGCATTCTCTCCCCTCCTCTTCACCCGCCCTCTTCTTTCCCCTCTCCTCCCCTCCCCCAATCCCCCCCTCACTTCTCTCTCTCCTCTCCTTTCCCCTACCCTCAGTCACTCCCTCCCTCCCTACACAACTCTCCCTCCCTACCCCCTCCTATCCCTCACCTCTCCCTCTACTCCCCACTCCCTATCTCCCCCACTCCTCTATTCCCTCCTCCTCTCCCTCTATCCCCCTCCTCCCTAACTCTCCCTCCTCACCTACTCCTTCTTTTCCCTCTCCTCCTACCCTCCCCATTCCCTGCCTCACCTCTCCTTCTCCCTCCCTCCCTCAATCCCTCCCTCAAACCCTCCCTCCCTCAATCCCTCCCTCCCTCAATCCGTCCCTGCCTAACTATTCTCTCTTCCCTACTCCCATCCTCCCCTCCTCTCCCTCTATCCCCTCTCCTCCCCCGCACTCCCTCCTCACCTCCCCAGGATCTCGAGGTTGCCACTCCTCTCTCTTTTTGCATGCCCCAGCATGTGGGCGGGGGACGGGGGTGGGGGGGGAGCTCGGAGAAAAGACGGGGGAAGAGCCGTGGGGGAGAGGGGGGGGTATCACGGCGGAGTGGGATAGGAGCCAGCGAGGAGGATCAGAGGGGAAGGAGCTGGAACTGCAGGACATTGCGATGGGGTTGTGCGTTTGGGACTCACAGCAGGTGCTGGACGCTCTCCTCCGACTCCGCACCGGGCCGAGCTGGGCCGCTTCCGGTCCCTCCGAAAATTGTGTCCGGTTGGAGGCCTCTGCCAGCCACCCGCAGCGTCCCTCAGCTCCAGTAAAGATCCGATGGCACAGGAAGGGGTGAACCATCCCGGGGAGTGACAGGAGAAGAGACCAATCTGCGCGGCGCTGACTGGCAGGAGAGGAGATCAATCTGCGCACATGCGGTCTTTATGATTTTTAAACCTCGCTAACTTTTACAATATACTACCAATTGGAACGAAACTTTTTGCACTCGCAGCACAGCAGAACGGTGAGTGAGCTGATGATAAATCATAGCATTATCGCGTACCGCTTTTATGCAAATAAAAAAAACGCGCAAACTGGGAGAGCACAAGATCAGAGTTTTAGTTATGTATAGATGTCTATTCACCTCTGGGCTAAAGAGGTAGTTAAGCCTCAACCAGGTTGCTATGGGGCTCAAGTCAGACAGGCTCACTGGATTCCCAATGACTTGACGAGTCCAGTTGTAGTGTTTAAAACCTTTTATTCAGGCACCACAGTTGTATGCCATCAGGGGACAGCATTCAAATATTTGCAGCCATTAACTAAAAACAGAACATATCATAGCTGACAAAATTTAAAAAATCTGGAATTACAACTAAAAGTAAAAAAAACATAACTAACAACCAAAGGACAGTGGACATTCAACTAACAACTTTCACACAGAATACACTGCTGTAAAACAGGATTCCTCATCTATTAGGGCGATTAGGATATATCAAGAACCCGGACACCATGAAGGGATCATTGTTCACAGTTCTGTCCAGGCTCCTGTTAGTTGTCACCTTGAGCTCACAAGCTGCTCTTTGTCACTGTAATCAGCAGACCCGTTTTCAAGCAGTTAATGTTTTTTCTTAATAAACTGACCCCATCAATTCTCTGCAACCCCCTACAAAGGATGACAGATTTTCTTCCCCAAGGGGCAATAGTGAAGTAAATATTATTATACGGTTACCGTTACTGAGATTGGCTTTATTTATTTTGTGCCACTGGAGGCAAGAAGGTTACACATCCACAAAACAAATTAGTCGTGGGCTTTGCAGAAAATGTCACTTTCCAGTTGGTATTCATAGACATTCTCACTTGCTGTCAGTTTAAATGCTGCAAGCAAACTATAGGGAATCTAAACTTAATATAAGTGCTAATGATGCCAGCAATGTCTAGACAGAGGGACTGCTTGCAAGAGGATTGGGAATAGCGGCAGCAGAGAAATCTGCCTACAGTGTAGGGAGTGGATGAGAAACTGGGATAACTAGTGTAAGGTCGGTGTGGACTCAGTGGGCCGAAGGGCCTGTTTCCATGCTGTATCTCTAAAATAAAATGAGCAGGACTGTAGCTCTAATTCTATCTTTTCTCAAATAGAATTGGCATTTTTAAAGTAATAGTGCTGTCTCACGGTGCGAGTCCACCCACGAGTGACCCCCAAGTGAAAGAAAAAAAACAGTCTCGTGGTTGTGTACGAGATTCCAAGTTTATGTTTAAGTGTTTAACCGAGTTCCCATGGGTATGTCATTTCTGCGATGTTCCAACTTCCTCTCCCGAGTTACCAAGTTCCTCTCCCATTACTCTTGAGCCAACCGTGAATGAAGGTCTGATAAGCAACAGTGTTAAAGAAGACATCTCCATCCTGCGGCTTTGAGGTAAAGATAGAATTCAGCAGGGCCGCATCTATTGATGACCTACAAAGGGAAAATGCGCACCGTCCAGTGCCAGAGCAGATATATACTTATGATTTGCTTGAAACACACATCACGTAGTTAGAAGACCAGCGGGCGGAGGTTTGTTATATTTTAATTGAATTTACTGCCAGGTCTACACACTGCGGGGAGACGGGAGATGAAATCTTTGAATGTGGACGGATGTCTCCGCGTCTGCTCGTTCTAAGCAGAATATATTTTTAGTTGCCTTTCAGGCCGGGCTTTGGTTTTATTCCTTGTTTTTGTTTATTCGCACACACTTTTCGTGTTTGAGGGTGTGAGAAGTCCATGCCAGGTGCCGGCCGGCCACAGCCGCCGTTCTTTCACATCAGTTGCACATCAGATTGTGGGAGACGGAGCACAGGGTTCGCCACTTGAGCTGCTTTGGTGCCCAAGCGTGAGTTGAGGTGGAGGGAGATTTGGGGGGGGGGGGGGGGTGGGGGGTGCGCAGGCGTCATTAATCTGTCTGGGGTGACAAGGCTCTTGGGTTAGGCTAGGATCATTCTCTACGGGATGATCTTAGTGCGGGAGACAAGTGTAGGAGAGGTGTACTGACTGTGTGGGCAGACACTTTGGTAGTGATCGCCCACCAGTCTCAAAAGCCGCTGTGTCTCCCTGTCCCTGGGATAGAAGGGGGCGATCAAACAGCACAATACCCCTCTCCCCTCCACGGCAACACAAAGGGCAACGATCCCAAGGCTTTAGCGTCAGAAACAGCGGGCAGGCGACAATCACCCACCATAACGCTTCTGGTCTGCAATAGTCACCAAAATACACTGCATCTTTAGAAAGGAAAAATACAAAATATGTCGATCCCACTGGATAGGCTTTAGTCATGGCACAGCACGGAAACAGGTCCTTCGGCCCAGCTTGGCTGTGCCGTCCAATTTGGTGTCTTGGGGTAGTCCTATTTGTCTGCATGTGGCCCATAGCCCTCTAAACCCTCCCATCCATTTATCTGTCATTAATAACCTCAAAAAAATCCCTGCTTCAGTTTCCTGGGTCCAACTCAGAGAGAAGTCTTCCCCCCTTTCCAGGGTTAAATCGCTCCACTGTTTATAATGCTCTCTGCATTATGAAGTCCTCGACAGTGAACCCCATGGGCAATCACTACCAAAGTGTCTGCTCATACAGTCAGTACACTTGTCTCCCGTACTAAGTCACCCCAACCGCCCCCCTCCCCTCCCTCCTCCCCCTCCCTCCTCCCCTCCCTCCCTCCCCCCTCCCTCCTCCCCTCCCTCCTCAGCCCCCTCCCTCCTCCCCTCCCTCCTCCCCCCTCCCTCCTCCCCCCTCCCTCCTCCTCCTCCCTCCCTCCAGTCCCGTCCCGACCCCCTGGGAAACTGAAGGGAGCGACAATCATCTGCCACGGATACAAATAATGTCATACACAAGAAAGGGCAGATGCTGGTTGACAAAAAGTGAACACGTAGGGCTGGAGACATTTGGAAACGTCATCCCGTCACCCATTCCTTCTCTCCAGAGATGCTGCCTGCCCGCTGAGTTAAAGAGTGCCCACGGTAGACTCACGAATCACTAAGGTAAACGCACGGGCCACTACGTTATTACAACGAGTTTAAATGTTTCAATTTTTAACTTGAACAGTAAATTTGACTCGTTTGAATTTTTTCAAGAGTTAACAAGTTTCACGGGTACCTGCCATTAGCGCCACGAGTCGCTAAGTTGCGTGCGTGAATTCCGACGTTCCCACTACGTTAATTGTACGAGATTACTGTGCGTGAAAACTCGGGGTCACTCGTCGGTCGACTCGCACCGTGAGACAGGGATTTAAGGAGGACATTATATTAATAATTTTATATAATTTTTTCCATCTTGTATTTGCTGCAGGTTTTACCTTGCCGGTAGGATTTTCAGCTCCATGGAATGGTATCTCTGCAGGCCTGCCACCTGGTGCAATGGTACAGTTGTCTGGTCCATCTGCTAACGAAGAATCTTCAAATGTCCATGCCCAGGCATCATTTTCCATTCCACTGGTTCAAGCTGCACAGTCCACAAAAGAGCCATCATCAGTTAACAGCAACCACATTTGGACAGCAAAGCATCCACATCCATCTCAAGACACAGGTGAGTCACAGATGGGCCATTTGTATTCGACATAAAGTGAAAATATACTAGGAACAGCAAGTCAGACTTCCTAATCCCAAACTCTAGCTATGCTCATGACCCAGGGAAGCTTCAAGAAAACGCTTTGTTCAGATTCAGGAACAGTTTCTTCCCAGCTGTTAACAGGCAACCTATCACCAACTAGAGAGCGGTCTTGACCTCCCATCTACCTCATTGGTGATGTTAGGTCTATCTTTAATCAGACCGCTTGGACTTTATCTTGTACTAAATGTTATTCTGTATCGGTACGCTTTGGACGGGTTGATTGTATTCTCGTATATTTGTTTCACTGACTGGATCGCACGCAACAAAGAACTTTCACTGTACCTCATTACACGTCACAATAATAAACTAAACTAAGCTTTCATACTGTTGAACTCTAATTCACTGACACAGAGTATTTCACTGCTTGAAGCCGTCAAAATGGGAATATACCTAGAAAAGTAGTAATGATCCTGATATCGTCTAGGGGGATGTGAGTTTGTGTTGCAATTGAAATGGAAAAAATACTTCAGGTTTAGCCAGTGAAGACAGTAAGTGATGTTAGAAAGATACATTTCTCACGAACTGCATATTAACCTTGTTTTTTTTAGCTTGAAATTTTGATAGCGATGAGCTGTTTTTTCCTTGACCTGGCTTGGGCCTTGGATTTGCCTCACATGAAATCCTCGGAGTTGTTTAGTTTAGTTTATTGTCACGTGTACCGAGGTACAGTGAAAAGCTTGTTTGTTGCGTGCTATGCAGTCAGTGATAATACCACACAGGATTACAATCAAAGCCGTCCACAGTGCAGTCTTATCCTGCTCACAATACCCAGACATTCTGGTGAAACCCACAAAAGCAGGGTGGAGTTATTTCTGCCGCTCCCAGCAGTTTGCTTGAAGCTGAGGAGATAAAGTTATGCGTGGATCTTCTTGCTCTGAAGCCACATGAAACATGTGGATGTACTTTGTCAGCTAATTGGTGCAGCCTCCAAGATGATTCTGTTGGAGATTTCCCCAGTGATGCCCATGAATGAGATGTCCCAGTGGTTGTTGTAATACTTCCTGGTCCATTATCTCCTGGTGATAATGTTTGCATCACACATGTCCTATGGGACAGCCACTTCTCCAAAAGAGGAGAATGAGTTCATGAGATATGAGATTGGGTTGGCACAGTGTCAAAGTGGTAGAGTTGCTGCCTTATAGCGGCAGAGACCCGAGTTTGATCCTGACTACAGGAGTCTGTAAGGAGTTTCCCCGTTTTCCCTGTGACTGTGTGGGTTTTCTCCAGGCGCTCAAGTTAGACTATAAAAAATATCATTTGCAAATAAAGATGCAAAGTGCTGGAGTAACTCAATAGGTCAGGCAACATCTCTGGAGAACATGGATAAAGATGTTGTAGGTCAGGACACTTCATCAGATTGGCTGACCCGACCCGAAACGTCACCTATCCGTGTTCTCCAGAGATGCTGCATGACCTGCTGAGTTACTCCTGTAGTTTGTATTTTGCTTGAGATTCTAGCATCTGCAATCTTTTGTATCTCCAAATAGATTTTAACATCTGCTAAAGATAAAAAAAATTGTTTAATTTAGTTTAGTTTATTGCCACGTGTACTGAGGTGCAATAAAAACCTTTTTTTTGTTGTGTGATTTCCTGTCAGCAGAAAGATTACAATCGAGACGTCCAGAATGTACAGATACAGGATAAAAGGAATAACATTTAGTGCAAGATAAAGTCCAGTAATGTCAAATTAAAGATAGTCCGAGGGTTTACAATGAGGTAGATAGTAGTTCAGGACCGCTCTCTACTTGGTGATAGGATAGTTCAATTGCCTGATAAAAGCTGTGAAAAAACTGTCCCTGAATCTGGAGCAGTGCATTCTCACACTTCTGTACAGCTTGCCTGGTGGGAGAGGGGAGAAGAGGGAATGTTTGGGGTGGGTCACATCCTTAGAGTCATAGAGTGATGCAGTGTGGAAACAGGCCCTTCGGCCCAACTCGCCCACACCGCCAACAATGTCCCAGCTACACTAGTCCCACTTGTCTGCGCTTGGTCCATATCCCTCCAAACCTGTCCTATCCATGTAACTGTCTAACTGTTTCTTAAACATTGGGATAGTCCCAGCCTCAACTACCTCCTCTGGCAGCTTGTTCCATACACTCACCACCATTTGTGTGAAAATGTTACCACTCAGATTCCTGTTAAATCTTTTCCCCTTCACCTAGAACCTATGTCCTTTCGTCTTCGATTCCCCTATTCTCGGCAAAAGACTCTGCATCTACCTGATCTATTCCTCTCATGATTTTGTATACCTCTATAAGATCTCTCCTCATCCTCCTGCGCTCCATGGAATAGAGACCCAGCCTACTCAACGTCTCCTATAGCTTACACCCTCTACGCCTGGTAACATCCTTGGAAATATTTTCTGAACTCTTTTGAGCTTGACAATATCTTTCCTATAAGATGGTACCCAGAACTGAACACAATATTGTAAATGCGGTCTCACCAACGTCTTATACAACTGCAACATGACCTCCCAACTTCTATACTCAGTACTCTGACTGATGAAGGACATAGTGCCAAAAGCCATTTTGACCACCTTATCTACCTGCGGCTCGACCTTCAAGGAGCCATGTACCTGCACTCCTAGATCCCTCTGCTCTACAACACTACCCAGAGGTCTACCATTTACTGTGTAGGCCCTGCCCTCGTTCGACATCCCAAAATGCAACACCTCACACTTTTCTGTATTAAATTCCATCAACAATTCCTCCGCCCACCTGGCCAATCGATCCAGATCCTGCTGCAATCTTTCACAACCATCTTCACTATCTGCAAAATCACTAACTTTTGTATCATCAGCATAATTGTTAATCTGTATGCTCTCATCCAAATCATTGATGTAGATGACAAACAGTAACGGGCCCAACACTGAACCCTGAGGCACACCATTAGTCACAGGCCTCCAGTCCAAGAAGTAACCTTCCACCATCACCCTCTGCCTCCTTCCACTGAGCCAATTTGCTATCCATTCAGCTATCTCTCATTGGATCCCTTGCATTCTAACCCTACAGAACAGCCTACCATGTGGAACCTTGTCGAACGCCTTACTGAAGTCCATGTATACAACATCTACAGCTCTGTCCTCATCAACCTTTTTGGTCAGGTCTTCAAAAAACTCAATCAGATTTGTGAGACACGACCTCCCACGTACAAAACCATGCTGACTATCCCCAATCAGCCCTTGCCCATCCAAATCCCTGTATAACCTATCCCTCAGAATACTCTTCAGTAACCTACAAACTACAGATGTTAAGCTCACTGACCTACAGTTCCCAGCATTTTCCCTGCACCCTTCCTGAAAAGAGGCACAACATTTGCCACCCTCCAGTCTTCCGGCACCTCTCCTGTATTTAAGAATGACTCAAAAATTTCAACCAGGGCTCCCGCAATTTCCACTCTAGTTTCCCATAATGTGCTCAGATATATCTGATCAGGCCCTGGAGATTTGCCTACATTCAAACACGACAGTACCTTCAGTACTTCTTCGGAGGTAACCCTGACTGCTCTCAAGGCACTTCCAGTGACTGCTCCAATTTCCTCCATCCTACTGTCTTTCTCCTCGGTAAATACAGAGGAGAAATACTCATTTAGTACCTTGCCCATCTCCTGTGGCTCCACACAGAGGTGACCGCTTTCATTCGTGCGAGGTCCTACTCCCTCTCTAGTTACCCTTTTCCCCCTTATGTATTTATAAAATCTTTTGGGATTGTCCTTAATGCTACCAGCCAGAGCTATCTCCTGACCCCATTTTGTACTTCTGATTTCCTTTTTTAATTTACTCCTTAGTTCCCGAAACTCCTCCAGGGATGCGCTTGATCCCAGCTGCCTATACCTGCCCCAGTCATCCTTGATTATGCTTTGCCGAGGCAGCGTGAAATATAGATGGAGTCAATGGAAAGGAGGTTTATTTGTGTGATTGTCTGGGCTGCGTCCATAATTCTCTGCAATATTATGCAGAATTTATGAAAGTTGTGTATATTGGTCTGCTTCTATAAGCATTTTACAGCCTTGAGGTACCTAACAAAAATATGAAAGGAATACAGTCAATGGATCAGAAGTTTCTAATCTGCCTCTAACTGTGGTCTATGCAGTTGGACTTAGAACTTTTCTGTGCCATTTGACACACTGCAATACCACTGTTGATTGAAAACGGAAAAAGAGAAACTGTTGCCTGGCATTGCTATCTTGATCTTAAACCCAACAAGATAAATTATCATGCTATTGTAGAACAGGCTGGGAACTTAGGGAGGGGTAATCGTAAATGTACATGTTATGGCAATGTTTTCTGATAGAGTGGACACATGCCAGAGCTGTACTAGATACAAATGCCTAATGGAAATGGTAGATGAGAGCGAGTTAATGTGTTCATTATCTTAACACAAAGTGCTGGAGGAACTCAGTGGATGAGGCAGCATGTGTGGAAGAAATGGACAGAGGACATTTTGGGTCTGAAGCAGGGTCCTGACCCAAAACATCATTTCCCCGTTCTCTCCAGAGATGCCGTTCTCTCCAGAGATGCCGCTGAATTTCTGACGCAGGTTGTATCTTGCTCAAGGCTCCAGCATCTGCAGTTTCTTGAGTCACTGCGTATTATCTTACTAAATCTCACTTGGTCCACACGTTGAGTGTAACACCCCCTAGCTCATCTACCATAAAGAGAACCTACTTTTTTTGTAATGGAAAGTGCAAGAACGGATATTAAATAAGTGTAACATAACTCTGTTGGATTAACCTAGGCAAAAGTTGAGAGTGAAACTAGGAATAGTGCAGCAACTTGAAGATCGGAGTGGAGTTATCAATCAGATCTGCGAGATTGGGGCGGCATAGTGGCACAATGGGAGCCGCCACACTTGTTTAGTATTTTGTTGCATATCCTTTGCATGCAATGACTGCTTGAAGTCTGCGACTCAAGGACATTATCAGTTGCTGTGTGTCGTCTCTGGTGATGCTCTGCCAGGCCTGTATTGCAGCCATATGTAGCTTATGCTTGTTTTGGGGGCTAGAACCCTTCAGTATTCTCTTCAGCATATAAAAGGCATGCTCAATTTGGTTCAAATCGGGTGATTGAGCTGGCCACTCAAGAATCAACCATTTTTTAGCTGTGAAAAACTCCTTTGTTGCTTTAGCGGTATGTTTGGGATCATTGTCATGCTCAAAATGAGTCAAAATCAGTTTTGAGGCATTTGTTTGAACTTGAGCATATATGATGTGTCTATACACTTTAGTATTCATTATGCTACTACCATTAGCAGTTGTATCATCAATGAAGATAAGTGAGCCAGTACCTTCAGCAGCCATACATGCCCAGGCCATAACACCCCCACCACCGTATTTCACAGATGAGGTGGTATGCTTTGGATCTTGGGCAGTTCCTTCTCTCACCCATAATTTGCTCTTGCCATCATTCTGATATAAATTATTTGTTTCATCTGTCCACAAGACCTTTTTTCCAGAACTGTAGGTGCTCTTTTAAGTACTTCTTGGCAAACTGTAACCAGGCCATCCTATTTTTACAGCTAACCAGTAGTTTGCATCTTGCAGTGTAGCCTCTGTATTTCTGTTCATGAAGGTTTCTACAGACAGTGGTCATTGACAAATCCACACCTGACTCCTGAAGAGTGCTTCTGATCTGTCGGACAGGTGTTTGGGGGATTTTTCTTTATTATAGAGAGAATTCTTCTGTTATCAGCTGTGGATGTCTTCCATGGCCTGCCAGTCCCTTTGCAATTTGTAAGCTCACCAGTGCTCTCTTTCTTCTTAATGATGTTCCAACCAGTTGCTTTTGGTAAGCCTAAGGTTTGGCTGATGTCTCAAACATTTTATTCTTGTTTCTAAGTCTCATAATGGCTTCTTTGACTTTCATTGGCACAGCTTTGGTCCTCATGTTGATAAACAGCAATAAAAGTTTCCAAAGGTGATGGAAAGACTGGAGGAAAGACTAGGTGATGTGAGCTCTGTTATACATGCATTAAGGACGCAATTAAACACACCTGAGCAATTACAAATGCCTGTGAGGCCATGTGTCCCAAACATTATGGTGCCCTGAAATGGGGGGACTATGTATAAAGACAGCTGTACATGATGAAACTAAAATATATAAAAATGGCCTTTAATAAAATTTGACAATGTGCACTTTAACCACGTGATTTTTTTCTATTACAAATGTCAAATTGTGGAATACAGAGACAAATAAATAAATGATGGGTCTTTGTCCCAAACATTATGGAGGGCACTGTATATTGTAAATAGTTGCAACCCCAGCACCGAGCCTTGCAGCACTCCACTTGCCATTGCCTTCCATTCTGACAGGGACCCGTTTATTCCTACTTTTTGTTTGCCAACCAATTCGCCTTACTCTGCCAACCAATTCTCTATCCATGTCAATACCCTACCAATACCATATGCTCTAATTTTGCCCACTAATTTCCTGTGTGGGATCTTATCAAAGGCTTTCTGAAAGTCCAGATACACTACATCCACTGTCTCTTCTTACTTGTCACATCCTCAAAAAATTCCAGAAGATTAGTCAAGCAGGGTTTCCCCTTCATAAATCCATGCTGACTTTGACCAATCCTTTTACTGCTATCCAAATGTGCCATACTTCTTTATCTCTTTAATAATTGACTCCAGCATCTTCCCCACCACCCACTTCCCCATCAGACTAATTGGCCTATAATTCCCCGTTTTTTCTCTTGTTCCTTTCTTGAAAATTGGGATAACATTAGCTATCCTCCAATCCATAGGAACTGATCCTGAATCTATAGAACATTGGAAAATGATCACGAATGCATCCACGATTTTTAGAGCCACTTCCTTGAGTACCCTGGGATGCAGACCATCAGGCCCTGGGGATTTATCAGCCTTCAGTCCCATCAGTCAACCCAATACTATTTCTCGCCTGCTGCAAATTTCTTTCAGTTCCTCTGTCTCTCTAGATCCTATGTCCTCCAGTACATCTGGGAGATTGTTGGTGTCTTCCGTGGTGAAGACAGAACCTAAGTACCTGTTCAACCCTTCTGTCATTTCCTTGTTCCCCATAATGATTTCACCTGTTTCTGCTTTCATGGACCCACAATTGTCTTTACTAATCTTTTTCTCTTAACATGCCTAAAGAAGCTTTTACTATCCTTCTTTATATTCTTGGCCAGCTTACCCTCATACTTCATCTTTACCACGTATTTCACTTTTTGTTACCTGTTGTCCGCTTAAAGTTTCCCAATCCTCTGACTTCGGAAACGGTGGGTGGGGGGGGGCTGGTATTTTGGCTAGACATGTATCAATGTCTCCGACTTTAGACGAGGCGCTGCTGTGCTCTGAGCAACCTGGTCATGGGTGTTGGAGAGCCGGGGCGGAGGGAGGGATGGACGCAGAAGCAGCGACGGGGCAGATGCGGATGGGGAGCCGGGGCTGGCGAGTGTTTGCCGGGCTGGCGAGTCGCTCGCTGCAGCTCCGGCCATAGAGCAGCCTCAGTGCAAGAGTCCTGGGCCGTTGGAGGCGTCGGAAGCGTTGCGCCGATGCCGTGAGAGTCTTTGCGCTGAATTAGCTCTGGTGACTGGCAAGCGGCTTAGTGCATCCTGGAGGACAACCAGTGGCTGCTGGAAGTAGGTACCAAGCACAGGGTGAAAACTGTGGAAGATAGTGGCCTTCAAATGGGGGTGGTTGGAGAAAGCATCCTGCTTGCCTGCTAGATTTTCACTTACTGTAACTGCAGGAAAAATGTTCCCGATTTTGGGGGAGTCCAGAACCAGGGGCTACACACAGTGTAAGAATAAGGGGTCGGCCATTTAGCACTGAGATGAGGAAACACTTTCTTCGCCCAGAGAGTTGTGAATCTGTGGAATTCTCTGCCACAGAAGGCAGTGAAGGCCAATTCACGGGATGTTTTCAAGAGAGAGTTACATTTAGCTCTTGGGGCTCGCGAAATCAAGGGATATGGGGAGAAAGCAGCAAAGGGGTACTGATTTTAGATGAACAACCATGATCATATTGAATGGCAGTGCTGGCTTGAAGGGCTGAATGGCCTATTCCTGTACCTATTTTCGATGTTTCTGCGCTTGAGTATATAGAAACATAGAAAATAGGTGCAGGAGTAGGCCATTTGATCCTTCGAGCCTGCCCCGGCATTCAATATGATCATGGCTGATCATCCAACTCATTATCCAACCTGCCTTCTCTCCATACCCCCTGATCCCCTTAGCCACAAGGGCCACATCTAACTCCCTCTTAAATATAGCCAATGAACTGGCCCCAACTGCCTTCTGTGGCAGAGAATTCCAGAGATTCACCACTCTCTGTGTGAAAAATGTTTTTCTCATCTCGGTCCTAAAAGACTTCCCCCTTATCCTTAAACTGTGACCCCTTGTTCTGGACTTCCCCAACATCAGGAACAATCTTCCTGCATCTAGCCTGTCCAACCCCTTATGGCAATAAAACTCGACTACTTGATTTTGAAGCATTCATGCATGGTGGAGGTATAATGTGGTCATAGAGTGATACAGTGTGAAAACAGGCCCTTCAGCCCAACTTGCCCACACCTGCCAACATGTCCCAGCTACACTATCTGCTTTTGGTCCATAGCCCTCCAAACCTGTCCTATCCATGTATCAGTCTAACTGTTTCTTAAATGTTGGGATAGTACCTGCTTCAACTATCTCCTCTGGCAGCTTGTTCCATACACCTACCACCCTTTGTGTGGAAAAAGTTACCCCTCAGATTCCTATGAAATCTTTTCCCCTTTACCTTAAATCTGTCCTCTGGTCCTTGATTCACCTACTCTGGGCAAGAGCAGTGCATTTAAATGTATATTTCTAATGCATTTTAGATTTATCGAAAGTCTTACTTTAAAAAAAGTAAAGTTTCCACAAACATATTCCCCCTTTATTAATGTCATGGTTTGATGATTCTAAATTCAAATCAAAATGAAATGTACGTCAAAAGGAGAACGCACACTTTCAAAATACTCAGATTTATCCCCCCGAGTAAAAGATAATTTGTACGACTTTGCAAAATCAGGAAATGTTTTCATTATTACTTGTCCCTTTTTACAACAACAAAAAAAAAGCACTTGAAATGATAGATATTTGTTATAATTTGTTTTTTCTGTACCGTGTGTCAAATTTTCTGTACTGTGGAAGGCACTGGCTTCGATCTGGGGGTGAGTGGGGGGAAATGGGGGAATATGTATTGGCCTGTATTATTATCCCTCAGTTTTTGGAGGTTGAGCAATAACAAAAATAATAATCACTTGCTCCCATCTCTCATGTAGGCACTACAATATCTTAAAAATACTTCAAACAAAAAACATTGAAATCATACCTCTACAAAGCACTAAAACATGATTTTAATACATCAAATTTCAAAAAGTCACTACCGTGGGGGGGGGGGGGGGGGTGGTGCCCTCCGCCCACTTGGTCGCTCCACTCCCTCGCCAGGTACCCTCAAGGCCAGTGATCAGTGATCACTCAGCCACCCCACTTTTAAAAACGCTACGCAGCTCCTGGACCTTTTCTTTTAGTTTTAATCCATCCCTAACTTCCCTTGTCAGCCATGGTTGCCTCTTACTCCCCGTAGAATCTTTCTTCCTCTTTGGAATGAAATGATCCTGCATCTTCTGGATTATGCCCAGAAATTCCTGCCATTACTGTTCCACCGTCATTCCTTCTTGGATCCTTTTCCAGTCGACCTTGGCCAGCCCCTCTCTCATGCCTTCATCGTCCCCTTCGTTCAACTGCAACACTGACACTTCTGATTTAACCTTCTTTAACCTTTAACTTATCATATTATGATCACTACCTCCTAGCGGTTCCTTTACCTTCAGTTCCCTTATTAAATTTGGTTCAATAGTCAACACTAAATCCAGATCTGCCTTCTCCCTGGTAGGCTCCAGTACAAGCTGCTCTAAGAATCCATCTCAGAGGCACTCTAGAATCATGAAATTCCCTTTCTTGATTCCCCTACTCTGGGTAAAGACTCTATGCATTCACCCTATCCCCCTCGTCATTTTGTACACCTCTATAAGATCACTCCTCAGCCTCCTGCGCTCCGAAGAATAAAGCTTGCCCAATCTCTCTCCATAGCTCGGCCCTCATGTCCTGGCAGCATCCTTGTAATTCGTTGCACCCTTTCCAGCTTCATGACATCCTTCCTGCAGCAAAACAATCTTCAGAAATATTAGATTTAAACGTTTACACCATTTTAATATGCTTTTGGGTTTGCAGTTGTGACCTATGAGATTTTCAATGTAATGGTAGGATGTTAGCACTGATTTAATAATTGCCTTTTATCTTTATAATGTTCAGCAGATGATTCAACTGCTGAATATTCTGTTCTGACCCAGTGTTCAGCCAATGAAAAACCCAGGAGCCAGGTTTGCAGACAGGAATTACAGGCAGAAGAACCAGTGACAAGTGTGGGTAAGATAAAAGTGTTAATGAACAAGGAAAATTCAGAGCTTTTCATTAAAAGCACTCAACCATTCATCAAGGAAAGGAGAATATGTTTTTACTTATTTCATTTTAGATAAAGACAAATGGTATGCTTGCTTTCATTGAGTATCAGTCGAAAAATCGTGATGCAGCTAGCTCTATGAGACTTTGGTTAGGCTTCATTTGGAGTATTGTATGCAATTACAGGCTTTGAAGAGGGTGCAGAAGAGGTTTACCACTTCTGCCTGGATTCAGGGTATTAACTGCAAGGAGAGGTTGCACAAACTTGTATTGTTTTCTTCGGAATGATGGAGGTTGAGGAGAGTCCTGTTAGAAGTATATAAAAATTATGAGAGGCATAGATAGCATAGACAGTCAAAACCTTTTTTTCCAGGGTGGAAATGTCAAAGGCTAGGGTACATAGCTTTATAATGAGAGGGGCTAAGTTTAAAGGAGATGTGGGACAGTGCTTTTTACACAGAGGGTGATGGGTGCCTGGAACATGCTGCCAGGTGGTGGTTGGTGCAGTTGCGATGGAGGGTTTTTGCGATAGATAGGCACATGGGTGTGCAGGGAATGGATGGATATGGATCGTGTGCAGACAGAGGAGATTATTTTACCCTGGCATCATGTTCAGCACAGACATTGTGGACTAATAGGCCAGTTTCTGTTGTACCGTTGTATGTTCTATACATTTAATCCTGGAGAAAAATTCCTCAGCCAGTTCAATAAGAAGCAGGAAGTCAGTAAATGAATAAAAAACTACTTCAGGACAGAAACTTTACCTCATTATGTCATTTGAATGGCCCAAAAGAGAAGGGACTATTGATTAAAATCTCAAGTAAACTTATAGAGTGCAGACAATTTTATTTTATTAAAATCTGGAATGGTGTACAACAACCTGTGAAAGTACACAAAGTGCTGGAGTAACTCAGCGGGTCAGAAATGCACATAAACTGAAACAAACACTTGAGAACAAATTATACATAAATTACACATACAATTCTAAAAAAGAGAAAACTTTGTGCAAGATATATAAGTGCAAAAAAATATAATTAGAAAAATAAACCAAGTCCATAGTAGTGCAAGGCATGGGAAATAGTGTTTCATAATCGAGGTGAGTTGAATCAAGAACCTGATAGGTTTTGCAAAGCAACTGTTGCTAACCCTACAGTATAATACAATAGTAAGTGCAAGTTGCCAGGTCCAACATTTCGCAGACAATTTGACTATACAACAGCTGCTGTTTGAGGGGCAATGACTACCCTTGCAATGATTTTGGCCCAGCTAGTCCACTCCGCCCAGCAATCCCCCCGTACACTAGCACTATCCTACACACGAGGGGCAATTTACAGTTTTTACTCGTCAATTAACCTACAAACCTGTATGTTTTCGGAGTGTGGGAGGAAACCGGAGCACCCGGAGGAAACCCACGCAGCATAGGGAGAACGTACAAACTCCATGCAGACAGGACCTGTAGTCGGGATCGAAACTGGGTCTCTGGCACTATAAGGCAGCAACTCTACCACCGTGTTGCTATGTCTCACCAAAGTTCTTTAGTAGCTCAGTAAATTGTAATCACTTCTCTATGTTGAAATCCAGACATTTGCAATATATATTTGTCTCTATAGCTGTATACAAAATGCTGACCTTTGACCATAAACCCACAATGACGTCTGCTCATGAAGTAGCCTCAGTTGTTCCAAAACTCACTAGCAGACATAAGATCTGCTATGGGGCAATTAATTGTTTTGGTTGCTAACGCTATGCAGAAATTAAAACCACTTGTGATATCCTTATCCATTTAACACATAATCCTTGATAATTAAACTGTAATTTTTCAAATTTTGTATTCTGCTTCCTTATCCTCTCTTACGCCTTTTGTCACACAGAAAAGGCTGGTTAGCGTGAAGTTGACTGTGTAGGTGAAATTTCTCCCTGTATTTCATCAGAAAAAAATCTTCAACTAGGTACGAGAACATTCTTACTTCCCTTCCCTAATATTGTGCCAATACAACCTGTGCTCCCCAGCCAAAGATAACATAACACTCCACCTGCAGGGGGTCTTTGGATCCATAGTTGTTTTTTTCTGGCAGGACATCAAGTGCTCAAACATTACACCCAAAGGTGATATTTTGTTTGAACCAATTAAACATGTTTTAATTAAATCCACCATCTCTTTAGATGAGAGTATCCCAGAGGATGAAAACTGCCCTGGAAATCTTTCTCCGATCAATGAAGAGAAAGGTGTGCAAGGAGGAGATCTGTGCGTTGTCACTCCATTTGGAATTAAAAGAAATTCCAAGAAAATGGGGAGACTGGAGGAAAGGTAAAAGTTGTTTTTCATTGAATCTTTATGTTTACCATAAATTCAAAATCATATAAGTAGGTACATTCAGTGGGTCAGGCAGCATCTGTGGAGAACATCAGACTAAAGAGTCTGCAGAAGAGTCACGACCCGAAATATCGACTCCACGTTCTCCAGAGATGCTGCCTGATTCGCTGAGTTGCTCCAGCACTGTGTCTTTCTTGGTAAACCAGCACCTGCAGTTCCTTGTGTAACCTAATTTCGTGTATTCCTTGTTTGGCACAGTTGTTTTCTATGCCAAAATTTACTCAAGCCTCGTGATGACTATTCACAGTGATCTTTGGAAATTAATACAAATTGTTTAGACAATGGATACTTAGAATGAATAAATCTTAGTGTGGGTATTTCAACAATAGAGGCCACTCCGGGCGGCACAGTGGTGCAACGGTGGAGCTGCTGCTTCACGGAGCCAGAGACCCAGTTTTGATCCTGACCATGGGTGCTGTCTGTGCGGAGTTTGCACGTTCTCCCTGTGACCACGTGGGTTTTATTCTGGCACTCTAATTTCCCCCTACATTCCAAAGATGTGCAGGTTTGTATGTTCTGTAAATCTGTAAATTGCCCCTAATGTGTAGGCTGTGAAACTGGAATAACATACAACTAGTGTACGGGCAGACAACTGCTGCGTTTCTCCAGTATTTTTGTCTTGTCGATATTTTGTCGATTGTTCCAGCATTTGCAGTTCCTTCTTAAACACTAGTGTACGGGTGATCGTTTGTTGGCGTGGACTGATCTCACCCAGATCATATTTTTCAGCCAGGACTAATTGTTCAAAATGTTGACACAAGGAACTGCAGAGACTGGTTAACAAAAAAATGCCTGAAGAAGGGTTGTGACCATAAACGTCACCCATCCATGTTCTCCAGAGATGCTGCCTGATCCGTTGAGTTACTCCAGCACTTGGTGTCTTTTTTTTCCTTCTGTATGCTGTTCTGTTTACTTTGTTGCTTCTCCATTTATCCCAAACTGTACATTGGTCTTGATGCTAAAGGATAGATTTCTTGTGCTCTAGTAGTTCAGCATTCATTGCTTTCAATTTTTCTTCATTACCCTGACCTACTCCTCCGGTAGCCACTTTGTATGTCCACTTACACCCTAGTTTACAACCTTAAGATATGAACATTAAATTCTCCAACAATAGGTAACACACTCCACTCTTTAACATTAGATAAAATATAATTGAGACAACAATTAGTACTCCTAATAAATTCTAGCAAAAGATCTTTGATCTGAAACATTAACTAATTCTCTTTACACAAATTCTACTTGACCTGCTGAATATTTACAGTGTTTTTTGTTTTTATTTCAATAATCCTAGAAATTGGCAGCAATTTAGCATATTAAAGATCTAAAATAAGTAGAATATAACCCAAAATAAACAGTACAAATGTAATTACATTTACTAGGGTACACAAAAGGCTGAAGAAACTCAGCGGGTGCTGCAGCATCTAAGGAGCGAAGGAGATGGGCGACGTTTCGGGTCGAGACCCTTCTTCAGACTGTCTGAAGAAGGGTCTTGACCCGAAACGTCGCCTATCTCCTTCGCTCCTTAGATGCTGCTACACCCGCTGAGTTTCTCCATCCTTTTGTGTACCCTTGATTCTCCAGCATCTGCAGTTCCTTCTTTAATTACATTTACTGTTGTCTTTAGACCTATCAGACCAGGAATTGATGAAAAGCAAAAGACTTTTGAAGATTTCGTTGAAAAAATACTTAAGGTGGATTCAGAACTAATCCAACAAGATCTCCAGGTATACATGCTATTTTTCAATGTTGCCAAGTACCATTTTATTTTATTTTTTGTTTCCAAGTGCAGACCCATTTATATTAGACCCAAGTGCTCCCCCAACGCAATATTCCACCACTCACCCGTTCCCCACAACGCAACACGTTCCCCCAATGCAATATTCCACCATTAACGCATAGCCCCCAACTGCGCAGGCGTGGCTCATTTCTCCTCATCACCTAGCACTCCTCTTCCTCTTCACCCTCCTTCTTCAATCCCTAGAGAGGGGGGGGGGGGTAGAGAGGGAGGTAGAAAGGGGTAAAGGGACGGGGGTAGGGAGGGAGGGGAGTAAAGAGGGAGGGGAAGGGATGTAGAGAGGGCACGGGAGGGGGATATAGAGGGAAGGGGCTAGAGAGGGGGGAGGGGTAAAGAAGGAGAGGGAGGGGAGTAGAGAAGGAGGGTAGAGGGAGGGGAAGGGGGGTAGAGAGGGAGAGAGGCAGGGATGGGTGTAGAGAGATGGAGGGGAGAGAGAGTGGGAGAGGGGGAAGTCGGGTGGAGGGAGGGTAGAGAGGAAGAGGGCGAGGGAGAGAGAGGGGGTAGAAAGGGAGTGGGTAGAGAGGGTGGGAGTGAGGGTAGATAGGGAGGGGGTATTGTGGGGAAGGAAGGGTAGAGAGGGAGGGGGCAAGAGACGGAGTGTAGACGTGGCAAGTACCCTCCCTACCACCTCTTCCTCAAAACTGCAGCCGTGGCGTCGCGGGTAGTAGCTCGGATCGGAAAAAGTGGAATGTTAATTTAAATGCGGCTCTCCCCCTGACGTCACTGGAAGCTGGTGGCCACTCAGTCCCCCTTTATGACGTTACTCAAAGCGGGTTGAAGGACGTTTGCCGTTTTAAAAGTTGGTTTCGCTATTTTTAAAATGCTATAACTTGTGAAATATAGCATGAAATGTGAAGTGAAGCAGTTTATTTTGTCGACGTGGTTAATGTGATTAATAATCTGTGAAAATGTCTGCGCTAGCGCGTGGCGTTTTGACAAAGGTAGTAAGACACATACACACACACACACACGCATACAGTAGCCTGGACGTAGGGCGCAAATTGAATCAGGAGATAAAATTGACATGTAGCAAAAGCAATGCTGTGGTTGTTATGGGAGATTTCAACATGCAGGTAGACTGGGAAAATCAGGTTGGTACTGGACCCCAAGAAAGGGATTTTGTAGAGTGCCTGTGATGGATTATTAGAACAGCTTGTATTGGAGACTGCCAGGGAGAAGCCAATTCTTGATTTAGTGTTATGTAATGAACCGGATTTGATAAAGGACCTCGAGGTTAATGAGCCATTAGGAGGCAGTGACCATAACATGGTCAGGTTTAATCTACAATTGGAGAGGGAGAAGGGTAGATCAGAGGTCTCAGTGTTGCAGTTGAATAAAGGGGATTATGGGGCCATGAGAGAGGAGCTGGCCAAAGTTGACTAGAACGATACACTAGCAGGGATGACAATGGAACAAAAATGGTAGGTGTTTCTGGGAATAATACAGAAGGTGCAGGATCAGTTCATTCCTAGGAGGAAGAAAGATTCCAAGGGGAGAAAGGGACGACCATGGCTGACAAGGGACAGTATAAAAAGTAAAGCAAAGAAGTACAACATAGCAAAGATGAGTGGGAAGCAAGAGGATTGGATAATGTTTAAAGAACAACAGAAGATAACCAAAAAGACAATACGGGGAGAAAAGATGAGGTACGAAGGTAAGCTAGCCAAGAATATAAAGCAGGATAGTGAAAGCTTCTTTAAGTATGTGAAGAGGAAAAAATTAGTTAAGACCAAAGTTACATAGAAAATAGGTGTAGGATTTTGGAAAGGTCCCATATCCCCTACAATTAAAATGTGGATTACAGAAATGTCGGAGACACTTCACCTGGAACGATTAAGACTTGTCCTGATGGACAGGTTGGATCAATTCAGAGGAATATGGTCTCCATTTATTGAATATTTAAAGGGTTAAGATGGTCTGGTTCGAGGCCATGACTGAAGCCTGAATTAATGAATAGATGAAGAATTATATACAGTAGATCATGAATATATCTCCAATGAAGAATATCTTGTTTAATACTCTACTCATTTAATTTATTTATTTTTTATTTCTTTTTCTCTTTATTACCTATCTCTATTTCCTACTGTTATAAAATAAAAAAAATATAGTATAAATAAGATTGACTGTAATTTTTTAAAAATATTAAGAATGTATGTGACGATAATATTTTCTTTTTCTTTGATCTTATATTATTTCTTCTTAATATGTAATTACTTCTAATAAAAATATTTTACAAAAAAAAGAAAATAGGTGTAGGAGGAGGCCATTCGGCCCTTCGAGCCAGCACCGGCATTGATTGTGATCGTGGCTGATCGTCCCCTATCGATAACCCGTGCCTGCCTTCTCCCCATATCCCTTGACTCCACTATCTAGAGCTCTATCTAACTCTCTCTTAAATCCATTCAGTGATTTGGACTCCACTGCCCTCTGTGGCAGGGAATTCCATAAATTCACAACTCTCTGGGTGAAAACGTTTTTTCTCACCTCAGTCTTAAATGACCTCCCCTTCATTCTAAGACTGTGGCCCCTGGTTCTGGACTCGCCCAACATTGGGAACATTTTTCCTACATCTAGCTTGTCCAGTCCTTTTATAATTTTATATGTTTCTATAAGATCCCCCCTCATCCTTCTAAACTCCAGTAAATACAAGCCTAGTCTTTTCAATCTTTCCTCATATGACAGTCCCGCCATCCCAGGGATCATTCTCGTGAACCTACGCTGCACTGCCTCAATCACAAGGATGTCCTTCCTCAAATTAGGAGACCAAAACTGTACACAATACTCCAGATGTGATCTCACCAGAGCACCATACAACTGCAGAAGAACCTCTTTATTCCTATACTGAAATCCTCTTGTCATGAAGGCCAACATTCCATTAGCTTTCTTCACTGCCTGCTGTACCTGCACTCCAACTTTCAGTGACCGGTGTTTTTGCCACCAAAATGGAAAACCTCACATCTATCTGTCCAGGTCCTCCCTGCAAGCTCCTAACATCCTTTTCACAGTTCACACTGCCACCCAGCTTTGTGTCATCCGCAAACTTGCTAGTGTTGCTCCTAATTCCCTCTTCCAAATCATTAATATATATGGTAAACAGTTGCGGCCCCAACACCGAGCCTTGCGGCACTCCACTCACCACTGCCTGCCATTCTGAAAAGGACCCATTCCCTCCTACTCTTTGTTTCCGGTCTACCAACCAATTTTCTATCCATGTTAACACCCTACCCCCAATACCATGTGCTCTAATTTTAGTCACCAGTCTCCCATGCGCGACCTTATCAAAGGCTTTCTGAAAGTCTAGATACACTACATTCACTGGCACCCCTTCATCCATTTTACTTGTCACATCCTCAAAAAATTCCAGAAGATTAGTCAAGCATGATTTCCCTTTCATAAATCCACGTTGACTTGGACTAATCCTTTTACTGCTATCCAAATGCTCCATTATTACCTCTTTAATAATTGACTCCAGTATCTTTCCCACAACCAAAGTCAGGCTAACTGGTCTGTAATTCCCCGTTTTCTCTCTCGCTCCTTTCTTGAAAAGTGGGATATCATTAGCTGTCCTCCAATCCACAGGAACTGATCCTGAATCTATTGAACATTGGAAAATGATCACCAATGCGTCCACTATTTCTAGAGCCACCTCCCTGAGGACCCTGGGATGCAGACCATCAGGCCCAGGGGATTTATCATCTTTCAGTCCCATTAACCTACCCAATACTATTTCTCGCCTAATGAACATTTATTTCAGATCCTCCAGTACATCTGGGAGATTGTTTGTGTCTTCCTTGGTGAAGACAGATTCAAAGTACCTATTCAACTCTTCTGCCACTTCCTTGTTGCCCATAATAATTTCACCCGTGCCTGCCTTCAAGGGACCCACATTTGACTTTGCTACTCTTTTTCCCTTAACATAACTAAAGAAGCTTTTACTGTCCTTCTTTATATTCCTGACCAGCTTCCCCTCGTACTTCATCTTTTCCGCCCGTATTGCCCGTTTTGTTTCCTTCTGTTGCCCTATGAAAGTTTCCCAATCCTCTGGCTTCCGGCTACTCTTTGCTGTGTTATGCATCTTTTCTTTTAGTTTTATTCTATCCCTAACTCTTGTCAGCCCCGGTTGCCTCCTACTCCCCTTAGAATCTTTCTTCCTTTTTGGAATGAAATGATCCTGCGTCTTCCAGATTATGCCCAGAAATTCCTGCCATAGCTGTTCCACCATCATTCCTGCTAGGATCCCTTTCCAGTCTACTTTGGCCAGCTCCCCTCTCATGCCTTCATAGTCCCCTTTGTTCATCTGCAGCACTGCCACTTCCGATTTAACGTTCTCCTTCTCAAATTGCAAATCTAATCATATTATGATCACTACCTCCAAGCGGTTCCTTTACCTCAAGTTCTCTTATCATATCTGGTTCATTGGACAACACTAAATCCGGAATTGCCTTTTCTCTGGTCGGCTCCATTACAAGCTGCTCTAAGAATCCATCAGTCCTCTAAGAATCCCTTTTTTCTTGGGCCTTTGAAGGTGAATTTATTATGGGGAACAAGGAAATGGCAGATGAGTTGAACAGGTACTTTGGATCTGTCTTCACTAAGGAGGACACAAACAATCTTCCTGATCTAGCAGTAGCCAGAGGATCTGGGGTGACGGAGGAACTGAAGGAAATCCACATTAGGCAGGAAATGGTGTTGGGTATACTGAAGGCTGATAAATCCCCAGGGCCTGATGGTCTGCATCCCAGGGTACTTAAGGAAGTGGCTCTAGAAATCGTGGATGCATCGGTGATAATTTTCCAATATTCTATAGACTCAGGATCAGTTCCTGTGGATTGGAGGGTAGCTAATGTTATCCCACTTTTTAAGAAAGGCGAGAGAGAGAAAACAGGGAATTATAGACCAGTTAGCCTGACATCGGTGGTGGGGATGATGCCGGAGTCAATTATAAAAGATGGGATAGCCGAACATTTGGATAGCAGTAACAGGATCGGTCTGAGTCAGCATGGATTTACGAAGGGGAAATCATGCTTGACTAATCTTCTGGAATTTTTTGAGGATGTAACTAGGAAAATGGACAAGGGAGAGCCAGTGGATGTAGTCTACCTGGACCTTCAGAAAGCATTTGAGAAGGTCCCACATAGGAGATTAGTGGGCAAAATTAGGGCACATGGTATTGGGGGTAGAGTGCTGACATGCATAGAGAAGTGGTTGGGAGACAGGAAACAAAGAGTAGGGATTTACTTTTTTTTTAAATTATTTTTATTAGAAGCGAATACATATTATGGTAAAAAACATTTCATATGTATCAATCATACATTATTATATTATCAATTGTGGCTTCATTCTGCTTCTATTTTCTTTTAATAGATAGAAAGTAGGAAAGAAAGAAAGGAAAAAAAAACACAAATGTCAAGATGAAAAAAAGAATGGAATGATTTACTAATAATACATCATTGGTGATAGGTTCGAAGATTATAAAGTATAACTTTTCATCTAATCCTGAGTTCAAGTTTCAGTTAGGTTCCTGTGCCGAACCAATCTACCCCTTCAAATAATCAATGAATGAAGACCATATTCTAACAAAAATTCTTGTTTGTCCATTAAGACAAACCTGATTCTTTCCAGGTGTAGGGTCTCCGACATTTCCATAATCCACATTTTGATTGTGGGGGTTATAGGGCCTTTCCAAAATTGTAATATTCATTTCTTCCCAGTTATTATACTGTAGTCTAGAAAGTTTATTTGGCTTGTTGTGAGTGTTAGTCTTTGTTCTGATATTCCAAGTATCAGTTTTGAGTCGGGGTCCAATTTAGTATTAACAACGTCAGAAATTATTCTAAAAATATAAATCCAGAAATTTTTGATTTTTATACAATTTGCAAAAGTATTAGCCTCTATATGCTGACAATTATCACAGATAGGTGAGATATGTGGGAACATTCTATTTGGTTTTAGTTTAGAGTAGTGTAATCTGTGTAAAACTTTAAATTGTATTAAAGCATGTCTGGCATTTAGCGAACATTGATGTATATATTGTAGACTTTTGTCCCAAATATCTTTCGTTATAGGTTGGCCTAATTCATTTTCCCATGTATGACTATATGATTCCATAAATGGGACCTCGCTATCTAAGAGGGTATTATACATATGTTGTTAATTTATCTGTATTAGGATGTTTATTTAAACATTCATCAAGGATTTCTGGTTCCCTACTCCTATAATCTTGTGTATTAGATTTAACATAATCTCTAAGTTGTAAATATCTAAAAAAGTTATTTGAGTGTAGTCCATAAATCTGCTGTAACTCCGGAAATGAAAGAAAAATTCCTTTCTTATAAAGATGTCCCATCTTTTTAATTCCGTGATTTTTCCATTGTGTGAAACCTTTATCCAATATGGAAGGATTGAATAAAGGATTGTTTACAATTGGGAAAACAGTGATATATTCAATTTTAAAGCCTTTTTTAATTTTCCAGATTCATATACCACTATGTATTATAGGGTTTTCCCTATAGGTTTTTTTGTGCAGTTTTGTGGGCGCAAACATAATCAAACCAATTTCAAAAGGCAAACAATCTTCCTTTTCCATCCCTAACCAGACTGGTTGCTGATCCATTTCTTCCAGCCAGAAATTCATATTTTTAATATGGACTGCCCAAAAATAAAACAAAAAAATTGGCAAAGCTAAACCCCCATTAGTGTTTGATTTACATAAATGTTTTTTGCTTATTCTATGAATCTTATAATCCCAAATGAAACTTGTAACAATGGAGTTGACTTTAAAAAAAAATTTTTTTAAATGGTGATATATATCAGAATTGACTGAAATAAGTACAGTAATTGCGGCAAAAAGATCATTTTTATAGCATTAATTCTACCAAACATTGAAATGGGAAGTGTTTTCCAATACTATTTGATTTGAATAAAGAAGTATACGTCTTAGTTACATAAATTCCTAAATATTTAAATTTTTCCTTAACTATTTTAAAAGGGAATTGTTGTAGTGTATGTAAATTGAGTAGGGAATAACGGGTCCCTTTCAGAATGGCAGGCAGTGACTAGTGGGGTACCGCAAGGCTCGGTGCTGGGACTACAGCTATTTATAATATACATCAATGATTTGGATGAAGCGATTCAAAGTAACATTAGTAAATTTGCAGATGACACAAAGCTGGGTGGCATTGTGAACTGTGAGGCGGATGCTATGAGAATGCAGGGTGACTTGGACAGGTTGGGGGAGTGGGCAGATGCATGGCAGATGAAGTTTAATGCGGATAAATGTGAGATTATCCACTTTGGTAGCAAAAACAGGAAGGCAGATTACTATCTAAATGGCGTCAAGTTGGGAAAAGGGGAAGTACAACGGCATCTGGGGAACCTTGTGCATCAGTCTATGAAAGTAAGCATGCAGGTACAGCAGGCAGTGAAGAAAGCGAATGGCATGTTGGCCTTTATAACAAGAGGAATCGAATATAGGAGCAAAGAGGTCCTGCAGTTGTACAGAGCCCTAGGGAGACCACACCTGGAGTATTGTGTACAGTTTTGGTCCCCTAATTTGACGAAGGACATTCTTGCTATTGAGGGAATGCAGTGTAGGTTTACAGGGGATTCCCGGGATGGCGGGACTGTCATATGCTGAGAGAATGGAGCGGCTGGGCTTGTACACTCTGGAGTTTAGAAGGATGACAGGGCATCTCATTGAAACATATAAGATTGTTAAGGGTTTGGACATGCTAGAGGCAGGAAACATGTTCCCGATGTTGGGGGAGTCCAGAACCAGGGGCGACAGTTTAAGAGTAAGGAGTAAGCCATTTAGAACAGAGACGAGGAAACACTTTTTCTCTACAGAAACTGGTGAGGAATTCTCTGCCTCAGAGGGTGGTGGAGGCAGGTTCTCTGGATGCTTTCAAGAGAGAGCTAGATAGGGCTCTTAAAAATAGTGGAGTCAGGGAATATGGGGGGAAGGCAAGAACTGGGTACTGATTGGGGATGATCAGCCATGATCACTTTGAATGGCTTACTTCTGCACCTATTGTCTATTGTCACACCACACACGTATACATACATACAATATGAGACTTTTAACAGTATATATAGATGTCATAACCCACTTCCTCAAGAGAGCTACTAAATTCTGTTGCATGCCGTAGGTTTTATCACTTTGGACTCTAGTTTTTGAGAAACAGCACGGAATCACCATATACACTAACAGTATCCTACACATTAGAGACAATTTTACTGCAGCCAATTAACCTAAAAACCTGTACGTCTTTGAGGTGTAGGATGAGACTGGAGCACCTGGAGAAAACTCTTGCAGTCACAGGGGGAGCATACAAACTCCATACAGATAGCACCCATACTTAAGATTGAATCAGGGTTTCTGCCGCTGTAAGGCAGCAGCTCTACTGCTGCGCCGCCCCAGTTATTTTAAATGTTTCACTGGGCAACAGAAAACTCAGCAGTTAATGGGAAATGAGGTGATGCTGGGTCTATTTGGAAATTGGAGTAGATTATAATGTATGGCCTGCCCAAATCTGTGAGTGGATTTTTTTTTTTCTTCACTACTGCTCAATATCATGGAAATATGTTACACAAGACCCTGATCAGATCAACCATCAGGCTAGTTTCAGAGCAAGGATGACACATAAATATTGCCAGTGGCACTTCACTAGTTGTAGAGGCTGGCCCAGTAAGAAAGTACCAGAACTAAGGTTTATGTGGAGCAATAACTTTTTGAACTAAATGGCCTGATTCTGTAACATGACCACAGTGTAAAATTGGGATTGAACGGTTTGGCCAAGTCTCTTTGTACTGCAGAAGAGAAGTCTGAGTGGTGATGAATACATTTGTCTACATCTTGCAGTATTTAATAAAGGTTTCACCTGCCAAAGTATTCTCCAAGTATGTTTAAAATACCTTTGAATTATGAAAAGGTTTGAGAGCGGTGACATACAGCAAAGATTTTCACTTATAGGGAAGATCAGAATCTGAACTTTTTAAAAGATAAGACACAAAGTGCTGGAGTAATTCAGCAGGTCTGGCACCATCTCTGGAGAAGATTGATACAAAATGCTGGAGTAACTCAGTTTTGAGTTACTCCAGCATAAGTCCTGCCATCCCAGGAATCAGTCTGGTGAACCTTCTCTGTACTCCCTCTATGGCAAGAATGTCTTTCCTCAGATTAGGAGACCAAAACTGTACACAATACTCCAGGTGTGGCCTCACCAAGGCCCTGTACAACTCCAGTAGAACCTCCCTGCTCTTGTACTCAAATCCTTTTGGTATGAATGTCAACAAACCATTCGCTTTCTTCACAGCCTGCTGCACCTGCATGCCTACTTTCAATGACTGGTGTACCATGACATCCAGGTCTCGTTGCAATGTATTGGAGTTATTAATTTATTGGATTTTTGTTTATGACATCATCAATGTGTATTTTATTTACAGGCCTGTTATGCTACTGCAACTAAGAATTTCATTGTTCAGTTTGTCAGTTTACATGACATTTAAGCACTCGTGGCTCTTGAAAGCAGTCAAACATTTCTTGGTAACCATTGTAAACATAAATCTCTTTGATTGTTCCACAGGAGATAAATGAGGTGAAGGTGGCTCCAAAGAAGTCTTTCCTAAAGCGTGGAGATGGGATTGCACGATTTGAGAAGAACAAGGAAAATATTCTGAGGGAACCAAACAAGAACCCAGCTCATGAATCCATGGAGCAATTTCCCCAAAAAGTCCATTTCAGGAACCAACGTCGGCTTTCCTTACCCACGTTCAATGAGAACAAGAAGCTGCAGATTAAAAAACAGTTCTCTTTGAAAAAACAAGGTAGTAGTTCAGATCTTGCAGCATCTAAAGTAAAGAAGTTTGCTCCTACCAGCAGCTCCCTCACAAACGGCAAGAAAAAGGACTATGCGCAGAAGGAAAAGCTGGATGAAATCAAGAATAGTACAGACGAGGGCATCCAAAGTGACATAAATGTGGCAGAATTGGCCACCAAGGGTGAATCTCCTCACAAATACTCGAATGATAGGAATGGTGGAAATCAACAAACAGATCAGGAGGGCAAAACAGTATTACCTCCTGTGGAGGAATTTCAAGGAAGAGATTCAAATAAAGATTTCAGCTTGCACATTCTTGAAAGAAAGCAATCGACCAGAGTTTGTTCTCAATCGCAGAATCAAACAGGTAGCAGTTTTTCTCATGAAAATATGGAGAGGCAGAACCAAGGCCAAGAAGTAGGACAAGAGGTGGATAAAAAGCACAAAGCATCTTCAAATGATCAGCCATCCTTCAATAACACCCCCCAGCTGGAAAACCTTAGCGCGTACAAATCAGAGGCTTTACACCAGAGCACTGAGATATGCCAAAAGTGGTCGGAGAAGATGCAGAATAAAAACTTAGCTGACATCAAAGAGCCCAGAAAGATACTTGATTGGAAAAACCCAAACATCGGCTTTAAAAAAGTAAATGACAGAATAGTTCATGTGATTTCTGACAATCCACTGTGCCACAGTGGGAATTTTAGGCATCAGGAAAACAAAGACCATAACTTTTGTGGGTTTGCGAACACAGGGTTAGCGCCGTTTGCAGGTAATAAACACAGCATGGACAGTCTTTTAAAAAGCAACAGTGAACACTGTAGGGATGCTAATGTTAGCGTATACGATTTAGCTCCTGAAAGCAATGGCCTGAAGTCTCAGCCTCAGCAACCAACCACTGGCGAAACCCCACACAATTCTGTTTGCGTTGGCAAAAGTTTGGACTTATCTGATGAAGCTGACTATGCAAGTGATGCCCCAAGTGGAGTAGAAGAAATGGGCATGACATTTCAAATGTCACAACATTTTACATGTAAGCCTGCACCCGGAATGTCTCTCGTGAAATGCAATGTGGTGAGCAGCACTAGTAGCAGTGAAAGTGAATGTTCAGAACTCAGATCTCCTTTACCAAGAAGATATCCTTCCCAATACAATAGGTCGACGAGGAATAAAAACAAATCCATGAGAAGGAAGTCAAACTTTGCAAAGAGAAATGGTAGTAGTTTTGTGAAAAATCAGATTTGTGGTATGATGGAATCTGAACTGGTGCAAGATTCTGCTCCTCTCACTGCACAGGAATTATCTCCAACACTTAATTGTAAACCAAACATATCAAGAACCTCAGATCTCTCCCCGCAGGTGAAAACCAACAGTGCAAATGTTCAAGGTATGTGTACGTGCAATTAAATCATTCAAGGTGTAGCTGGTAGAACTGCTGTCCTCACAGTGCCAGAGACCTGGGCTCATTCCTGACCTCGGATGCTGTCTGTGTGGAGTTTGCACGTTCTCCCTGTGGCCACACGGATTACATAGAGTGGCACAGCACAGGAACGGGCTTTGGGCCCACAATATTTATGCAGAGCATGATGCCAAGTTAAACTGACCTCATCTGCTTGCACAGGATCCATATCCCTCTAATTCCTGCACTTTCATCAACCTAAAAGCTCTGAAATGGCACTATTCTATCTTCCCTCCGGATGCTCCAGTTTCCTCCAACATCCCAAAGATGTGCATGTTTGAAGGTTAATTGGCCTGTGTAAATTGTCTCTGGTGTGTAGGGAGTTGAAGAGAAAGTGGGATAACATAGAACTCGTGTGAACGGTTGATCGATGTTTGGCATGGACTTGGTAGGAAAAAAGGCCTGTTTCCATGCTATATCTCTAAACACAAGTTGTCATAATATACAAAAATATGAAGTGATTTGAATTTGTATCCAAATACTAAAGAACCGCAGGTCTTAGATTTTTTATTTTAGTAAGGGGAAAAGTTATTTTGCAGTCATAAAGTGTATTGCATCTATGCCAGCTTCAACAAGAAATTCCATCAGTCACATTTGGCCCCATTCCTACTTCCCCACGACATATTCTAACATGCCCATCCGCTACCAGCTTGGACCTATTGGCCCGAAGGGTAGGTTTCCGTGCTGTAAGAATTTATAATTCCACTTTGAATCATTTGCACATTATCTACACTAAAGGGTAACTTACAATTTTCCTATATAAAGTTGATGTGGAGAGGATGTTTCCAGTAGTGTGAGAGTCTAGGACCATAGGGCACAGCCTCAGAATGAAAGGACGTACCTTTAGAAAGGAGATGAGATTGAATTTCTTCAATCAGTGTGTGGTGATTCTGTGGAATTCCTTGCCACCAATGGCTGTGAAGGCCAAATCATTGGGTATTTTTAAAGTGGAGATTGATAGGTTCTTGATTAGTGATGACATTAAAAGTTACAGGGCGAAAGCAGGAGAATAGAGCTGAGAGGAAAAAATACTGTAGATCAGCCATGATCTAATGGCGGAGGATACTCAAAGGGCCAAATGGCCTAATTCTGCTCCAATGTCTTATGAGCTTATGAACCATCATGTCTTTGGGATGTGGGAGGAAACTTGAACACCCAGCAGTTAAAAATCTTAAACCAGCACCTACTCCCTGCAATGCCTTCTATTTCTGATTAACTGGGTCCATCCTTATAATGAAAACATATTACGCTATAACTCATTATTCGCCCACATTGGAGGTTTGCCGCAGGTTTATATCAATTACAAATATATTGTTTTGTTTTTATATCTTATGATGAATATTCTTCAAATGAAAATGAGAAACAGGAACCAATAAATCATTTGTGCTTCACCAAAAGTATGTTGGTTTTAAACTATTTTTATATTGTTTTAAATCTTACAGAAGATGCGCAATCAAGACAACTCCAAAACAAACTTCTACAACTGGAAATGGATATTGATCGATTTAAAGCAGAAAATACAGCCTTAGCCAAACTAAAGGAGAAACAAGCGATCGCCATGGAAAATCTCAGGTGAATTTGATTCATGTATTGGTCAGAAGCACCTCTGTTGATATGTCTGAGTATCCAGGAATAAATATTTTATTTCATTATGCACTGATTGAAGTGAAATAATCAATGGTCAAGCATTGCTTTTCAAACAACTCATCGCCCTCACCAGGAGATAGTTGAATTATCCACATGGTGTTACAAAGGACTGGTCCTTTAAATATAGCCATCTTTGTAGATGTTTCCCCCAATATTGTCCCGGCTATGAATTTTTTAAATTTCCATGAGGATTTTGATTTAATGAAAGACAATGAGTCCAGTTATGTAGTGTTTCTTGTGTTAGGTCAGCCTAGACTTTATGTCCCTGGTGTGAAGAGGCTCAGAATATGCCATACCATGCAGGAAAGTGTGCAGTCAATGACGGAATAGGCTTGACTTTGACATTGATGCTGGCCAAAGTAGGTTGATCTGGATCCCCTTTGTTTTCATCCCCTCCTGTGAGCCTGGACTTGATGAATGGCAGGTCTCTGAGGAGTGTTATGGATCAGTAGGATCTACAAGTGCAGATACATAGTTCTTTGAAAGTGGAGTCAGGTGGAGAGGGTGGTCAAAAAGGTTTTTGGCACATTGCCCTTCATCAGTCAGAGTATTGAGTATAGTAGTTGGGGGTCATGCTACAGTTGCATAAGATGTTGGTGAGCCCACATTTAGAGTATTATGTTCAGTTTTGGTCACTATGTTATAGGAAAGATATTGTCAAGCTTGAAAGAGTTCAGAGAAGATTTACCAAGATAATGCCAGGACTTGAGGGACTGAATAACATGGAGAGGTTGAGCAGGTAGGGCTTTGTTCCTTGGAACACAGGAAGACGAAAGGTGATCTTATAGAGGTATACATAATCAATTGAGGAATAGTTCAGGTAAATGTGGAGAGTCTTTTGCCCAGAGTAGGGGAATTGAGAACCAGAGGACATAGGTTTAAGGTGAGGGGGGAAAAGATTTAATGGAACCTGAGGAGTAACTTTTTCACACAAAGAGTGGTGGGTGTACAGAACAAGTTACTGAGGTAGTTGATATAGGTACTATTGCATTTAAGAAAAATGTAGACAGGTACATGGATAAGGTAGGTTTAGAGGGTTATGGTACAAAAGCAGACAGATGGGACTAGTGTAAATGGAACATGTTGGTTGGCATTAGCAAACTGGACTGACCCAACAACTCTCCCTGCAACGGTTTTGTAACCAAAGTATATGAATTGTTCCTTCTAGAAAACGAATGGATCAGTTTGAACATGAGAAGACTGAAAAGATTGTTCGACTAGAAGTGTACAAGAAGGAGGAACTGAAGAAGTTAAACGAAGAAAGAATGGTGTCTGAAAATAACTCACAAACCAATGGTGCTTCTGATAAGAGAGACCATGAAGAAATGGAGGTGAGTTTACTTGAGTGAATGTTTGGGAAGAGTCAAGATGCCACAAGGTGCGGTTACACAAAGTGGGTTGCAGTGTGAGCTGCAAGGAGGATGCTGTGAGGTTACAAGGTGACTAGGATAGGTTGGGTGAGTGGGCAGATGCATGACAGGTGCAGTATAATGTGGATAAATGTGAGGTTATCCACTTTGGTAGCAAGAACAGGAAGGCAGATTATTATCTGAATGGTGTCAGATTAGGAAATGGGGAGGTGCAGCGAGACCAGGATATCAGGCACTGAAAGTAAGCATGCAGGTTCTGCAGGCAGTGAAGAAAGCTAATGGCATGTTGGGCTTCATTGCAAGAGGATTTGAGTTTTGGAGCAAGGAGGTCCTGCACCAGTTGCACAGGGTGAGATCGCACCTGGAGTATTGTGTGCAATTTTGGTCTCCTAATTTGAGGAAGGACATTATTGCTATTGAGGGAGTGCAGCGTAGGTTTACCAGCATAATTCCCGGGATGGCGAGACAGACATGTGATTAAAGAATGCCTTGACTGGGCTTGTATTCACTGGAATTTAGGCGGATGAGAGGAGATCTTATAGAAACATATAAAATTCTTAAAGAATTGGACAGGCTAGATGCATGAAAAATGTTCCCAATATTGGGGGAGTCCAGAACCAGGGGTCACAGTTTAAGAATAAAGGGTAGGCCATTTAGGACTGAGATGAGGAAAAACTTTTTCACCCAGAGAGTTGTGAATCTGGAATTCTCTGCCACAGAAGGCAGTGAAGGCCAATTCACTGGATGTTTGCAAGAGGGAGTGAAATTTAGTTCTTAGGGCTAAAGGAATCAATGGATATGGGGAAAAAGCAGGAACTGGATACTGATTTTAGATGATCAGCCATGCTCATATTGAATGGCGGTGCTGGCTCGAAGGGCCAAATGGACTATTCCTGCACCTTTTTTCTATGTTTCTAAGAATTAAGAGCATGGCACACAATAGGAGAAAGATGGTGGGGGAAGGCAAAGAAGCCCATAATAGACAATAGGTGCAGGAGTAGGCCATTCGGCCCTTCGAGCCAGCACCGTCCTTTAATGTGATCATGGCTGATCATCTACAATCAATACCCCGTTCCTGCCTTCTCCCCATATCCCCTGACTCCACTATTTTTAAAAGCCCTACTAGCTCTCTCTTGAAAGCATCAAGAGAACCTGCCTCCACCGCCCTCTTTAGACTGCATAGATTTACGCAGACTCACCACTCTCTGTGAGAAAAAGTGTTTCCTCGTCTCCGTTCTAAATGGCTTACTCCTTATTCTTAAACTGTGGCCCCTGGTTCTGGACTCCCCCAACATCAGGAACATGTTTCCTGCTTCCAACGTGTCCAAACCCTTAACAATCTTATATGTTTCAATGAGAATCCCTCTCATCCTTCTAAACTCCAGAGTGCACAAGCCCAGCCGCTTCATTTAACTTCGGAGTCACGTGAGTGATTCCGTGAAGAAGGCCCGCCAGGCCGCATGCGCAGCATTACGTCAGTCGCATTGGCGCGAGCACCAGTCTGGCAGGACAGAGCTCCTGCCGGTGGTAAGTTAAATTTTAAGGTAAGTTTGGTTTTAACTTACCAGGTTTCAGGCAGGAGCCTCTTTTTACTGGTTTTTCCTGCCAGTCTTACAGCCCGATAACTGGCTGGTTGAACTGTGGGGAAACCCCATTCCGACCGCAAATGCGGAAACCGGCTAAATTGATCGGATTGTAAGATTAGGAGCCGCTGACAGTATAATCAGCGGCTCACATGCTGCAGAAATGCCGTATTAACGGCAAAAAAATTAAGCTGAGTCGCTGACTGCAGAAATGCTGTTTTAATGGCTAGAAATTTAAACAGAGTTAGTCAGTGGCTCATAACCTACAGAAATGCTGTTTTATTGCTAGAAATTTAAACAGAGTCGCTGACAGTATAGTCAGCGGCTCACTGATTGCAGGAATGCCATTTTAACAGCAAGAATTAAAACAGAGTCGCTGACAGGGGGGTCAGCGGCTCCCAGCCTGCAAAAAGGCAGTTAAAACAACAATTTATTTTGGAAAAATCATTGACAGATGGGTCAGCAACTCCAGCCTATGGTTTGCCGTTGGAACGGCAATGAAGCAACACTGGAGTCACTAACAGTGGGGTCAGTGGCTCACAGATGTTGGTACCCAGGTAAGGAATAACTGGGACTCATTTAGCCCTATGTTTGACTCGGGTGAGTCGGGCTATAAGGGTTAAAAACTAAAGTAAATTGTTTAAGCACGTGTTTGCTATGAATTATTTTTCCCTTCACAGATAAACTGTACATTAAAAATGTTGTTTTGAGGTTAGACCGCAATTGCGCGGGCCTATGGGACAGGCCGTGCCAGCAGCGCCTGACAGGGCTGCTTCATGTGGAATATGTGCAGGCCTATGGGACAGGCCCCGCCAGCAGCACCTGACAAGGCTGCTTCATGTTTATAAGTACCGGTCTACGGGAGAGCCGTGCCAGCAGCACGTGTTTCAGGGCTGTTCACTTGTAACATTACCGGCCTACAGGAGAGCTGTGCTAGCAGTGCCTGATTGGGCTGCTTTATGTGTGAAGTGTCGGCCTACGGAAGAGCCGTAACAGAAGTGCCTGATGCAAGGCTGTTTCGTGTCAAAAACCGCCGGACGTTACAAAGCGGCACCAGCAACGCTTGGGACAGAGTTGCTTAAATTCACACATATCTGCTTGCCAACGGTCGGGAGATGATTCTCCACCGGGGCTAGAGAGCAAGGCCCACCGAGTCGGGGGATGAATTCTTCACCGGGGCTGGATAGTGCGTTGAAAACGACTACCCACCTCTGAGCATCTAGATCTATTGAACTCAATGATTGTACACAGCAGCGATATGCTTTGAAAGGGCTTGGTGCCAATGACAACAGACAAATGTCTCTTCCATAAACAATCAGACTTCAGATTGAGAATTATTTGATTTACTGTTTTGAAAGTAAATAGAATCATACAGCAAGGAAACGGGCCCTTCAGCCCGACACAATCATTGGTTCAATGGTTCTTTATTTGTCACATGTACCGAGGTACAGTGAAATTCATTTTTCTATACAGTTCAGTATGTTTCACTATACATAAGGACTTAGATACATCTTAAATAACCATCTCAGATAGAGTACAAGTGTATAGCAATAGTACACTTAGACAGTATACAGTCGTCAGTATGGCGCCATTTTCAAGTCCCAGTTTTGTAAGTGCAGGTTTCTTGACCTGACCATGAAGGCCTGTTGCCCAGGCGGCGTTGCAGGGTCAGCTGGCCAAGCGTAGCCATGGTGTTTTCTCCCACTCGCCATACTGACCAAGATTCCCATCTTAGCTAGTCCCATTTGCCTGGATTTTACCGATATCCTTCTAACCCGATCCTATCCATGCAAATGGCCAATTGTCTGGTTCTTGATTCTCCTACCCTGCGTGAAAGACTCCGTGCTTAGCTTTTATTATTAACATAATCCATTCCCTCCCTCTGCTTTTATTAGCTCTTGAAAAAGCAACTTGGCCAGCTCCAGGAAGACTTAAAAAAAAATGAATCAAAATGGTCTCTTGCACACAGCTGCCTTCACAACAAGATTGATTCATTGACCAAAGAAAACTTTGAACTGCGCGATGAGTTGAAGGTTGTTGAATGTCATCAGCAGGAGTCTGTAAAACGAAATGAGTCTCCCAACCTAATCAGCAGCAAGTTTAAAACACCGGTAGGAATTTTGCTATATCTAGACCATGTTTAAAAGTTCCAGAACAGACCATTAATTTAAAGTTAGACATAAACTGCCAGAATAACTCAATGGGTCAGGCAACATCTCTGGAGATAAAAGGTGAATGATCTTTCTTTCTACATTATTGTAAAGTGTTTGGTACGATCAATTTATTTCAGGGTAAGAAAAGAAAAACAGAATTCATACTTGTATAATATTTCTAATATTGAAAAAAATCAATATAGGCAGTTACCAAAGGATTCCATTCCTGGGAACAGTCCATTAACACAACGCCAGAGATCCAGGCTCGATCGTGAGCTCAGGTGCTGAGTGTCCGGAGTATGTATGTTCTCCCTATGACTGCGTGGGTTTCCTGCAGGTGGTCCGGTTTACTCCCACAACCCAAAGACGTGTGGGTTTGTAGGTTAATTGGCCTTTATATATTGCCCCTAGTGTGTACGGAGTGGCTGGAAAAGTGGGATAACATATATCTAGTGTGAACGGGTGATTGATGGTTGGCATGGATGCAGGGGGCTGAATGGCCTGTTTCCGTGTCATATCTTTCAATCAATCAATCAAACTGATCTAAATGGCGTCGTTGAGAAAAGAGGAAGTACAGCGGGATCTGGGGGTCCTTGTTCATCAGTCTATGAAAGGAAGCATGCAGGTACAGCAGCAGGCAGTGAAGAAAGTGAATGGCATGTTGCCCTTTATAACAAGAGGAGTCAAGTATAGGAGCAAAGAGGTCCTTCTGCAGTTGTACAGAGCCCTAGTGAGACCACACCTGGAGTATTGTGTGCAGTTTTGGTCCCCTAATTTGAGGAAGGACATTCTTGCTATTGAGGGAATGCAGCGTAGGTTTACAAGGTTAATTCCAGGGATGGCGGGACTGTCATATGCTGAGAGAATGAAGCAGCTGGGCTTGTACACTCTGGAGTTTAGAAGGATGAGAGAGGATCTTATTGAAACATATAAGATTGTTAAGGGTTTGGACACGCTGGAGGCAGGAAACATGTTCCCGATGTTGGGGGAGTCCAGAACCAGGGGCCAGAGTTTAAGAATAAGGGGTAAGCCATTTAGAATAGAGATGAGGAAACACTTTTACTCACAGAGAGTTGTGAGTGTGTGGAATTCTCTGCCTCAGAGGGCGGTGGAGGCAGGTTTTCTGGATGCTTTCAAGAGAGAGCTGGATAGGGCTCTTAAAGATATCGGAGTCAGGGGATATGGGGAAAAGGCAGGAACGGGGTGCTGATTGGGGATAATCAGCCATGATCACATTGAATGGCGGTGCTGGCTCGAAGGACCGAATGGCCTACTCCTGCACCTATTATCTATTGTCTATTGATCCTTCAGTAAGTCAGAAATGAACAAACTTTAATGAGGGTCAATTATCATGACCATTTGTTTTAATTGTCTTCCCTTGTCTAATTATGATGGTACAGAATCAGAATACCCCACATCCAAAAGGGTCTCGACCCGAAACGTCGCCTATCTCCTTCGCTCCTTAGATGCTGCTGCACCCGCTGAGTTTCTCCAGCTTTTTGTGTAACCCCACATCCAATGGCTAGTTTCGATAGTCTTAGCATATCAATGGATGTGACCTTGGTTGATGAAGTATATTACAGGTGTCAATAGACGTGATTGCCTTCTCAGTTTTCAAAGCAAATCTCCTAGGTGACCTGCGGTGCATTCTTAGCTGCTGCGTTCTTAGAGACCCTGCAGTATCCGTTTGATTACTCTAGGTGGTTATACGTAAATGGCTTGTTTTGAAATCTTATTATCTTTTGAGTTAACTAGCTACTATCCCTATTCTGTAGCTCCTAAAGATGTTTGCATTTATATAACTAACTTCCTGTCTTGAGAAATTCTTAAAACATTTATGGGAGAACTTGTGTAAAGTCAGATTTCTGTAAATCACATCTTATATAATCCAGGAATCCCCTGTACATTGACAACCAGATAATTTACATTGGGGTGGATGCAAGGAAATGCATGGCTGGTTTACAAAAAAAGACACCAAGTGCTGGAAAACTCATCTTTTGTTTCACACCTTCTATCTTTCATCTCTGGCCTTTGTCCAACTCCCATATCAACCTATTACATACCAGGCATTGTCCTGCCCCTCCTCTCTTCCAGCTTTCTATCCCCCAAACAATCAGTCTGAAGAAACGTCCCTAATGTCACCTATCCATGTTCTCCACAGATACTGCCTGACCAGCGAAGTTACCCCAGCACTTTGTGAATTTGTTTTAGGTGTTGGTTGAGGATAAATATCGGCCAGAACCCTAGGAAGGACTTTCAGTCTGATTATATGGAATTGCAGTAAATGACAGCTCAAGAGCAGGCTAATTATACCCACTGAACTACATCCATGTTAATTTTCATATAGGGTACACAAAAAGCTGGAGAAACTCAGCGGGTGCAGCAGCATCTAAGGAGCGAAGGAGATAGGCGACGTTTCGGGTCGAGACCCTTCTTAATTTTCATATATATCTTTCACCCTATTTCACATTGTACTATTAGTGCAGGTCCACCACTGATTTTCCGGCACCTTTGGTTTTGGTGCCTTTTTGGATTATCCGTTTTGCCTGTCCAACAGAGGGCACAGAGTCCAATGGTACCAGAACGGTCCGCATAAGCTGCCATGGGGCTGAGATGCCGGCCCTCAATTTCAGCTTCGGAGGTCGACTATGGGAATGGTTCCAGAATACAGGCCTCAGGTAGCAAATTTGACCTGTTGATTGGCCGTGGAAGTCGGCTATGTGAATGGATATGCTGGTTACAGTCAGGTCGGAGTTCCAGGGCCCTGACTGCAGGGGGCAAATTCGACCCGCTGATCGGTGCAGAAGTCCCAATGAGGTCAAGATTGACTGCCTCACCTGACCTAGGAACCACCTATGAGTTTCAATTTCAAGTGCTCTCGTTATTTTGTCCGGAGGTGCTGGACCATTAGTTGCTGAAAATTGGTGGTGTGTGTGTTTGTGTGTGTATATATTTCAATGTATAATATATCGCCTCCAATCATGTGCAGGTGGCCGATGCCATTATTAGAGGTACGTCACAAACAACTCAACAGAGCTATGGAAGCTGTAGTCCAACTCCAACTGGAAGGAGAATGCCTCTTGAAAGAAGTCAGACCCCAGTGAATACTGAACTGAAAGTATTATTTTCATTTCTTTCTGGCTTAATTAATGCTTAGTTTAGTTTAGTTTAGTTTTGAGATACAGTATGGAATTGGCACCTCAGCCTAGTGAGTCCACGCCAAACAGTGATCACCCCTACACTCGTTCTATCCTACACACTAGCGACAATTTACAGAGGGACAATTAACCTACAAACCTGTACGCCTTTGCAATATGGGAGGAAATCTGAGCAACTGGAGAAAACCCATGCGGGCACAGGGGTTACATGCAATCTCCATATAGACAGCACCCCTAGTCAAGGTTAAACCCAGGGCTCTGACGCTTTGTGGCAGCAGCTCTACCGCTGCGTCACTGTGCCGCCCGCACCTTACTTGGGTATTACTTTGTGGGGAATTCAAAACAATATATTACTTCAGTTTATACTGTAACAATTCTGTAGTAAATGGTGGTATGTTACAGTTAAGAGTATTTAACTTGCAGCAGCATAACAGATCTGTAAACACAGTACTCATAGATAACGCTATAAACAAGCTCCATATAGCTGCTGTTTTCAACACAGCCAGCTACTGCATCAACAATTTTAAAGAGATCTCAACAAGAAAGTGAAACTTGTTTTGGGGTGAATCACAAAAGGGAGTGCCCAGTTCAATTTTCCAATGGAAGAGCCTAAAGGGCCTGTCCCACTGTATGAATTCAAGAGTTCTCCAAGTTCTCCACTGATTCGAGCTTGTGTAATGTACATGGCGGATACGTAGGGGCACGTACGAGTAAAAAGTTAAAAAAATTTTCATCACAAGTATTTTCTTTACTCGTGGACTCGTGTTGAAAAAACATAACGAGTTTACCAGATTTCCCGAGTACCTACCGTTACTCGTACAAGCCGCTCCGTGACATCCACGAGCTCCTACGTACCCGCTACGTACATTACACAAGCTCGAATCCAGGGAGAACTCTTGAATTACCTTGTACAGTGGGACAGGCCCTTAACAAGAAATAAGCATAAATAGTTAAAAGCAGACAAAAACTTTTTTTATGTTCAAAATACATTGTACAAACCCACAAATTGGTACAATTTCCAGGCTACTGTTTTGTCTGCACTTGTTCATAAGTTATCGGAGCAGAATTAGGCCATTCGGCCCATAAAGTCTTCCCCTCTCAACCCCATTCTCCTGCCATTCCCACAACCCCTTACATCCATACTAATCCATAATCTGACAATCTTGACCTTAAAAATATCCATTGGCGGCCTCCACAGCCGTCAGTGGCATTGTTCTCATCCATATGAGCTAATCTACTCGAGAAAAACCAAACACAACACATATATGTTATTTTGATATATAAAATTCTAAACTCTGAATATTGGCTTTTAACAAAGTCCTAATTGTATGAAATGGCTCATTAAAATGATTTAGGTTAAGTAAAACTTTCATCTTATGACAAGAAACTGAACATAATTTGCATTCAGCTTTCAGAAAAAATGTTGAGGATGGCTGAAGTGCAAAAAAGGCAAATGCAAGAAATCCAGGAGAGGCCTCCCAGCCATTTAAGAAGCAGAAGTGCCACACCGACTGGACGGAAGACACCCTTTCAGGATAGATCAACAACTGACCCAAAGCTGGTCAGTACCATCAGAACCACCCAGCGTTTGGTTTGGTTTAGTTCACAGCAGGGAAATAGGCCCTTCAGCCTACCAAGTCTGTGCCGACCAATGATCACCCTGCTTCTATCATACACACTAGGGGCAATTTACAGAAGCCAATTTACCTGCAAACCTGCACATCTTTGGTATGTGGGAGGTAACCGGAGCACCTGGAGAAAACGCGTGCGATCACAGGGAGAATGTACAAACTCTGTACAGACAGCACCCATAGTCAGGACCAAACCCGGGTCTCTGACGCTATAAAGCAGCAACTCTACCGCTGCGATAACATTTAAGACATTTGGACTAGTACATGTATAGAACAGGTTTAGAGGGATATGGGCCAAACACAGGCAGGTGGGAACTAGCATAGATGGGGCATTTTGGTCAACATGGTCAAGTTGGGCCAAAGGGCCTACTTCCATGCTGTATGGCTTGATTCTAATTGATTTCTTGCTTGCTCTCTTAACTGGGGGACAATTTTGTGTGGCAGAGAATTGAAACAAATATTAAGACCATATTAAGAAATATAAGAAATATTAAGAGGAAAATGGATATACCTCGAATGTAGAATGTCTTTATAGCACGACACGCTTGCACTTTAAATCATGTTAGACTGATCTTTTTCAGAGTTTTCAACGGCCCACATCAAATCATCAAAGAGGACTTGAGGGGAAGTTACACACATCAAGCTTAAATCAAAACGTGTTCCAAAGAGCAAACTCTGCTCGAAGTGCAAGGGGTAAGATTTCTTCAAATTCTAATTTTACATTAATTTTAGTTTGGCTTTAAGGGAGTCCTATGAGTATCTGGTGGGAAAACCTAGGGTGTGGATTAGATGCTTTCATTGAATGTTTGAGCAGGTTGAGTTGGCCATCTCAAATACGCACACCCATCTTCCTCACACCAAACATAGGAACAGTGTAGCCATGGTGTGTAACACTGTTCATTTATTGTTGGTACACACTGCAGCCACAATCAGCCATGATGGAGGAAATTAGAGATAAGGGTGGTGGACAGGATAACCGATCAAACATGCTGCTCTGTCCTGGACGGTTTCAACCTTCTTGAGTGTTGTTCAAACTGTACAAATGGAGAGAATTCCATCATGTTACTGCCCTGGGCTTTGTAGATAGTGGGAAGGCTTTTGGATGCAAGGAGGTGAGTCTTTTGCCACTGGTTATCTAGAATCTGACCTGGCCAAGATCCAGTTGTTTGTAGGTATAGAGAACTAGGGCACAGTAGCGTAGTGGTTGAGTTATTACCTGACAGCGCCAGAGACCTGGGATTGATCCTGACCAGGGGTGCTGCTGTATGGTGTTTGTACGCTCTCCCTATGACTCCATCGATTTTCTCCGGTGCCCCCACCTTCCAAAGATGTACAGGTGTGTAGGTTATTTGGCTTCTGTAAAATTGTAAATTGTCCATAGTGTGTAGGATAGTACTCGTGTCCGGTGATCGCTGGTTGGACTCGTCGGGCTGAAGAGGCTGTTTCCACACTGTATCTCTAAACTAAACTAAACTAAACTGAACTTCTGCTCAAATTGACTTTAGCATCCCTGAATATGCTACATTGATTTATTGGTGATATTACTTCCGTCCATGGCCTTAAGAACATTTTCCCAGTGGACTTACATTAGATTGTTACTCCAAGTCAACCATAATGGAAAGAGCACATTACCCGTCCGAGGCCAGGGAATGGAGGAGTTAGGTTTTCACACTCAAAAGGTTTGTAAAAACCTTTCTTTGATTGCATATCCCAGTGGGTCAAAAGTTGCAGTTTATTGTTAATAGCTTAATTTGTCAACTTCCCTTTGATATAAGAACGTTAATATCCTGATGCATCAATGTGAGTTCACTGATACAGTATTAACGATAGCGTCTCATGTTTTTTAGGTGTTCAGTCTTCCAATGCAGGTAGCACTGCGGATAACTCATGCACGCATTCACAAACAGTGGAGCATATCTCGATGGCTGGGTCCCAGGGCTTCGTTGCTAAACAACAGGTAATTGAAACTGTACACACAAGGAACAGCATATGTTGGTTTACAAAAAAAATTACAAAAAAAGCTAATTGAAACAATCTGATCTTTAAAGCTTTACTGCTCATCAATGGGACATGCAGGTTTGTAGATTAGGTTAGTGCTTCTGAAACTGGTGAATGGTTCATCCAAGGTGAATGAAATTATTTTGGGGTGAATGTGTTATGTTTTTTGCTCATGTGACAAACTAAGTTATATATAAAATTATACACAAAGGAGAATAAGACGAAAATTACCAAAAAACGTAAGAAAATTTAGTCGAGGGTGAATGACACTGAAATAGTTTAAGAAGCACTGGGTTAGGTCATCAGGTCATAAGGTGCATAAGGAATAGTAGAATTAGGCCATTCGGCCCATCGTCTACTTTGCCATTCAATCATGGCTGATTTATTTCTCCTTCCTAACCCCATTCTCCTGCCTTCTCCCCATTACCTCTGACACCTGCACTAATCACGAATCTATCTATCTCTGCCTTAAAAACATCCACTGACGGCCTCCGCAGACTTCTGTGGCAAAGAATTCCACAGATTAACCACCCACTGACTAAAGAAATTTCTCCTCATCTCCTTCCTAAAATAATCTTTATACTTTTAAAACTCTGTGTGTGGGCGCGGGCTCGGCTGTGTGGATGTCATTTTGCCTGTGAAACGTATCTCCTCGAAAAACAGATGCCGAAACGGGAATTTTTTTACATATTCCAGTAGAGATCTGTACATTTGGTACATTATTTTCCCGACTTTTTAATTTAAATTGTTGACCAATCTGACCTTTATTTTAAATCTGACCACTGCCCAGCTGCTGATATTACAATAATAATTACATTTTTACATCTTCTGGTAGAAATTTTCCTTACGATTTCAAAAATCCAATCATCTATAAATTTGGTCCATTATTTCCCGAGATCTATATACTTTTAAAACTGTGTGTGTGTGTGTGTGTGTGTGGGTGTATGTCATTTTACCTTTGATTTTGCCTTTGATTCGTTACTTCGCGAAAAACCAGATGCAAAAACGCTGAGATTCTTACCACTTTGCTAGCGATTTTACTTTTACATTCGCAAATCCACTCATTAAATTTAGTCATTATTCTGTACACATTTTTAATAAAATCCTTCACAAAACTTACTCTTTTCTTTAAATCAGCAGCTGCTGACGTCACAATGCCCTTGCGCTCGCGGCACCGCCACCCGCTCTCCATTCAAGCAGACGCTGCCATCGCACTTTCAATTCCCCCACTCAGTCATTTTTTCGCCTCCCATTGGCCACCTTTTCATTGTGTGCCCCGTGCGACGATAATGGCTGCTGCCGCCCGGCTCACCTCCACTCCCCCCCCCCCCCCCCCCACCCCCTCCCCCCCCCCAAAAAAAAAAAAAAACCCCCCCCCCTCTCCCCTCTCCCCCTCCCCCCTCTCCCCCTCCTCTCACTCCCCTCCCTCCTCCTCTCTCTCACCCTCCCCCCTCTCATCTCGAACTCCCCCCCTCTCTCTCACTCCCCCCTCTCTCTCACTCCCCCCTCTCTCTCACTCCCCCCTCTCTCTCACTCCCCCCCTCTCTCTCACTCCCCCTCTCTCTCACTCCCCCCCCCTCTCTCTCACTCCCCCCTCTCTCTCACTCCCCCCTCTCTCTCACTCCCCCCTCTCTCTCAACTCCCCCCCTCTCTCTCTCTCCCCCTTCTCTCTCTCCCCCCCTCTCTCTCTCCCCCCTCTCTCTCTCTCCCCCCTCTCTCTCTCCCCCCTCTCTCTCTCTCCCCCCTCTCTCTCTCCCCCCTCTCTCTCACCCCCTCTCTCTCTCCCCTCTCCTCTCTCTCTCCCCATCTCTCTCCCCTCTCTTTCACTCTCCTTCTCTCCCACTCTCTCTCTCTCTCCCCCCTCCCTCTCCCACCCTCTCTCCAAGCACGTGCTGTGAGAAATTACTCAGGGTAGGCAGTCAGCCGGCTTTCAAAAAAAAATCTTAAACCATGCCTGTGCAGATGGTTCTCTTCGTAAAAATAAAAAATAAGTAACAATTCAATTTTACCAAGGCTTCTCAATCTCCTTCATTTTTTAATCACTGAATGGGTGGGGAATGGAGGATGAAGGCAGGTGGAGAGATGGTGGGAAAAACGGGAGCACACTGGGACATTGAATCAGTTGTCATCTTATTGAATGAATATACTAATTCAAGGGTCCATTTGGATGGAGAGTTCCTTTCACGGCGCGTGGAGAGTCTGTGCCAGGGGTTAAAGATGCGGGGAGGGCAGGAGTGTTGAAAAGGAGGAGGGTCTGAGATCATATCAGTAACTCACTCACCGCTGCCGCAGCGCTCCGGGCATGGACAGCAGGACTGGCCGCCACTTCCGGGGATAGAAGCAGCTCGGGTGCGAGCAGCCGCCGGGACCCGACAGCAGAACCGGCCGCCACTTCAGCGCCTTCTGCCGGCCCGCTCACCTCTGGCATTGCTCTTCGTCTGAACATTTCTCGCCTGCCGCTCGCCGGCTTCGCTCAAATCAACCGCGTCCCGCAAATCCTCACATTCCCACAGCTGAGTAACCTCAACTGGTCCCGTGAGCGCGCTGTCGGAATTTAAAGATTTGCGGGAAGCCGGCCGGCGAGCGGCAGGTGAGAGATGTTCAGACGGAGAGCACAGCCAGAGGTGACGGGGACTAGCAGAAGGGGCTGAAGTGGCAGGGTCCCGGCGGCCGCACAAAGTCAGTCACCCGAGCAGCTTCCTTCCTCGGAAGTGGCGGCAGTTCTGCTGTCCATGCCCGGAGCGCTGCGGCAGCCACCCAAGCTAATTCACTCCCCGGCCACAATAAAACCATACAGCAGTCTGAAGAAGGGTCTCGACCCGAAACGTCGCCTATCTCCTTCGCTCCTTAGATGCTGCTGCACCCGCTGAGTTTCTCCAGCCTTTTGTGTACCCTAGCAATTACAGCACGGAAACAGGCTATCTCGGCCCTTTTACTCCGTGCCGAACACTTACTCTCACCTAGTCCCATCTACCTGCACTCAGACCGGAGCGTGGCAAGTGGGTTACTGACCCCAATGCCCTCCTTCACAACGCCAGACTCCCCAAACACTGAACGGAGCTCTTCCCCCACCCCGGAAATACAGCATTTAAAAACATAAAGCACCAAGAAATGCACTTACCACGTTATTGGTACATTAAGACCATTCTACACTCTTTGTTTCCTGAGATACCATTAAAATAATGGCAATCCATATTTGAAAATCCCGCCAAGAAACTCACGCTGGGCATGCGCATCGGGCAGCTGCACATGCGCAGTGCTGCATAGGCAGAATTTCTGCTGCCTTCAGCTCCCCGTGAAACTGACGGCTCAGGCAGCGCTGACGGCCCGTGGGCTTTAGAGAGCTTCGTGTTACAAGCGCTGTGGATGAAAGGCACGGAGAATTATGCCCACCTAAGAGATCCATCTCTTACATAGGCATAATTCTCCCATACCTTTACTATTTATATTTAAGAATTGCCATTTCATAATTTTAGTCAGGGTAGGCAGTGCCTACCTTGCCTACCCTGATGGCATGTGCCTGCCTCTCTCCCACCCTCTCTCCCCCTCCTCTCTCCCCCTCCTCTCTCCCCCCCCTCTCTCTCCCCCTCCTCTCTCTCCCCCTCCTCTCTCTCCCCCTCCTCTCTCTCCCCCTCCTCTCTCTCCCCCTCCTCTCTCTCTCCCCCTCCTCTCTCTCCCCCCCTCCTCTCTCTCCCCCCCCTCTCTCCTTCTCTCTCCTCCGCTCTCTCTCTCTCCCCTCCTCCCCCCACCTCTAACCCCCTCACCCACCCTCCCTCTCCTCTTCCCCTCCATCCCCACTTCACCCACCCTCCCTCTCTCTTGCCCCTCTCTCTCTGTCTCTGCCCCTTCTCTCTCTCTGCCCTCACTCTCTACCCCCCCCTCCCTCTCTAGACGCGCCTCGGGGTGAGTTGGGGGCTATGCATCAGTAGATAGAGCGGTTATAGGGTAAAAGGGGTAAAATTAATATAATATCAAGGGGGGTAGTTAGCGTGTGTGCGGGGGGGATAGTTAATGTGTGTGTGGGGGTGGTTAGTGAGTGTGACGCCGCATGCCCCCCCCCCCCCCACACAACCGCACGTTGGGAGAACAGACTACACTTGGTCCAGTGTCCTTTTAATTCTGAGGCTATGACTATTCCTAGACTCTCCCACTAGTAGAAACATCCTCTCCACATCCACTCTATACAAGCCTTGTTCTCATCATCATCATCATCATCGGCGGTCACTCAAAACGAGTATGACTGACCTCTCATGGAGGACGCCTGTGCATGACTTTGTTTCATGTGGTGAGACTGGCACACAGACAGCCACCACACGGTCCTTGACAATTCTGGGTTAGAAACCAGTGGCATGGAATCCAAGATGACAGGGGACCCTTTTCTGCTGCAGCCTTCATCCACCTTCCCAGCCATTCTGATGCTCCATTAAAGTCAGCCATCATCCTTCGCCTGTTCCACCGTTGAAGTCTTGGTTGGATTGCTCTTTGTCAGAGACCTTCCCCTCGACCTTACCGCCATGGATGACCCTACCAGCTGCATAGCTCCAGACGCCATCGCTCTCAGAATCTCAGGACCACACAAGCTTCTCCACCACGACAAGGTGACACAGTGCCGACAAACGCTCATCGGTTACCCTATTCATTCCTGGGATCATTCTTGTAAACCTTCTCTGGGCCCTCTCCAAACCCAGCACATCCTTCCTTAGATATGATGCCCCAAATTGCTCACAATATTCCAAATGCAGCCTTACCAATGCCTTAGAACCTCAACATTACATCTCTGTTTTTGTATACCAGCCCTCTTGAAATAAATGTAACCATTGAGTTTGTTTTCTTTACTACGTTCGACTTGCAGATTAACTTTTTGGGATTCCTGCACCAGCACTCCCAAGTCCCTTTACACCTCGATTTCTGGATTCTCACCCCATTTGGAAAATAGACTATGTGTTTATTCCTACTACCAAAATGCATGACACTTTGCTACACTATATTCCATCTGCCACTTCTCTGCCTACTCTCCCAACTTGTACAAGTCCTTCTGCAGAGTCCCTGCTTTCTCTGCTCTACCTGCCCTTCCACCTAATTTCGTATCATCCGCAAACTTTGCCACAAAGCCTTCAATCCCCTCGTCCATACAACATGAAGAGTAGCAGCCCCAGCACCGACTGTTGCGGAACTCCACTAGTCACTAGCTGACAACCACAAAAAGCTCCCTTTATTGCCACTCTTTGGCTTCTGCCATCCAGCCAACCTGCTATCCATGCTAGTATCTGCCCTTAGATATCGTGGGCTTTCATCTTCCTAAGCAGTCTAACGTGTGGCACCTTATCAAAGGCTTTCTGATTAATTGGCCACTTTCCCGTCCACATGACTTCTAGTGTGTAGAGAGTGGACGGGAAAGTGGGATAACGTAGAACGGGTAATCGATGGTTGGCATGGAGACGTTCCAAATTACTATGATCTACAGGAGGGAAATAATATTTACAATGGTGCATCAAGCAGGTTTTGTTTTAGATGATGTCGAGAGTCATGAGGGAATCTTTTCTCCCCTTATTGTCTTTTTAGTTACTTTCTGTTGGGTTTTTTTTTACAAGCAACCCATTCGTCCTGCTTCCCACTAATCTTTGCAATGTTACATGCTTTCTCCTTTAATTTATGTTGTCTTTTGCTTCTCGTCAGCCGTGGTTGCTTCATTCTCCCGTTTTCTGATCCTATGTTAACCCTTGCTAACGACTGAATTTCAATCCTTACCAGAAGAGCTACCCCACCCTTTCTGCCCACATGTCTGTCTTTTCGATAGCACGTGCGACTGTGGATCTCAGCTCAGATCCTTTCTGAGCCATGTCTCCATAATGCCCACAACCTACCAATTTCTAACTGTGCTATAAGTTCATCCACTTTGTTCCGTATACTACGTCCATTCAAATATAACACCTTTAATTTGGTATTCACCACACCTCTTCTCACATCGGTCCAAACATTATCTGGTCTTACTCTCCTATCCCTTCTTAAACTTTCTGTCTTATTACTTCTGGAGACTTCCGTAACCTCTCCTGTACTCTCCTTCCTTTTAACGTCATCCATACATTGTCAATTCTTATATCCACTCTTAAATAACCATATAACCATATAACAATTACAGCACGGAAACAGGCCCTCTCGGCCCTTCCAGTCCGTGCCGACCATTTGTTTTCCCCTAGTCCCATCTACCTGCTCCATTCCCTCCATACCCCTCCATTCCCTTCACGTCCATATACCTATCCAGTGCCAGTCCTAACCAATTGAGTTTCTGGGCAATGGTGACATCCCCACCCGCTCCCCACTCCCTCATGTTCATGGTCGGGGGGGTCTCAGCAATGGTAATCCCGTTTAATGTCAAGGGTAAGTAGTTACGCTCATTTTTGTTGTGAGTATCCGTAGCCTGGCACTTTAATGACATGGTTGTTAATTACTGGCAATGAACCCATGATTATTTCTCATTGCAAATAAATATAGATTGCTTAATTGGTTCACGATTTATGTCTCCAGCCTCCCAGACAGCCTTGATCCACTGCAATTTGCCTACCGCTGCAACATGTTCACGGCAGATGCCATCTCCCTGCCCCTACCATCATCCCTGCAACATTTTGATCACAAGGACACATACATCACATTCCCATTTACTGACTCGAGCCTCGCCTTGAACACCCTAATATCAACCAAGCCCATCTCCAAACTCCTGCACCAAGGAGTCAGCAGCCCTCTCTGCCAATGTATCCTTGACTTCCTGACCCATCGACCGCAATCAATAAGGTAGAAGACAAACAGCCCCCATGTTAATTCCCAACATCAGTGTCCCACAAGGTTGTCTTCTCAGCCCCTTAGTATACTCTTTGTATTCCAAATTCTGTTCAGCTCCATGTACATTTGCAGATTATACCACCATTTCATGTGAGCTTAGGTTTTCAGTGATGTGCTGCACCTATCCCATTTAACTCAATTCTCTGAACCACAGAAGAAGAACATTGACTTTGAATTCAAATTTCCAAAACCATAGAAAATTAAATAAAATAACCCACCCTATTTTATTTGTATGTGTTGGGTTGTACACTGAACACAAGAAGTTTACATTAAAACTTTTAATAACAGCAGCAGTTAATCGTAAGTTGGGTGCCAAATATCAAACTTCAGAGGGCATAGCTTTAAGGTGAAAGGAGCAAAGTTCATAGGAGGTATACAAGGAAAGATTTTTCTATAGAGGATGGTGAGTGCCTGGAACGTGATGCTGGGGTTGTCGGTGAAGGCCGATACGATAGGACCACCAAGGCAAATTCTTTGTATGTGACTACTTGGCCAATAAACTTATTCATTCATTTAAGAGACTTTTGGATAAGCATGTAGATATGCAGGAAATGGGGTTATATGGACTGTGCAAGCAGATAAGTGTCAATCTAGGCATCATGTTTGACACAGATATTGTGGACTGAAGGGCCTGTTCCTGTGCTGTACTGTTCTATCCTATATTCTATGTTCTAATTCTGCAGTAGAAGCCTGATGTACATGTGATAACTAGAAGCCAAGGCAATTTCTGTACATCTTCTGTAGCATGTTTGCTCCCACCACCAAAATGTCCTGGATATTTTCCTAATTGCTCAACATATTGGCGAAATAGCAGCATAACTTTCTGATTCAATGTTGAAATCATATCCTATCTCACCTTGCCACATGTTTTACGATTTTGATAATAATAGTAAGGATTTTCAGACAAAAGGAACTGCAGATGCTGGTCTACAAAAAAAGGCTCAAAGTGCAGGAGTGACTCAGCAGGTCAGGTACCAACCATCTCTAGGGAACATGGATAGGTGACGATTTGGATCAGAACCCTTCTTCAGACTGTGTGGTGGGTGGGGAGGGAAAGCTAGAAGAGAGGAGGGGCAAGGAAAGGACAAAGACTGGCGAGTGATAGGCTTCACATCTACTATCATGTCATACCTTTTGTTTTCTCATCTCTGGCCTTTGTCCAACCTGCCTGTCAAACCACCCACAACCCCTGCACCTGTATCCACCTATCACTCGCCAGGCTTTGTCAGTCCCTTCACTCAACCCTGAAGAAGGGTCCCTGACCTTAAACATCAGCTATCCATATTTTCCAGAGATGCTGCCTGACCCACTGAGTTAGTCCAACATGTAGTACTTTTTTTTTTGCACGAACATTTTCGGAATCAATTGTTATTGTTTGTTTGATGTACAATGTTCATGATACTTTAGTTACTCAGTACATAATGTATGAATAAAATTAACAACTATGACCAAACCTAAAGGATTGCTTTTTTGTAAATTGTCTCATTGATCAAGTGAATCATATATCGTGGAAACAGGCCCTTCGGAGCATCTTGCTCACGCCCACCAACATGTCCCATCTACACAAACATAGAAAATAGGTGCAGGAGGAGGCCATTTGGCCCTTCAAGCCAGCACCGCCATTCATTGTGATATTGGCTGATCACAAGTCCCCTCTGCCAATGTTTGACCCATATCCCTCTAAACCTATCCTATCCATGAACCGGTTCAAATGTTTATTAAATATTGTGATAGTACCTGACCCAACTACCTCCTCCAGCAGCTTGTTCCATACCCCCACCACCCTCTCAATTAAAAAATAGCCCCTTGGGTTCCTATTGAATCTTTCCCCAAGTATCTTTTTAGTGGGAATTAATTAATGACTTTGTTTGCACTGATGCAGGAAATAAAGGCCACAGGTGCGACTGAGACACCGTCCAGACTGCAAAATAGACCTCCTTCAGGCCGCAGAAGTCGCAGTGCAACTCCAAGTGGGAGGAAGACACCTTTGGTTGGTAGACAAATAGACTTTGACCTTGAACAGAAGGTTTGTACTTTGATAACTGATGCTGATAACCATCATAGGACTAATCAATAAATTTTGACTCAAAGTCTGCACCATTTTAATGTGTCGAAAGGAACTGCAGTTTCTAGTTTATACTGAAGATAGATTCAAAGTGCTGTGTAACTCAGTGGGTAACGCAGCATCTCTTGAGAAAAAGGATGGGTGACTTTTTGGGTCGGGACCCATCTTCAGACATTATATTATTATTCAGCACGGAGTAGACTTGATGTGCCAAATGGCATAATTCTGCTCCTATAACTTATGAGCAATTACTTAGAATAATTAGATAGTCTGAAGAATGGTCTCGACCTGAAACATCACTCATTCCTTCTCTCCAGAGATGCTGCCTGTCCCTTTGAGTTACTCCAGCTTTTAGTGTCTATCTTTGGTTTAAATCAGCATCTGAAGTATCTTGTTTACGAGAGAACTGCAGATGCTGGTTAAATCAAAGGTTGACACAATTACTTCCGTTTTCCAGGTCCCCACTCCCTCATCTTTACTATGGATGTCCAGTCACTCTATACCTCCATCCCCCACCAGGAGGGTCTTAAAGCCCTCAATTTCTTCCTCGACCACAGAACCAGCTGATTTCCGTCCACCAATACCCTCTCTGCCTAGCAGAGCTGGTCCTTACCCTCAACAAAATCTCCTTCGACTCCTCCCACTTCCTCCAGATCCAAGGCGTAGCTATGGGCACTCACATAGGCCCTAGCAATGCCTGCCTCTTTGTAGGGTACGTCGAACAATCCCTGTTCCAGGCCTACACTGGCCCTATCCCTGAACTACATTGATGACTGCATTGGTGCTACCTCCTGCACCCATGCAGAACTCACTGAGTACATCAACTTCATCACTAATTTCCATCCTGCACTCAAATTCACTTGGACCATCTCTGACATCTCGCTACCGTTTCTAGATCTCACTGCCTTCATCACAGAAAACAGACTATTGACCGACATCTATTACAAACCTACTGACTCCCATAACTATCTTGACTACACTTCTTCTCACCTTGCTTCTTGTAAAAACTCTATCCCCTACTCCCAATTCCTCCGTCTCCGCCGCATCTGCGCTCAGGATGAGGTTTTCTATATTGGCGTTGTCCTCATTCTGCAGGGAACATGGGGTTCCCCTCTTCCATTATAGATGAGGCTCTCCCTAGGGTCTCCTCGATATCCCGTAGCTCTGCTTTTATTCCTGCAACTGCAGGAGACGCAACACCTGTCCCTTTACCTCCCCCCTCGACTCTATCCAAGGTCCCAAACAATCTTTCCAGGTGAGGCAGAGGTTCACTTGCACCTCCTCCAACTCATCTACTGCATCCGCTGCTCCAGGTGTCAACTTCTCCACATCGGTGAGACCAAGCACAGGCTCAGCGATCGTTTCGCTGAACACCTCTGCTCAGTCCACATTAACCAAGCTGGTCTCCCGGTGGCCAAGCACTTTCCGTCCTGGGCCTCCTCCATTGTCAGAGTGAGGGCCAAATTGGAGGAACAACACCTCGTATTTCATTTGGGTAGTTTACACCCTAGCGGTATAACCATATAACAATTACAGCATGGAAACAGGCCATCTCTGCCCTTCTAGTCCGTGCCGAACACTTACTCTCACCTAGTCCCATCTACCTGCACTCAGACCATAACCCTCCATTCCTTTCCCGTCCATATATCTATCCAATTTATTTTTAAATGATAAAATCGAACCTGCCTCCACCACTTCCACTGGAAGCTTATTCCACACAGCTACCACTCTGAGTAAAGAAGTTCCCCCTCATGTTACCCCTAAACTTTTGTCCCTTAATTCTCAAATCATGTCCTCTTGTTTGAATCTTCCCTACTCTCAATGGAAAAAGCTTATCCACGTCAACTCTGTCTATCCTTCTCATAATTTTAAAGACCTCTATCAAGTCCCCCCCCTAACATAGAAACATAGAAACATAGAAATTAGGTGCAGGAGCAGGCCATTCGGCCCTTCGAGCCTGCACCGCCATTCAATATGATCATGGCTGATCATCCAACTCAGTATCCTGTACCTGCCTTCTCTCCACACCCCCTGATCCCTTCAGCCACAAGGGCCGCATCCAACTCCCTCTAAAATATGGCCATCGAACTGGCCTCAACTACCTTCTGTGGCAGAGAATTCCACAGATTCACCACTCTGTGTGAAAAACGATTTTCTCATCTTGGTCCTAAAAGACTTCCCCCTTATCCTTAAACTGTGACCCCTAATCCTGGACTTCCCCAACATCGGGAACAATCTTCCTGCATCTAGCCTGCCCAACCCTTTAAGAATTTTGTAAGTCTCTATGAGATCACTCCTCAATCTTCTAAATTCCAGCGAGTACAAGCCAAGTCTATCCAGTCTTTCTTCATATGGAAGTCGTGCCATCCCAGGAATCAGTCTGGTGAACCTTCTCTGTACTCCCTCTATGGCAAGGATGTCTTTCCTCAGATTAGGAGACCAAAACTGCACACAATACTCCAGGTGTGACCTCACCAAGACCCTGTACAACTGCAGTAGAACCTCCCTGCTCTTGTACTCAAATCCTTTTGCTATGAATGCCAACATACCATTCGCTTTCTTCACTGCCTGCTGCACCTGCATGCCTACTTTCAATGACTGGTGTACCATGACACCCAGGTCTCGCTGCATCTCCCCTTTTCCTAATCGGTCACCATTCAAATAATAGTCTACCTTCCTGTTTTTGCCGCCAAAGTGGATAACCTCACGCTTATCCACATTATACTGCATCTGCCATGCATTTGCCCACTCACCCAGTCTATCCAAGTCATCCTGCAGCCTCCTAGCATCCTCCTCACAGCTAACACTGCCCCCCAGCTTCGTGTCATCCGCAAACTTCGAGATGTTGCATTTAATTCCCTCGTCCAAATCATTAATGTATATTGTAAATAGCTGGGGTCCCAGCACTGCGCCTTGCGGCACCCCCTAGTCACTGTCTGCCATCCTGAACCATTAGTAACCTTCTGCTCACCAAAGAATAAAGACCTAACTTGTTCAACCTTTCTCTGTAACTTAGGTGCTGAAACCCAGGCAACATTCTAGTAAATCTCCTCTGTACTCTCTCTATTTGTTGACATCTTTTTTATAATTTGGCGACCAGAATTGTACACCATATTCCAGAATTGACCTCACCAATGCCTTGTACAATTTTAACATTACATGCCAACTTCTATACTCAATGCTCTGATTTATAAAGACTAGCACACCAAAAGCTTTCTTTACCTCCCTATCTACATGAGATTCCACCTTCAGGGAACTATGCACAGTTATTCCTAGATCCCTCTGTTCTACTGCATTCCTCAATTCGCTACCATTTACCATTTACGTCCTATTTTGATTTGTCCTACCAAGATGTAGCACCTCACACTGATCAGCATTAAACTCCATCTGCCATCTTTCAGCCCACTCTTCCAAATGGCCTAAATCTCTCTGTAGATTTTGAAAATGTACTTCATTATCCACAACACCACCTATCTTGGTACCATCTGCATACTTACTAATCCAATTTACCACACCATCATCCAGATCATTGATGTATATGGCAAACAACAGTGGACCCAAAACAGATCCCTGAGGCACCCCACTAGTCACTGGCCTCCAACCTGCCTCCAACAGTTATCCACCATTACTCTCTGGTAATCTTGCTACTCCATTATTAATACCCAACAATTGAAACTTCTTAACAAACCTTCCATGTGGAACCTTGTCAAAGGCCTTACTGAAGTCGATATAGACAGCATCCACCACTTCACCCTCATCAATTTCCCTAGTAACCTCTTCAAAATATTCAAGAAGATTAGTCAAGCATGACCTTCCAGGCACAAATCCAAGTTGACTGTTCCTAATCAGACCCTGTTTATCCAGATGATTATATATATTATCTCTAAATATCCTTTCCATTAATTTGCCCACCACTGACAGGTCTTTAATTGCTAGGTTTACTCTTAGAACCCTTTTTAAACAATGGAACAACATGCGCAGTATGCCAATCCTCCAGCACCATTCCCGTTTCTAATGATATTTGAAATATTTCTGTCATAACCCCTGCTATTTCTACACTAACTTACCTCAATGTCCAAGGGAATATCCCGTCAGGACCTGGAGATTCATCCACTTTTATCTTTTTCAAAAGTGTCAGTACTTCCTCTTCTTTGATCCTCATAGTTTCCATAGCAACCCTACTTGTTTCCCTTACTTCACATAATTCTATATCCTTCTCCTTGGTGCATACTGAAGAAAATAAATTGTTCAATATCTCCCCCATCTCTTTTGGCTCTGCACATAGCTGTCCACTCTGACTCTCTAATGGGCCAATTTTATCCCTCGTTATTGTTTTGCTATTAATATAGCTGTAGAAACCCTTTGAATTTACTTTCACCTTACTTGCCAAAGCAACCTCATATCTTCTTTTGGCTTTTCTAATTTCTTTCTTAAGATTCTTTTTACATTCTTTATACTCCTCAAGCACCTCATTTACTCCATATTGCCTATATTTATTGTAGATCTCTCTCTTTTTCCAAACCAAGTGTCCAATTTCCCTTAAACCATGGCTCTTTCCAATTATTACTCTTACCTTTCAACCGAACAGGGACATAAAGATTCTGTAATCTTAAAGTGTCACCTTTAAATATCCTCCATTTCTCTACTACATCCTTCCCATAAAACAAAATGTCCCAATTCACTCCTTTTAAATCCTTTCGCATCTCCTCAAAGTTAGCCTTTCTCCAATCAAAAATCTAAACCCTTGGTCCAGTTCTGACCTTCTCCATAATTATATTGAAACTAATGGCATTGTGATCACTGGACCCGAAGTGCTCCCCAACACATACCTCCGTCACCTGACCTGTCTCATTTCCTAACAGGAGGTCCAGCACTGCCCCTTCTCTGGTAGGTATCTCTATGTATTGCTGCAAAACACTATCCTGCACACATTTTACAAACTCCAAACCATCCAGCCCTTTTACAGAATGTGTTTCCAAGTCTATGTGTGGAAAATTGAAATCTCCCACAATCACTACCTTGTGCTTACTACTAGTATCTTGTAATAATATTTTATTAGAAGTAATCCATCATAACAACGGTATAACAACTTTTCAAATACACAACCAACTTATTTCAATAAGTATACGAATGTTACGAATAATTCTTATACACTTCTATTTTTTTATAAAGTAGTAAAATAAAAGGATAGATTTTAATCAATAAGAATAGTGATTAAATAATAATTTTGATTATATAGAAAGAGAGAGAAGAGAGAGAAAAAAATATATATATATGTATATATTCTTGTTATATGTATTTAATTAAAACAAAGTATTATATATATATTTTAAAAAAAATTATAGTATACATCTTAATAGTGAATAACACAATTTCAAATAGCTATATCAATAGAGACATGTATACAAATCAAAAAGAAAAACAGAGAGTTATTTTCATCTAATCCTGCCGGGTACCCATTGAGTTGTGATGCCAAGAACAGCTACCCTTTCAAATATTCTGTATATGGAGACCATATCTGTTCAAAGAGTTCGTATTTGTCCATTAGGACAAATCTGATTCTTTCCAAATGCAACGTCTCCAACATTTCCACTGTCCACATTTTAATTGTGGGGGATAATTTCTTTGGTTTACTGTTAATATTAAATTTGAATCCGGAACTCCTAATATTATTAATTTTGGATCTGGGTCCAGTTTAATTTTAAGAACTTCAGAGATAACTCTAAAAGATTTCTGTCCAATAATAATTGAGTTTTATACATGTTACAAAACTATGCGTTAAATTAGCTTCCAAGTTCTGACATTTATCACAAACAGGAGAAATGATAGGATAAATTCTATTTAATTTTGTTTTTGAATAATGTAATCTGTGTAATACCTTAAATTGTATCAATATATGTCTAGCATTTAATGAGCAGCGATGTATACGTTGTAGACTTTCTTCCCAAATTTCCTTCGTTATAGATAAACCTATTTCATTTTCCCCATGTTTGTCGATATATTTCCGAAGTTGGGATTTCCCTATCCAAAATAATATTGTATATATACGCTATTAACTTTTCTGTATTTGGGTGTTTATTAAACAATTCATCTAATAATCCTGGTTTTCTATTTTTATAGTCTTGCGTATTTGACATAGTTTCTAATTTGTAAATACCTAAATATGTTATTTGACTGCAATCCATAAATATCCTGTAACTCTTGAAATGAAAGAAATTTTCCTTTCTTGTGAAGGTGTTCTATCCTTTTAATTCCTAAATCATTCCAGTGTCTAAACCCCTTGTCCAAAACAGAGGGCCTAAACAAGGAATTATTCATAATTGGCAAACAAAGTAACAAATTATCAATATGTAGGGTCTTAACTATTTGTTTCCAAATACGTCTATTGCTATAAATTATAGGGTTGTCACCATATTTTTTTTTTTGTACTTCCCTTGGTGCAAAAAGAATCGAACCTACATCAAAAGGCAAACAGTCTTCCTTTTCCATCTTTAGCCAGCTTTGTTCATGATCTAAATTTACCAACCAAAAATTCATATTCTTAATCTGAACTGCCCAGAAATAATATAAGAAGTTTGGTAGTGCTAGTCCACCATTTATTTTAGATTTACATAGATGTTTTTTACTTATTCGATGGTTTTTATAGTCCCAAATAAAACTATTAACCAAAGTATCTATTTTTTTTAAAAACATTTTAGGGAGATATAAAGGGAAGGCTTGAAATAAATATAACAATTGTGGTAAAAAAAATCATTTTTACAGCATTTATTGTACCGATCATTGATATAGGTAGTGTTTTCCAATATAAAATATATTTTTTTAGTTTATTTAATAATTGAGGGTAATTATATTTAAATAGATAGTTATAGGACTTAGATACATTGATTCCTAGATATTTGAGTTTGTCCGTGACTATTTTAAGTGGGAATTGTTCTAATATATTTAATTTTATTCCAGTTATAGGCATAATTTCACTTTTATTCCAATTAATTCTATACCCAGAAATTGTACTAAACTTAGTTATAACATTAAATAGGTTGGGAATACTAATCTCCGGTTTTGTAATATAAATTAAGATGTCATCTGTGTATAGAGATATTTTATTTGTTGTAGTTTTGGTATTATATCCATATATTTCTGGTTCTGATCTAATCATTTCGGCTAATGGTTCTGTTACCAGAGCAAATAGTAATGGTGATAACGGGCATCCTTGTCTACAACCCCTAAAGAGTTTAAATTTTGCTGATAGCATTTGATTTGTTAATATTCTTGCAGTTGGATTCGAGTATATGATTTTTTACCCATTTGGAAAATCTATCCCCCAGTTGAAAATTTCTGCATTATTTTAAATAAATCTGGCCATTCAACCTGGTCAAATGCTTTTTCAGCATCTAAGGATATGACAGCTAGTTCAATATCATTCACTCTTTTTGAGTACATGACATTGAATCACTAAACTTAGCCTCCGAGATAAAATTTTAGTTAGTATTTTTTGATCAGTATTTAAAAGAGCTATTGCTCTGTATGATCCAGGGTCTTCCAAATCTTTATCAGCTTTAGGGATAAGTGTAATTATAGATTCATTTAATGATTCTGGTAACTTTCCTTGTTCATAAGCATATTTATATATTGTATGTAAGCGTGGAGAGATCAGATCATGAAACTTCTTATAAAATTCAACACTTAAGCCATCAGGGCCTGCGGCTTTTCCATTATTTAATGATCCAATTGATTCTTCAATATCTTTTACTGATATATCAGCATTTAACAAGTCTCTACCTTCCTGATCTAAACTGTTAATATGAAATTCTTGTAGGAATGTTTCCATTCCATCTGATTGTTCTGCTAGTTTAGATGAGTAAAGATTTTGATAATATTGTAAAAATGTATCTTTGATAGCATTTGGTAAAGTCAATATTTCTCCTTGTTCAGATCTAATTTTATGTATCATTTTCTCCTCATCTAATTTTCTAAGCTGGCGTGCCAGTAATTTTTGTGGTTTATCCCCAAATTCAAAGTGTACTTGTTTAGTCTGTTGAAAAAGTTTAATAATCTGATTTGAGTATATTTTATTTAGCTTATATTTTAATGATGCAATTTTATTACTTAGCCCCTTAGAAGGGGATATTGCATTTACAATATCTAATTGTTTTATTTCATTTTCCAACTTTTGTTGAGTCTTTCGATTTTCCTTATTAAAGTATGCGTGTGCTGATATTATCGCACCACGCATAAATGCTTTAAATGTATCCCAGAGCAGTAATGGTGAAATTCCAGGTTTGTCATTAGTTTCAAAAAATAATTTAATCTGTTTTACCAAGTAATCATAACAAGCCCTATCCTTTAATATTTGGGGGCTGAGTCTCCAGTTAGAGGTTTTAATAGTTATGTCTTTTAATTTTATCTTAAACGTTAATGGAGAGTGATCCGAGATAATAATATTATGATATTTTGAGTCGTATGTAAATGGGATTAGTTTTGAATCTACTAAAAAATAGTCTATCCTTGAGTAGGTTCCAAATACAGGGGAAAAGAATGAATATTCTCGACCAGAGAATATTCATTCTTTTATCTGTTCTCCAGATATCCTTAACGTTTGCTGTGTTAATAAAATAATTTATAAATGTACTTGACTTAGAAGTGGTTTTCCTTTTCATTGATGATCTATCTAAATAATTATCTAAGGTACAATTAAAATCACCTCCAATTATTAGATTATGTTGAGTGGATATAGGGATATTGTTAAATATTTTCTTGAAGAATAATGGATTATCAAAATTAGGACCATATATATTCATAAGGATTACTTTTTTTAGAATATAATTCACCTGTAATTATTATATATCTGCCCTCAACATCTTCTATTATTGAGCTTTGTTTAAAAGGTATACCTTTATGAATAATTATTGCTATCCCTCTAGACTTATGTGTAAATGAAGAGTGATATACTTTGGAAATCCATTTTGCTGTTAATCTATACTGCGCGTCTTTTTTAAGGTGTGGCTCTTGGAGAAAAATAATATCAGATTTCAATCTATTTAATTGAGCTAAAATCTTACCTCTTTTAATAGTAAGATTAAACGAGAACTTACCAGTTCGAAGTTTGATCGTTATTTTATGAGGAGTAACGATGAGGGATTACGTGAAGAACCCCGCCTGGCGCTGGAAACGGCATACTTCAAAGCAGCGGCATGAAAAACACAGAACACAAATAGCCGGAGTAAGATAGTAAGGCTCATCATAGATTTAGAACTACCAGATGATCATTTATTTTATGAGGGTGGGGAGTGGAGGGCACGTAATCCCTCATCGCTACTCCTCATAAAATAACGATCAAACTTCGAACTGGTAAGTTCTCGTTTAATCTTACTATTTTACTTCGGAGTCACGTGAGTGACTACGTGAAGAGTTTGAAGCTTTCTGTGTTTTTCGTGTCGTAGAATTTATTCCATACGACAGTACGGCTCATTTAACACAATAACGAGCGAATAACACATTTTCCCCAAACATTGCCTCAAGTTATGTGATAAATATTCCACATTATAAAAAATGAAAGTAATGCCCTTTCTATTGAAAGGCAAGTTTATCACAAATACCAATTGATATATATATATTTTGATGGCATGACAAAGCAACAATTATAGAGAACCGAACATTGCGTGTCTAAATCTGACACCATGACTGGTTCCTTTTTACTTTAACATTAATCTACAGCCTCCTGCGGCCTTGCATCTTTGCTCGAGTGGCTCATCCCGTGCCATTCCTGTGAATGTATTTACCTCATTAACAGAGTGATTTTCCATCTTTCAGTGTCTAGTTCTTACTGAATGTATCCAATTTCTAACCATCTAGAAATACATTCCTCTATAACCATCAGTTTTTACTGAACCCAATGTGGTTTTCGTGTGTAATAGGCAGTCTCATTGCCACAGAGACTCTTACCTACTGCAACATATTTCATCAATGTTCACACACACACACACAACTTAAGGCCGACAGGATATGCTTATAGGTTTACCTTGGTTTCAGGTCTTCTTGGTGTGCTTTGTTTGGTAGATTCATAAACATGTATGATAATGCAATCTGTATCCACATGCAATTATAACGTAACATTTGCAATGTTTGCACTCTTATATTGATACTAAAGTTATCAGCATTATTATTTTCAATATTTAAGTTTTTTGAATCATAGATAGAGTTAGAGTCCATTTCTTAAGGCAATTCAAGATTATTTATCTCCTGCCTTTATATATATATATTTATATATATATATATATATATATAATATATATAAAGGCAGGAGATAAATAATTTTTATCCGTTGTATACGTTGTAGACTTTCTTCCCAAATTTCCTTCGTTATAGATAAACCTATTTCATTTTCCCCATGTTTGTCGATATATTTCCGAAGTTGGGGATTTCCCTATCCAAAATAATATTGTATATATACGCTATTAACTTTTCTGTATTTGGGTGTTTATTAAACAATTCATCTAATAATCCTGGTTTTCTATTTTTATAGTCTTGCGTATTTGACATAGTTTCTAATTTGTAAATACCTAAATATGTTATTTGACTGCAATCCATAAATATCCTGTAACTCTTGAAATGAAAGAAATTTTCCTTTCTTGTGAAGGTTGTTCTATCCTTTTAATTCCTAAATCATTCCAGTGTCTAAACCCCTTGTCCAAAACAGAGGGCCTAAACAAGGAATTATTCATAATTGGCAAACAAAGTAACAAATTATCAATATGTAGGGTCTTAACTATTTGTTTCCAAATACGTTATTGCTATAAATTATAGGGTTGTCACCATATATTTTTTTTTGTACTTCCCTTGGTGCAAAAAGATCGAACCTACATCAAAAGGCAAACAGTCTTCCTTTTCCATCTTTAGCCAGCTTTGTTCATGATCTAAATTTACCAACCAAAAATTCATATTCTTAATCTGAACTGCCCAGAAATAATATAAGAAGTTTGGTAGTGCTAGTCCACCATTTATTTTTAGATTTACATAGATGTTTTTTACTTATTCGATGGTTTTTATAGTCCCAAATAAAAACTATTAACCAAAGTATCTATTTTTTTTAAAAACATTTTAGGGAGATATAAAGGGAAGGCTTGAAATAAATATAACAATTGTGGTAAAAAAAATCATTTTTACAGCATTTATTGTACCGATCATTGATATAGGTAGTGTTTTCCAATATAAAATATATTTTTTTAGTTTATTTAATAATTGAGGGTAATTATATTTAAATAGATAGTTATAGGACTTAGATACATTGATTCCTAGATATTTGAGTTTGTCGTGACTATTTTAAGTGGGAATTGTTCTAATATATTTAATTTTATTCCAGTTATAGGCAATAATTTCACTTTTATTCCAATTAATTCTATACCCAGAAAAGAAAATTGTACTAAAACTTAGTTATAACATTAAATAGGTTGGGAATACTAATCTCCGTTTTGTAATATAAATTAAGATGTCATCTGTGTATAGAGATATTTTATTTGTTGTAGTTTTGGTATTATATCCATATATTTCTGGTTCTGATCTAATCATTTCGGCTAATGGTTCTGTTACCAGAGCAAATAGTAATGGTGATAACGGGCATCCTTGTCTACAACCCCTAAAGAGTTTAAATTTTGCTGATAGCATTTGATTTGTTAATATTCTTGCAGTTGGATTCGAGTATATGATTTTTACCCATTTGGAAAATCTATCCCCCAGTTGAAATTTCTGCATTATTTTAAATAAATCTGGCCATTCAACCTGGTCAAATGCTTTTTCAGCATCTAAGGATATGACAGCTAGTTCAATATCATTCACTCTTTTTGAGTACATGACATTGAATCACTAAACTTAGCCTCCGAGATAAAATTTTAGTTAGTATTTTTTGATCAGTATTTAAAAGAGCTATTGCTCTGTATGATCCAGGGTCTTCCAAATCTTTATCAGCTTTAGGGATAAGTGTAATTATAGATTCATTTAATGATTCTGGTAACTTTCCTTGTTCATAAGCATATTTATATATTGTATGTAAGCGTGGAGAGATCAGATCATGAAACTTCTTATAAAATTCAACACTTAAGCCATCAGGGCCTGCGGCTTTTCCATTATTTAATGATCCAATTGATTCTTCAATATCTTTTACTGATATATCAGCATTTAACAAGTCTCTACCTTCCTGATCTAAACTGTTAATATGAAATTCTTGTAGGAATGTTTCCATTCCATCTGATTGTTCTGCTAGTTTAGATGAGTAAAGATTTTGATAATATTGTAAAAAACTGTATCTTTGATAGCTTTTGGTAAAGTCATATTTCTCCTTGTTCAGATCTAATTTTATGTATCATTTTTCCTCATCTAATTTTCTAAGCTGGCGTGCCAGTAATTTTTGTGGTTTATCCCCAAATTCAAAGTGTTGTAATTGTTTAGTCTGTTGAAAAAGTTTAATAATCTGATTTGAGTATATTTTATTTAGCTTTATATTTAATGATGCAATTTTATTACTTAGCCCCTTAGAAGGGGATATTGCATTTACAATATCTAATTGTTTTATTTCATTTTCCAACTTTTGTTGAGTCTTTCGATTTTCCTTATTAAAGTATGCGTGTGCTGATATTATCGCACCACGCATAAATGCTTTAAATGTATCCCAGAGCAGTAATGGTGAAATTCCAGGTTTGTCATTAGTTTCAAAAAATAATTTAATCTGTTTTACCAAGTAATCATAACAAGCCCTATCCTTTAATATTTGGGGGCTGAGTCTCCAGTTAGAGGTTTTAATAGTTATGTCTTTTTAATTTTATCTTAAACGTTAATGGAGAGTGATCCGAGATAATATATATATATATTGCCTTTATATATATATATATATAACTTCTTGGTTAATATATTGTCCGTTTATAAGACGGTAACACTCTGAGCCCTATTATTGGCTCTATCAATTAGATACTTAGAAAATGCAATCCACAAGGAATTCACATATATCTAATATGATAAAAAATAATGTTACTGTATATACAGACCTCCAATTTCTTATAACAGAATATTGTTTTTTAGACTTATTTCTGCAATTTGCAGATATAACACTTCTTTATACATAATTATTTTATTGATATGTTGTTATATTGGTTAACATTTATAGACTTCTTTGACCATCAGCTGTTGTGATGGTCTGGTCAACCTGCAGATAGTCAAATTAATATTTTTCATGTCATGGATGTTTTGTACAACAATAAATTACTGCAGGGTTTCTCAAACCTGGAGATCCCAGTGGGTGCAGCAGCATCCAAAGAGCGAAGGGAGACAGGCAACGACCTAGGTCGAGACCCTTTTTTGACTTCAATAAATTGCTGCCACTATGAATCATCACTAGCAGTTCAAAATCACACAATATTTGTGAAACCATAAAGGACCCGTATTAGGCCACCAAAATGCCTCTGGCAGTGTCCCGCTACATTTTCATCAGACACTGCCCTATTAAACAAAAATGAGGAACACAAAGAAATCTTTTCCTCATGTAATTGGGAGAAAAAGCATGCACCTTCGCTGTTCTTGGTTTACCCACAAGAAATATTCGAAAGATCGGTGATTTAATCTGTATGCAATCAGATTAATCGTAAGTAATCCATATTAATGACAATATGTTTTTTCTCCCAAATTTGTTGTCTTCCGATACCATTGTCTCTTCCTTAGAGATAAACAGGTGGACTAAACTTTAAAATATGCCACATCTGTTTACTTAGATAATCCCATGATTGTTATTTGACTTATCTTGTGACCCACAAGAAACATTTGAAAGATCAGTGATTTAATCTGTATACAACCAGATTAATCGTAAGTAATGCAAAAATAATGACAATATGTTTTTCTCCCAAATTTGTTGTCTCCGATACCATTGTTAACATATGCCACAGCCATGGTATTTGTTCATCTTGATACGATATGGACAGTTCCATAATAAAACAATCGATCTTTAATCCATAACTCCTTATACTTCAACAATTAATACGAATGTTTGGAAAATTTCCTAGGACAAACCATTTATGTTCACCTGGTATTATTGTCTGCAGTTCCGAACAAGAGACATATCAATTATTGTTATAAGAATAGATAATATTCTTATCTTTACCCAAACATTCACAGAAGCTGTACATCATCTGTAACACTTGCTTCAGTTTGCAACAGCTGTTAATCTTATAGTTGAAGCAGCTTATGAACCTTTTTTACATTACTTTAATAATTTTTTTTTTTTTTTTTTTTAATTTTTTTATTGTAGAAACAATATATACCAAGTACACTCTTATACGACATTGAGAGTTATATAATGTATAAAATTATAACATATTGATTATTGATTAATACTATTTATGATAATTGTAGTATTATCCATTATACATTTCATTGTTATTTATTTTATATAATTGGGAGTATATGTAGTATATTCCTAAAATAAGTAATACACTTAGATTTCTCAAATCATAGATATTCTTCTAATTACCAAATAGAAATCCCCGCTAATATAACTACGTAGTACCCAATCTTAAACAAAGTTTTTTTGATATTCATAATGTTATCAAAATATTAATAATGTTTGTATTATTGTTAATTTTATATTTCATAATTATTGTATAATTGAAAATACATAGTTTTATATAATTACAAGTTTAAGACATCTATAATCTTTTCATACGAACAGAAATAAGTGTGTACGTATTAAAAATTTATATAATATGTTTCTATAATTTTTTCCTTAATTAAAGATAGAAAGATAGAGAAAAAGAATAGAAAATAGAAAAGAAAATGTGAAAAGTTTGATGGAGATTGAAGTATTACTAAATAATCCAATCTTGGAGATACATTCATGATTTGTTATGTGTATTTCTTCATCCATTCAGATATTCAGGCCTCAGTCAAGTCCCTGCGCCGAACCATTGTGACCCTGTAGATATTTAATATAGGGAGACCATATCTCCTTGAAGAGATCTAACCTGTCCATAAGGACAAGTCTCAATCTCTCCAAGTGAAGTGTCTCCGTCATTTCTGTATTCCACATTTTAATTGTTGGGATACAGGGCCTTTCCAAAATTTTAATATTAATTTTTTCCCAATTATTAAAGAATAGTCGATAAAAGTTCTATGATTCCTTGTAATTATTTGTTCCGTTTCCGGTATTCCAAGTATGATTAACTTTGGGTCATAAATCATAGTAATATTAATAACTTTCGAGATTATTTTGAATATTTCATTCCAATATTTCTAAAATCTTCGTACAATTAGTAAATGAGTGTGACAGAGTTGCTTCCATGATTTGACATTTATCACATATAGGTGATAGTTTTGGAAATATATTATGTAGTTTAGATTTAGAATAATGTAATCTATGTAAGATTTTAAACTGTATAAGTGCATGTTTAGCATTTAAAGAGCAGTAATGTATATGTTGTAGGCTTTCTTCCCATATTTCTGGACTTATTATTTGACTTAGTTCATTTTCCCAGCGCTGTCTATGTATTTCCGATGATGGGATACCACTTTCCAACAAAATATTGTAAATGTATGATATCATTTTTTCTGTATTTTGGATGTTTATTCAAGCATTCATCTAAAATTTCACTCTTTCTATTTCTAAGTTCTTGTGTATTTGCAGAGATATAGTTTCTGATTTGTAAATATCTGAAATATTCATTATTATGAAGCCCGTAAGTTTGTTGTAATTCTTGAAATGAAAGAAAAGAATTATCCTTATAAAGATCCCCTATATTTAAAATTCCTTTATTTTTCCATTGTATAAAAGCTTTTATCCATCATTGACGGTTTAAACGTAAAGTTGTTGGCAATTGTAAGAGCTAGCGGTATAAATTTTAGTTTTAGTGTTTTCTTTATTTGTTTCCAAATACGTATTCCACTTTCTATTATCAAATTTTCACTATAAATTTTCTTAGGTACATTAGTATTAGCAAATATTATAGAGCTAATTTCAAATGGAAAACAGTCTTCTCTTTCCATTTTTAACCAATTTGGTTTATTATCTATTTCTCCTAACCAAAAATTCATATTTTCTAATGTTAACTGCCCAATAATAAAACATAAAATTTGGTAAAGCTAAGCTCCCGTTTATTTTAGCTTTACATAAATGTTTTTTATTTATTCTATGATTTTTATAATCCCAAATAAAGTTAGTGACTATTGAATCTACCTTTTTAAAGAAATTTTTAGAGAGATATATCGGGATTGATTGAAATAAATATAATAATTGTGGGAGGAAAATCATTTTTATTGCGTTTATTTTACCTAACATTGAGATAGGTAAGCTTTTCCAATATAAGATATTTTTATTTAATTTATTCAATAATAACGGGAAATTAGATTTAAATAAAGAGTCAAATCTTTTTGTAACAAAAATACCAAGATATTACTTTAATAATGATAACGTATCATTTGATATTTTGCATAAGCCTCTTCACAAGGCATACATATTCTTATAAGCTTCTGTATTCCTTCTTTTGGAACTTTATTTATTTTTTACCTAACCTAATGGAGGGACAAAGTATGTCAACAACAATTAGACATATTTGTATCATGGAACAATTTCCCCCCCCTCTCTTATGGTGCTTGAATTACTTCTAAATTCAGAATAGTAATTTATAAATATTTTATTAATGCCTAAGCATATGCTTTATGTAATGGGTCCGGTCCTTACCTTCCACCAGGTTTGTAACTGCAGGCACTAATTTGCAACTGCTCTTATCTCTTCCAATTTAAATGTAATCGAGATAACCCATGACCATGACCTCATTAGTGCAAGTGCTGATCTTTTATCAGTATAATTGTTCCTTCAGTGTTCGGTTTAACAGCCTTGAACTGATTTGATTGTTTGGACAATGTTTTAACTTGCACAGCTTGACCCACTTTAATTAATTTCAAGCACCTGTAATATTGATTAACACTTTGTTAATCACAACAGTCTTTCCATGTTCTAGATGTTTCCATTTTCTTACACTGTGAAAGTGTAAATATAATGATGTTTTGTATGGTTCATACCATGAAATCTTTACACTGAGGTAATTTTATAATATACATGTACGTACCCCTTTTTATTAAAAATTACTTTTGAGTGCAAACCTTAAATCAATTTTTAAAGTTTTCTTATACAGGTGAACCAATCCTTCTTGGTTATATTAAATTAACAATCATAATACACCTGTAATCCCCCATAATTGGAGATTTCATGAACTTATTTTGTAACCAGATGTTTGCACCTCTTCAACGTACTTCAAGCCTTCTTTTCCCCAATTATATAGGTTTGGATAAGGCTATGTTTGGATTATACCACTTCTGCCTTTGTTTTGATCCATTATCAAATCTTTCATTTGGATCATAGTTTTTTTTCCCCCCAAGTTAAAAGATCTTTGCCTTTGTTTTGATCCATTATCAAATTTTTCATTGGATCATAGTTTTTTCTCCCCAAAGTTTAAAGATCAGTAGTCTGTTCTTTGTAATTAATATCTTTGCTTTATCATAAGGCAGGTTTATGCATAATAATCAGGAGTTTAATATATCCTGATTTGTATTGATCTGCAAACCTATAGTGCAGATTTGGTAAATTATATATATTTCTTCCTATTGAGCTCCACAACTGATGGCAATTTATTTTATTTTAAAAGTATTACTTATTTGCACCATTTTGAAATACTTTGAAATTGTATTTCTTATATCTCATATTATTTGAGACATGGATATTATAAACGGATTTACCGTTGATATTTTAAATAAAACATAAAAGTTTTATCGTATTCTTGAAGTTGGTGAGATACCATATAATTAATGTTGGCAGCTAGGTTTTCTTCCATAGCCTCACCATTTCCTTTAGATATAGCAAAATCTTTTACTATCTCAGGCACATCTGGCCTCTCTTTTTTATTTGTGGTGTGCATTCATAATTCACATCACCACTTGCAGGGTCTGTCTTTTGCAGCCCTGATCCACTTGGAATTATATCCAAAGAGACTTCCTCCACCCTAATCCAGGGTCCGGAGTTTCAAATTCTCAATTTGGCACATAGCCGTATTTTGTATATTCAAGCCCCTCAGGGACTTTTTTGGGGAACTGTTTGGGTACTGTGACCCTTGTCTCTTTTTTATATTTTGGAGTACTTTCTCCAAAACGCAAAATTTATTAACTTTTATAAATTACAGCCTTTCTGACTTTTAAAATTTCCTGCCAAAAGATTGTGGAGCATTTTAACCTCTCTACCGTATTTTTAACGGTACCAGTATCGGAACCGGCCCGTAATTAATCTCTCGTCCCGATCGCTGGGTATTCCCCTGGGACGTTCTTTTCAAAACTCCGTTGTTTTAACAGAGTATTTCTGTTGAATTTAAACTTTTACTTTGTTTTTTAAAAACCTTTAAAATCCTGGTTTCCACCAGGCATGGAGTTTTCCAGTCCTAAAAAATTTTTCAACTGCACTTACCTGCCGGTTTCGGAACCTACCGCTGTCGAGGAGCTGTCTGTGCAGCTCCTGCTTCTGCCGTCAGCGTCGACGTAATGCCGTTTCCAGCGCCAGGCGGGGTTCTTCACGTAGTCACTCACATGACTCTGAAGTAAAATTATTTCGTTAATTCCCTTAACATTCCAACTACAGAAGATGATTCCATCACCCCCAATCCTAGTGTTTATGTCATACATTTTATTATTAAGGTGGTTTATAATGGAGTAGATGTTTCAGCTCATCCAACCCAATCCTATACCCAAACATCAGATCGATGAAATTTAATATCTGTGACATTGTCTTATACACACGTCTCCTTGAACTAACTATATAATACCAATCATACTTAAATCCATATAGTATATAATATTAAATAAAATACATAATATAAAAATAATAATAAAAAATGTGAGTAAAGTAAGTGATGGGGGGGAAAAAAGTGACTACAACTATAGTTAGTGCAGTTAATATTGGTGTAAGCCACACTAGCGTGGCTACTAATCTACGGACTTCCGTGAAAAAAAAAGATGTTAATAATTCCAGCTCCGTTTTTGCCTTAAGGGCTATATATGTCGGGGTTGGGTATTAAATTGATGTACTTAATAATTAATAATACTACTAATATCAAATATAATTAGTGTCGTAGCATTATATTAGGAGAGCTAACATACATTTTTGAGGGGTAGTTAATACCAAACTATATTTATTAATAATCCATCCATCCCCCCTTGACCCCAAGATAGAGTCCATGTCCATTGTTCCTCCTCCTTCCCTGTGAATCTTCCTTCAGTGTGAATCCTCCTCCTTTTCTATGGGTGGACAGTATCATTAGTATTTACTACTAATATCTGCTATCTCCTTACATATTTGCTCTTCCAATTCTCGCTCCCCATTAGGCGGTCTATAATACACCCCTATAAGTGTTGCTACACCTTTCCCATTTCTCAGTTCCACCCAAATAGCCTCCCTAGACGAGCACTCTAATCTATCCTGCCAAAGCACTGCTGTAATATCTTCCCTGACAAGCAATGCAACACCTCCACCTCTTGCCCCTCCAATTCTATCACACCTGAAGCAACAAAATCCTGGAATATTTAGTTTCCAATCACAGCCATCCTGCAACCATGTTTCACTAATTGCCACAACATCATACTTCCAGATGTCAATCCAGGCTCTAAGCTCATCCACCTTTCTTACATTGCTCCTAGCATTAAAATATACACATTTCAGAAACCCACCACCTCTTATTCTCTGTTTATTATCTTTTTCTACTTTCTCCCCTACATGTTGGGTCTGAGTGCTTCCCTTCTCTGCCTCCTGCCTCACACACTGTCTACTAGCTTTCTCTATTTGAGTCCCTCCCCCCAACCGTTCTAGTTTAAAGTCTCCCCAGTAGCCTTTGCAAATCTCCCCGCCAGGATATTGGTTCCCCTCGGGTTCAAGTGCAACCCGTCCTTTTTGTACAGGTCACACCTTCCCCAAAAGAGGTCCCAATGATCCAGAAACTTGCACCAGTCCCTCAGCCACGCATTTATCCTCCACCTCACTCCATTCCTACTCTCACTGTCGCGTGGCACAGGCAGTAATCCTGAGATTGTTACTTTTGCGGTCCTTCTCCTTAACTCTCTTCCTAACTCCCTAAATTCTCCTTTCAGGACCTCTTCTCTTTTTTTACCTATGTCATTGGTACCTATATGTACCATGACCTCGGACTCCTCTCCCTCCCATTTCAGGATATCTTGGACACGTTCAGACACATCCAAGACCCTAGCACCAGGGAGGCAAACTACCATCCGGGTCTCTTGACTGCGTCCACAGAATCGCCTATCTGACCCCCTTACTATTGTCCTCCTCTTCTTTTCCCTACCCTTCTGAGCAACAAGGCCGGTCTCTGTGTCGGAGGCCTGGCCGCTGTCGCTACCCCCAGGTAGGCTGTTCCCCCCTAAACAGGGGTACTTATTGCCAAGATGTACAGCCACCAGGGTATGAACATTATCTTCTCTAATTTCAGGTAGCCCCTGTTTTCTCTCTCCATCCCCTCCCCCTTCTCAGTTCTCCCACTAGTCCTACTGTCTCTGCCTACATTCTTTCTTTGTCCCGCCCCCTTCCCTTACATCAGTCTGAAGAAGGGTCTCGCCCTGAAACATCGCCAATTCCTTCTCTCCATAGATGCTGCCTCACCTGCTGAGTTACTCCAGCATTTTGAGTCTACCTGCAATTTCTTCCTACACACTTAGAATCATTGTATTGTTATGATACAGGAGGCCATTCAGCCCAACAAATCTATGCTGATTTCTAGTAGAATACTAATGTTATTCCATTTCACAGCTCTTTCCTTAATTTCCTACAAGCTATTCTCCTTCAAGTAAGTTCAATTGCAAAATGCTAAATTATGACCACTTCTAGATTGCTTCACTGGCAATTCATCCGTCTTTCTGACACAATTTCGCACGGGATGATATCATATTTTACACAATAGGCTTTTTGGGGCATTATATTTGACTTTGGGAGAATCGTATTCCAGGGAAGACCAGTATTGGCCAATCCTAGGGCAACATGGCCATCCCAGTGTAACACTGGATGGGGGCATCTGGCAGGAATGCAGATTATTTTACATCATATATGATCCCAGTGCACCCCATCATTTCACTGAGATATGCCCCAAATCACCCACCACCTCTCCCCAACCCCACACCATAATTTAGAGACAAGGAACTGCAGATGCAGGTTTACAAAAAAAGATACAAAGTGCTGGAGTAACTGAGCGGGTCAGGTAGGATCTCTGGAGAAAAAGGATGGATGATGTTTCGGGACAGAACCCTTCTTCAGAATTAAAGTAGAAGGGAGGGGACTGAAGGTCGAAAAAATCCAGAACATATTAGGGCGGTCAACAGATGACCAAGGAATGGCCCATCGTTGACTGGGGGGGAGGAGATAATGAAGGGATCCAAGGATGGGACAGTGGGCATCCCTGGAGAACATGGATAGGTTACGTTTTGGGTCAGGACCTTTCTTCAGGCTGATTGAAGGAAGGGGGGTAGAAAGTTGGAGACGAGGAGAGGATAGAACAAAGCTGGCAGGTAATAGTTGTGAGTCTGGTTGTAGAGCAGGAGAGCAGCAGGAATCACGTATGGGGAGCAATGAGAGGGGGTCTCACAGAACTCCCAGGAGGAAGAGGAGAACTTCAAATTAGGCATAGCTTGAGGAGATTTCGCAGTGTAGCAGTCTAAATGTAGAAACAAGGAACTGCAAATGCTGGTTACAAAAACAAGTGTTGGAGTGACTCAGTAGGTCGGGCAGCAGCCCTGGAGAACATGGATAGATTATGTTTTGGGTCGGACTGATTGGAGTGGGGGTGGGGGGAGAAAGCTAGAAGAGAGGAGGGCAAGATAAAGCGTAGCAGGTAATAGGTAGTTTTGGAACAATTTGCGTCCTCACTTTCTCTTCCAAATTCTCCTGGTATCTGATCTGTTCTGATTAGATTATCATGCAAAACAAAACTTTACTCTGTACGTCACTAGACGTGAGAATAACAAACCTAAACCTAAATCTGAACTAGTTACAATCAAGGTGAATGATTTACTTTACAGATTGGGATATAATCTAAACAGTTTTACGAAAGAAATAAAGTCAAGTGAGAAAGGAAGCTGAGAGGAGGTATGAGATAGACATAAGTTCTGGAGTAACTCAGCATACAAGCAGCATCTCAGGAGAAAAATGATAGATGACGTTTCAGGTTGGGACCCTTCGTCAGACCCGAAATGTCACCCATCCTTTTTCTCTGGAGATACTGCTTGACCTGCTGACTTACTCCAGCGCTTTGTGTCTATCTTTGGGATAAACCAGCTTCTCCAGATCTTTCTTTCTACACAGGAGGCATGCGATTGCTGAAGGAGTAAGATGGAAATAAATCTCAGATGAATGGAAAGTTAGAATATTGTTAAAAAGTCAATCTCTTTTGCTCTCATCACCTGGAGCATTGTTTTCTTTAATTAGCTGTAATGGATGTGATTTGATTCTTCAGGTGTCACGGCCAAGTTCTGTTTTATCAAGAAGAGAAAGTACTTGTTTTAAGAGTAATGTGACACAAGATGATGTCAGAGAAGAAATCCAATATCCAGATGGCAAGGTAATGTGGCAATAAAAAACAAGAAAACATTCCATTCTTTAATGCTTTGGATCACTGGGGCAATCAACTCGGATAACAACCATTTTAGAAAGTTTTGATAAATTTTAATATAACTCATCGTGTTGATAATCAGTCATTGTGATATTAGAGTGTTACACTGTCACTTCAATTCAATTCAAATTTAATGTCATTGCACAGATACAAGTATGGGTACAACGAAATGCAGTTTAGTGTCAGTACGTAGTGATAGCAATGTTTAGATAAATACAGATGAATAAATACAGATGTGGGAATCTATCGGCGGGACTCCGAGTTCAGCAGTGCGATGGTGTTATTGTAGAAGCTACTCCTCATCCTGCTGGTGTGGGACCTGAGGCTCCTGTACCGCCTCCCCGATGGTAGGAGGGCAAACAGTCCATGGTTAGGGTGGGAGGGGTCCTTGATGATCTTCCCAGCCCGTCTCAGACACCGTTTTCGGTGGAGGGCATCCAAAGCAGGGAGCGGGGCACCGATGATGTGCTGGGCGGTTTTCACCACCCGTTGTAGTGCCTTCCTGTCTGCTACGGTGCAACTGCTGTACCAGACCGTAAAGCAGGTGGTCAGGATGCTTTCGATGGTACAGCGGTAGAAGTTGGTCAGGATCTGGGGGGACAGGTGGGCTTTTTTGAGCCTCCTCAGGAAATAAAGGCGCTGCTGCGCCTTTTTGACCAGCTTGGAGGTGTTGAGGGACCAGGACAGATCCTCCGAGATGTGTACCCCGAGGAATTTGTAGTTGGAGACCCGCTCCACCTCAGTCCCGTTTATATGGATGGGGGTGTGTCTGCCCCCTCTGTTCTTCCTGAAGTCGACAATGATCTCCTTCGTCTTTTGGGAGTTAAGGACGAGGTTGTTATTGGCACACCAGGTTGTCAGGTGCTGGACCTCCTCCCTGTAGGCTGTTCAGATGGGAACTGCAACTACACCTTATCTCTGAACCACTCCTATCTATGTACCTGTCCAAATGTCTTTCAAATATTGTTATTGGGGAGCACAGTGGCGCTGCTAGTAAAACTGCCGCCTCACACCACCAGAAACAGGGATCAATCCTGACCTCGGGTGCAGTCAGTGCAAAGTTTTCACTTTCTCCCAATGACTGTGTGAGTTTCCTCTGGGTGCTCTTTCACATCTCATAGACGGCGGGTTTATAGGTTAATTGGCCTTCGTGTGTAGAGAGTGGACACAAATGTGGGATAACATAGAACTAGTGGGAATGGATGATTAATGGTTGGCATGGAATCGGTGGACCAAAGGGCCTGTTTCCACACTGTATAACTAAACAAAATGTACCTGTTTCAACTACTTTCCCCGGTCCTCATTGCCTTCTTGAAGGTGTCTCACATCTTCCTTTCTACTGACGAAACCTTTGATCCTGACCCGCCAGCCTTTTGTCAAAATGTAGTAACTCAAAATGGGGGTGCATCTTCGACGCAGGTGCGTCTTCATTGCCGGGAAATATGGTAGTCATGTTTAGTATTTTGTTGCATATCCTTTGCATGCAATGACTGCCTGAAGTCTGCGACTCATGGACATCACCAGTTGCTGGGTGTGTTCGCTGGTGATGCTCTGCCAGGCCTGTATTGCAGCCATCTTTAGCTTATGCTTGTTTTGGGAGCACGTCCCCTTCAGTTTTCTCTTCAGCATATAAAAGGCTTTGAAAAACTCCTTTGTTGCTTTAGCTGTATGTTTGGGATCATTGTCTTGCTGTAGAATGAACTGCCGGCCAATGAGTTTTAAGACATTTGTTTGAACTTGAGCAGATAAGATGTATCTATACACTTCAGAATTCATTATGCTACCACCATCAGCAGTTGTATCATCAATGAACATAAGTGAGCCAGTACCTTCACATGCCCAGGCCATAACATCCCTACCACCATGTTTCACAGATGAGGTGGTATGCTTTGAATCTTGGGCAGTTCCTTCTCTCCTCCATACTTTGCTCTTGTCATCACTCTGATATGTTAATCTTCGTCTCATCTGTCCACAAGACCTTTTTCCAGAACTATGGTTGCTCTTTTAAGTACTTCTTGGCAAACTGTAAGAAAGAACTGCGGATGCTGGTTCAAATCGAAGGTAGACACAAATGCTGGAGTAACTCAGCGGGTGAGGCAGCATCTCTGGAGAGAAGGATTGGGCGACGTTGTGGGTCTTGACCCTTCTTCAGACTTCAGAAGCCCATTCCTTCTCTCCAGAGATGCTGCCTCACCCACTGAGTTACTCCAGCATTTTGTGTCTACCTTTGGCAAACTGACTACCTGGCCATCCTATTTTTGCGGCTAACCAGTGGTTTGCATCTTGCAGTGTAGCCTGTTTGGGATTTTTCTTTATTACAGTGAGAATTCTTCTGTCATCAGCTGTGGAGGTCTTCGTTGGCCTGCCAGTCCCTTTGCAATTAGTAAGCTCACCAGTGCTTTCTTTCTTCTTAATGATGTTCCAAACAGTTGATTTTGGTAAGTCTAAGGTTTAGCTGATGTCTCTAACGGTTTTATTCTTGTTTCTCAGTCTCATAATGGCTTCTTTGACTTTCATTGGCACAAATTTATGTCCTCATGTTGATAAAGTGCAATAAAAGTTTCCAAAGGTGATGGAAAGACTAGGTGCTGAGAGCTCCTTTATACCTGCATTAAGGAAGCATTTAAACACACTTACAAACACCTGTGAAGCCATGTGTTACAAACATTATGGTGCCCTGAAATGGGGGACTATGTATAAACACAGTTGTCATTTCTACATGGTGAAACCAAAATGTATAAAAATGGCGTATAATAAAATCTGACAATGTGCACTTTAACCATGGGATTTTCTATTACAAATCTCAAATTGTGGAGTATGGAGGCAAATAAATAAATGATGGGTCTTTGTCCCAAACATTATGGAGGGCACTGTATATTCCAGCAAACACTTTTTTTTCCCCCCTCTCAGTTGGAACAGTTCCTGACAAATGGAAATCGAATTATCACCTTTCGGAATGGCACAAGAAAGGAGGTCAGTGGAGATGGTCAGTCTGTCACCATCACATTCTTCAATGGGGATGTGAAACGATTCATGCCAGACCAAAAAGTGGTATGTGCAAACACCGTCTACTGTAGTCATTACTGGTTTTGGAAACAAATATTAATTCATTACGTTTTTATCAGAGAAACTATTACTGCCAAATTCAATCCTGACCTCGGGTGCTGTCTGTGTAGAGTTTGCTATGACCATGTGGCTTTCCTCCGGGTGCTTTGGTTTTCTCCCACATCCCAAAAAGGTGTGGGTTTGTATGTTAATCACTCTGTAAATTATTCTTTGTGTGTAAGGAATGGATGAGAAAGTGAGATAACATAGAGCTAGTGCGAGTGAGTGATCAATGGTCGGTGTGGACTCGGTTCAGTTGATGGGCTTGGTTCCATGCTGTATCTTTAAATTCTAAATTAATATATAGAAAGATATTCCACCCATAATTTTAGTTTAGAGATTCCAACACATCTGATCTCTCTATCAGCCCCTGGCATGGATGTTCAGCGAAGGTGAATGATAGGTGAATTTTAGGGAATGAGATTGCCAGAAACAATAAAGATCTTTTTTTTGGATATGGGTGGATATAGGGAAAAAAATAATTTGAGAAGCAATGAACATGATCTGATTTCTTGCAGATTTACTACTACGCTGATGCAAAGACTACTCACACTACCTTCCCAAACGGAATAGAGATGCTACAATTCCCCAATAATCAGATAGGTAAGTGGAAGCTCCGGTGAATGAATGCTTAAATGCTGGACGAGGAAGGCATGAGGTTTTTAATGTACCTGAAACCAGGTGCGCGCATCAAATAATCAAACAGGAAGGTGGGTCCTGTATTTCTTTTGGTTCCATTTTATGGTACAACTTCTTAATCGTAGGTCATACACCCATAGCACAGAAAAGGGCCCTTTGGCCCAACTTGCCCCACCTCCACTACTCCCATCTGCCCGTAGCTTATTAATGTTCCCCACAACATTAACTGACTATATCACCCATCCTTGTTCTCCAGTAAATTGAATCACATCAGATGTGCAGGGTGCTTTGCCACAAAGTGCCTTGTTAAATATATAGAAAGTCAATATGACCCAGAGATTGTCCTCCTTTCCCTCTTCTTCCTCAGAACATTGTCCATGTGTTAAAATGCCTTTTGAGCATTTAAGGCAGTAATGATTTTGATATCACATGTTGAATTATATTTTAATTATCCCCATCTCATCAAAATCCATCTGTGTACAAGCATCTGCTCTCACACTAGCATGTTGCTTCATCATGTCAAACATAGACCAGAAATCAATGCATGATTTTGATACAGAGTGAACACAAAGCATTTGGTCTGAATTTGCATTCGGATCAAACTTGCATCCACGCCAATTCATTTGAATATAATCTGCATACCCAATGAAAATTCAAAATGAGTGTCAGATGGCTGTGGATATCAGGGAAGAACTTCCATTTAAATTGGCATTTCATATTTGTGCAATGTACCAAAGTTGTCAGTTTATTTTTAAGTGTCGTCACTTTTCTCTTATAGGTAGACGATAGTGAATTTGCAAAGAGATAGCAAGGGAGGTAAATGTTCTGATCATTGTGGTGTTTAACTGTGCACTAATGAAACAGCTGTGGGAGGATTGACGGCGCAAGTACATTGAAAATAAGTGGTCAGTAGCTGATGGTGGTTTCCTGGTCCCTGGTTTAAAGCGCCCATTAAATGCATCTTAAATTTTAATGGTTAAATATTAAATCTTAAATATTAATATTTTTGTTTCATTTAGAAAAACATTATCCTAATGGTAAGAAGGAAATAATATTTCCAGACCAAACAGTGAAACATCTCTTTCCTGATGGTTATGAAAAGAGCATATTCCCAGATGGTACAGTTGTGCATTTGCAAAAGTAAGTGTATTTCTCTGCCATATTCCAGGAGATGAAAAATATTTGTACATGAAATTGGGATTAGTATTGCTGTATTGGTATTTATCTCCATAATGGATGTCCATGATCCCAAAATAGCATCTTGTCCATATGTTCACACCTGAGATGTCCCACTGGATGCTGTATTGTGGCAGATGTTAGCTAACATTTCTTCTACCTCTGCAGGTACATAGTTCCATGAAAGTGCTGATACAGGTAGACAGGGAGCTGAAGAAGGTACACAAAAATGCTGGAGAAACTCAGCGGGTGCAGCAGCATCTATGGAGCGAAGGAAATAGGCAACGTTTCGGGCCAAAACCCTTCTTCAGAAGAAGGTGTTTGGCATGCTGCCTTCATTGGTCAGGATATTGAGTACAGGAGAGCTTATGCTCACTGAACTCAATGCAGCTCCCATGGGTGGCACTTCAGTGCTCCTTGTGGTGTGAGAGACCAAGTTATTGAACTGCTGTAACACTCTACCAGTGCCTTTAAATAATCTGATCCACAGTGCTGATGGCCAGTCTGAGCTTACACATCTTCACGGTGGCCTTGAGGTATAACAGTCTGTGCTTCACAGCACCTCTGGCAAGTTCTGACTTTGGCCAACACTGCTGGTTCATGGTTCGTATAACATACTGTATCTGAACAAATTAAGCCGCCCACTTTCTCCAGTTCGGATGAAAGGTCTTCAACCTGAAATGTTGCCACCCTTTCTCTCTCCAAGGATGCAGGTTCGATTCTGACTGTAGGGTGCTGTCTGTATGGAGTTTGCACTTTCTCCCTGTGACCGTGTGGGTTTTCTCCGGGTGCTCCAGTTTCCTCCCACACTCCAAAGACCTCCAGGTTTGTAGGTTAATTGGCATCTGTAAATTGTCCCTAGTGTGCAGGAGAGTGTGCACCGTATTGGCACGGACTCAGTGGGACAAGGGGCCTGTTTCCACACTATCTCTAAGCTAAACTAAAGTAATATCATTAATTAGTAGGATGAGTTTGTTGTGTCATTTTAGGGAATTTAAGAGAAATCTTTTCACCCAGAGGATGAGAGAACAGGATCTGGTGGTGGAGCAGAAACGTGCACTTGAAGTGGTGTAACCCAGAAAGCAAACAGGCAGAGAACTGGAGTGGGATTAAGATGGATCAGGACAGCAGAAGAGCCCAAGTTACCTCCTTCCATGAAGTAGGACATCACCTGTGTCTATAAGTGGCAGCCTGAATATTGATATCACAGAAGGACTGCTTAGCAGGTTGTTTAAGAGAGCTCACTGTGTAGACTGATTTTGTGTACATTTTGGAACCAACAAATTATGCCAAACATTTGAATATATTAATAGCATGAAATTTAGAAACTACACGTGCGTTTAAACATTACCTTGGATACTTCGGTGTATATAGCTACAATAGAGATATTGTCCAAGTTATCATAAAAGGCTGCGCAAGTCAGAGGTTGCAAATGGTCAATGGCGCTTTTATTGTCACGAGCAAACGCACAGTAAAATTCTTCATTTACATACAGTCCAATAGAGTATTGCACATCCTTGATTAGCAAGTGCACAGAAATACAGTGCATGAAGCATTAGAGGTTGCACGCCTAACATGGATGTTAACTCGGTCAATGTTTGGTCCTGGTGAACCGAATTATTTACAGCACTGGTCTATTTACTGCCTAGTTCTCAGCTACTGGTGGAAAGCGACTTGTGAATTGCCTCTACCTCTAGTTTCCCTCTCCCCTGAATCTTAGTCTGAAGAAGGATCTTGACCCAAAACATTACCTATTAGTTTTTTCCAGAGATTCTGCCTGACCTGCTGAGTTACTCCAGCATTTGTGTCTATCTTTTGTGAATTAAATGCCTGTGCATTTGCTGTGGTGATAATTAAACCTGTGGAATTATTTTAATATGTCCTGTCCTATTGCATTCAGAGCACCTAATCATGGGAGAGGGGGGGGGGGGGGGAAGTGTGCCAGGAAATAGATGAACATAGGTGAGGTGGAGTGGTGGTTTGATAGACAATAGACAATAGGTGCAGGAGTAGGCCATTCGGCCCCTCGAGCCAGCACCGCCATTCAATGTGATCATGGCTGATCATCGCCAATCAGTACCCGTTCCTGCCTTTTCCCCATATCCCCTGACTCCGCTATCTTTAAGAGCCCTGTCCAGCTCTCTCTTGAAAGTATCCAGAAAACCTGCCTCCACCGCCCTCTGAGGCAGAGATTTTCACACACTCACAACTGTGAGAAAAAGTGTTTCCTCGTCTCCGTTCTAAATGGCTTACCCCTTATTCTTAAACTGTGGCCCCTGGTTCTGGACTCCCCAAACATCGGGAACATGTTTCTTGCTTCCAGCGTGTCCAAACCCTTAACAATGTTATATGTTTCAATAAGATGCCCTCTCATCCTTCTAAACTCCAGAGTGTACAAGCCCAGCTGCTTCATTCTCTCAGCATATGACAGTCCAGCCATCCCAGGAATTAACCTTGTAAACCTACGCTGCACTCCTTCAATAGCAAGAATGTCCTTCCTCAAATTAGGGGACCAAAACTGCACACAATACTCAAGGTGTGGTCTCACTAGGGCTCTGTACAACTGCAGAAGGACCTCTTTGCTCCTATACCCGACTCCTCTTGTTATAAAGGCCAACATGCATCACTTTCTTCACTGTCTGCTGTACCTGCATGCTTACTTTCATAGACTGATGAACAAGGACCCCCAGATCCTGCTGTATTTCCCCTTTTCCCAACTTGAATCCATTTAGATAGTAATCTGCCTTCGTGTTTTTGCTGCCAAAGTGGATAATCTCACATTTCTCCACATTAAACGTCATCTGCCATGCATCCGCCAACTCCCCCAACCTGTCCAAGTCACCCTGCATTCTCATAGCATCATCCTCACAAATCACACTGCCACCCAGCTTTGTGTCATCTGCAAATTTGCTAATGTTACTTTGAATCCCTTCATCCAAATCATTGATGTATATTGTAAATAGCTGCGGTCCCAGCACCGAGCCTTGCGGTACCCCACTACTCACTGCCTGCCATTCTGAAAGGGACCCGTTAATCCCCACTCTCTGTTTCCTGTCTGCCAACCAATTTTCCATCCATGTCAGCACTTCACCCCCAATACCATGTGCCCTAAATTTGCCCACTAATCACCTATGTGGGACCTTATCAAATGCTTTCTGAAAGTCCAGGTACACTACATTCACTGGCTCTCCCTTGTCCATTTTCCTAGTTACATCTTCAAATAATTCCAGAAGATTAGTCAAGCATGATTTCCCCTTCGTAAATTCAGACCGATCGCTGATTCAGACCGATCCTGTTACTGCTATCCAAATGTGCGGCTATTTCATCTTTTATAATTGACTCCAGCATCTTCCCCACCACCGATGTCAGTCTAACTGGTCTATTATTCCCTGTTTTCTCTCTCCCGCCTTTCTTAAAAAGTGGGATAACGTTAGCTACCCTCCAATCCCCAGGAACTGATCTTGAGTTTATAGAACATTGGAAAATTATCACCAATGCACCCACGATTTCTAGAGCCACTTCCTTAAGTACCCTGGGATGCAGATCATCAGGCCCTGGAGATTTATCAGCCTTCAGTCTACCCAACACCATTTCCTGCCTAATGTGGACTTCCTTCAGTTCCTCCGTCACCTCAGATCCTCTGGCCACTGCTATATCAGGAAGATTGTTTGTGAAGACAGATCCAAAGTACCTGTTCAACTCATCTGCCATTTCTTTGTTCCCCATAATAAATTCACCTTTTTCAGTCTTCAAGGGTCTTGAACATTACCCAATTCTCTTGTTTTCCGCTCATCTTTCCAACGTTGTACTTCTCTTTTATTTTTATACTGTCACTGACATCCTTTGTCAGCCACGGTCACCCCTTACTCCACATGGAATCTTTCTTCCACTTTGGAATGAACTGATCCTGCACCTTCTATATTATTCACAGAAATACCTGCCATTGTTGTTCCACTGTCATCCTTGCTCGGGTATCTTTCCAGTCAGCATTGGCCAGCTCCTCCCTCATGGCCCCATAGCCCCTTTATTCAACTGTAACACTGACACCTCCGATTTACCTTTCTCCCTCTCCAATTGTAGATGAAACTTGACCATATTATGGTCACTACCTAATGGCTCCTTAACCTCGAGGTCCTTTACCAAATCCGATTCATTAAATAACACTAAATCCAGAATTGCCTTCTCCCTGGTAGGCTCCAATACAAGCTGCTCTAAGAATCCATCACAAAGGCACTCTACAAAGTCCCTTTCTGGGGATCCAGTACCAACCTGATTTTCCCAGTCTACCTGCATGTTAAAATCCCCCAAAACAACCACAGCATTACTTTTGCTACATGCCAATTTTAATTCCTGATTCAACTTGCACCCTATGTCCAGGCTACTGTTTGGGGGCCTGTAAATAAGTCCCACTACGGTATTTTTACCCTTACAATTCCTTAGTTCTATCCATATTGACTCCACATCTCCTGTTTCAATGTCACCCCTTGCAAGGGACTGAATTTCATTCCTCACCAACAGAGCAACCCCACCCCCTCTGCCCACCAGTCTGTCTTTTCGATAGGAGGTATACCCTTGAATATTCAGTTCCCAGCCCTGGCCCTCTTGCAGCCATGTCTCTGTACTTCCCACAACATCATACTTGCCAATTTCTAACTGAGCCTCAAGCTCATCCATTTTATTTCTTATACTTCGCGCATTCATATACAACACTTTGACCTCCGTATTCACGTCCCCCCTCACACCGCTCGCAATTGGCTCTGACCTAACTCTTTTATCCCTTCTCGAACTTTCCTCCCCATTAATTCGAGAATATTTTGTAATTTTTCCTGTACTCACTTCCCCTTCAACTCCATCTTCGTAGATGGAGATAAGCAGATAGTTGGATAAATATAGATTGTGCTGGTGTTTTGATCTGATAGCCTTAGTGCCCTCCATAATGTTTGGGACAAAGACACATCATTTATTTATTTGCCTCTACTCCACAATTTGAGATTTGTATTAGAAAAAAATCACATGTGGTTAAAGTGCACATTGTCAGATTTTATTAAAGGGTATTTTTTTAATAAATTTTTGTTTCACCATGTAGAAATCACAGCTGATTTATACATAGTCCCCCCATTTCAGGGTGCCATAATGTTTGGGACACATGGCTTCACAGGTGTCTGTAATTGCTCAGGTGTGTTTAAATACCTCCTTAATGCAGGTATAAGAGAGCTCTCAGCACCTAGTATTTCCTCCAGTCTTTCCATCACCTTTGGAAACTTTTATTGCTGTTTATCAACATGAGGACCAAAGTTGTACCAATGAAAGTCAAAGAAGGCATGAGGAGACTGAGAAACAAGAATAAAACTGTTAGAGACATCAGCCAAACCTTAGAATTAGTAAAATCAACTGTTTGGAACATCATTAAGAAGAAAGAGAGCACGGGTGAGTTTACTACTCGCAAAGTGACTGGCAGGCCAAGGAAGACCTGCACAGCTGATGACAGAAGAATTCTCTCTAGAATAATGAAAAATCCCCAAACACCTGTCCGACAGATCTAAAACACTCTTCATAAGTCCGGTATGGATTTGACAATGACCACTGTCCGCTGAAGACTTCATGAACAGAAATACAGAGACTACACTGCAAGATGTAAACCACTGGTTAACTGCAAAAATAGGATGGCCAGGTTACAGTTTGCCAAAGGTAGACACAAAATGCTGGAGTAACTCAGCAGGTGAGGCTGGAGATAAGGAATGGGTTTCTGAAGTCTGAAGAAAGGTCTCGACACAAAACGTCGCCCAATTCTTCTCTCCAGAGATGCTGTCTCATCCATTGAGTTACTCCAGCATTTTGTGTCTACCTTCGATTTGTACCAGCATCTGCAGTTCTTTCTTACAGTTTGCCAAGAAGTACTTAAAAGAGCAACCATAGTTCTGGAAAAAGGTCCTGTGGACACATGGGATGAAGATTAACTTATATCAGAGTGATGGCAAGAGCAAAGTATGGAGGAGAGAAGGAACTGCCCAAGATCCAAGGCATACCACTTCATCTGTGGAACACGATGGTGGGGGTGTTATGGCCTGGGCATGTATGGCTGCTGAAGGTACTGGCTCGCTTATCTTCATTGATGATACAACTGCTGATGGTAGTAGTATAATGAAATCTGAAATGTATAGACACATCCTATCAAGTTCAAACTAATGCCTCAAAACTCATTGGCCGGAGGTTTCATTCTACAGCAAGACAATAATCCCAAACATACAGCTAAAGCAACAAAGGAGTTTTTCAAAGCTAAAAAATGGTCAATTTTTTGAGTGGCCAAGTCAATCACCCGATCTGAACCCAATTGAGCATGCCTTTTATATGTTGAAGAGAAAACTGAAGAGGACTAGCCCCCAAAACAAGCATAAGCTAAAGATGACTGCAATACAGGCCTGGCAGAGCATCACCAGAAAAGACGCCCAGCAACTGGCGATATCCATGTCGCAGACCTCAGGCAGTCATTGCATGCAAAGGATATGCAACAAAATACTAAACAAGAATACTTTAATTTATATGACAGTGCTGTGTCCCAAACATTATGGTGCCCTGAAATGGGGGGACTTTGTATAAACACAACTGTAATATCTACATGGTGAATCCAGATTGTATAAAAATACCCTTTAAAAACAACAATGTGAAAATTGGATAATGAATTCACAGGGTACCTTTCTATTTCTCTTTCTGAAAATGCATATATTGACATTACTAGATGCTGAAGATTTTATTCTTCCTTAGAAATGGAGATAAAATTATTGAATTCACCAACGGGCAGAGGGAGATCCACACGGTCCAATACAAAAGGAGGGAATATCCTGATGGCACCATAAAGACTGTGTATTCTAATGGGCGCCAGGAAACAAAATATTCCACTGGTCGTGTGCGAATAAAAGACAAAGATGGAAATATCGTCTCAGATAAAAAGTGACCCAAGACACTTCTGTTTGTATGATGGCAAAGAATTGAGTAAGATCAAGGAAAACAAAGTTCCAACAGAATTGCAAATTGTTGAGTTCCAAGGCATACAAGCTACAACTCCAAACCTATTTCAAAATTATAAGACATGTATTTACTTCAAAGGACTGAACACTCCTCTGAGCCATACCCACATGTGCATTACAACATAGTTTCTAACTTGCATGAATTTTGTATGCAGGGAAGGGAATTTCAGCAATACTGATGTATGTACAGCTGAGTGTTTTACTGATCTGACAATACCACATATTGTCCGGAGCCTGACATGAAGATTAATCTCATGTATACCAGCACCGACAGTTCCGTGTATACAGGCTTGTTGTTGTTACATTTTACGCTCACTATTGATATTAATTTATTATCATCTGTAGAATGAACCATTGGCAATAAGATGTGAAATTTCTACGACATGCAACACTGAGTAGAATTATGGAAACGGGAGATTCATTGAGAATAGAAGGAGCGCACATTCTACTCAAAACTTCCAGGCAAAACAATCAATTGTAAAATAAATTGTTGTGATAATGTTTTTGTCTGTGCTTTACAGCGATTAACTTGGTTTTGTTTGGACATTGGCTATTTGGTACAACCACCCCTTGGGGAAAAAGGTCCTGATTGTTTACCCTATCTAGGCCAATGAATATAACATTAGCCACAGTGTTGTGTAACTCACACATCTGAATAATGGTGCAACTACATTTGATCCTCTCCTACGTCCCCTCTAACCACACCAGTTCCCCTTCCTCCTTCACGTTTACCTTAAACACATTTGTACTATTCTAACTGGTCACCTCACAGGTTCCACATTCTGTTCACTCATTAGATAAGTGCAATTTGTTTGAAATCCCTTTTGATTATCAGCGACAATCTCATAATCTTGACCTTTAAATTTGATTTCCTCCTGCAAGTAATGGAATATTACATTGCTCTAATAAGACTATGAACTATCTTCTAATGGTGTGCAGATGTGTGAATTACACAAGACACTCTGGCTAATGTTATATTCAGCTTCATTGGCATAGATAGGATAAACAGTCAGCACCTTTTTCTCATGGCGTAAAGACTAGAGGGCATTGATTTAAGGTAAGAGGAGGAACATTTTTTTTAATAGAGAGTGGCGGGTGCCTGGAATGCGCTGCTTGGGGTGGTGGTGGAAGCAGATACGATAGTAGTGTTTATGTAGGCACATGGATATGCATGGACTGGAGGGATATGGATCACATGCAGGCAGAGATTAGTTTAACAACACACGTTCGGCACAATCATCATGGGTTGAAGTGCCTATTCCTGTGCTGTACTGTTTTATATTTTGCTAACTCATTCATTCTCACCTCCATTTTGATTTCACTTGTTTCAGAAACAAGAACATTAAGACAATGAAATGAGGATACAAGAGCTTCCTATTTGGACAATACGAGAATTTGTCAATATTTATTTTATATTTTAGTATACCTGATCCCATCCAGCACACCAGCAAGGATGGAGGTGCATGCACCACTTACATAGTAAATGAATGCTGAGTAGTCAGTTCATGTCGTAATTGTCGTGTGATACTAGCCTGATGCGAAATTGGACCTTGTACACTAGATGTGCACATTATTTAGCACTAACATTCACATGGATATGCCAGAAAAATGCACAAGACTGAGTAAAAAGGTACATGGCATTTTACAGATGGATTCATGCTCTAAACTAGGACCAGAACGGTTCTCGCCTGGAACATTGTACAGCACTTGCAGTGAACCTGCCATGCAAACACTGAAAAGGTGGTCAGACCTTAAAGAATCTCAGCAGCTGCAGAAGACACTGCAGTGGGAGGGTCAATGGTGCAGTTACATGAGCCATTGCCTCACAGTGCCACTGCTCTGGGTTCACTCATAACCTCAGATGCTGTCTGTGTGAAGTTTGCAAGTTCTCCCTGTGACTACATAGTTTTTCCTTGGGTGCTCTGGTTTCCTCCCACATCCCAAAGATATGCAGGTTGATCGGCTAAACTGAGTAGCCGCTAATATATAGGCATGTGGTTAGGTCCATAGGAAAATGCAGATTTGAAGGGGTCTTTTCCGTGTTGCATGATTCTTTAGCAATGCAGAAAGGTGGGGAGGGGGAGGGGGGGGGGGGGGGGGCGGGGGGTGCCCACAATATCCAGGGTGTGTGGCCATCCTCCACATAGTTCCTTGCCCTCCTCAAGCCCTCTGCTCTAGTGGCTGTGCAACTTTGCTGGTATGGATTTTTCTGGTGGTATCTTGATTACGCATACAGATGGCCCTATAGCATTGCTGGTATGGATTTTCCTGGTGGCATCTTGATCACGCATAACAAACAATGTGCTTAATTAGTGAGGGGCAAATAAGCTTGCACATGTATACTGAACAAAAGCAAAAACAAGGTGCTGGTGAAACTCAGCAGGTCAGGCAGCATCTGTGAAGGGAATGGACAGACAAACATTTCAGTTCGGGGCGTTTCACGTAATGGGTTTGGTAGAGGCTGTAAGTGAACCATCAGAGTCACACCAGGGATTCACATCGCTTTGTCACTGGCTAAGCACTTTGCTCCCTTCTGTTGCACCTAATAAACAAAGGTCATAGATATCTCCATCGTTAACTAATTTATTGAAGTTACAATGTGACGTCATTCGTAGTGTGACTGACGCAGGTAATTGTCGCCCCTGTTGTGGAAATCTGCACATAGAAATTCAAGGTACAGTTCTAAAAGGGGGCTAATTTACTCTGAAATGCTCGGTTTCATCTTCTTTTCCAATCTGATTTGACTGACTTTGTCCTAGATTGGGAAAATAATAGGGAGAAGATTGATGAAAGAGTTTGCTTACCATTGGAGGAGAGAAGGAGCAGGAGGGGAAAGGGCTCAGTACGAGACCTCATACACCAAGGGACAATGAAGGAGTTCCAATAAACTACCAAATGTCGTTTCTTGAGTTCCCAAGAAGTTCTGGTGTATTACTTTAATCCATAGAAATGACTTGGCATTGCAGAACAAGGCGTACTGTTTGCTGTGTAGTGGTAAAATTAAATTACTCCTTGCTCTGCAACTGCATACGCTAGTTACGTGTTTTATTGTCATATGTACCAGCAGCGAAATAATGACATTTTTACTTGCTGCAGCTTCACAGGCCCATTAACGCAATAAGACAAAAATATGTACAATAGTCAATGATGCAATAAGTAAAGAATATGAAATAATCAGACCACAATAATACTTATTATTATTATTAATACCTCTTGAAGTCTGTCTTTTGCCAGATAACATTGCTGACCATAAAAACAGCCTGGATGCCTCCTGTTGAATCTCTATCAAATGTGTCATTGTTGACCACCAGGAAACATTCAAGAGGAACTAAGTTGTCCTACTCCCTTCATTTGATGCTTCTCCAGAGAGGAATGGATGAAATCACGCAACACATGCATTCCACATACTCTAGGTGCAGGGGGAATGGGTTAATGATTATAACTTGCGTTGACAAAGTAAAAAAGGCAATACATCTCCCCCATTTTACTTTCAGTTGACTTGCAAATTAAAATCAGCAGATTTACATATAGATAATATGCAGCAGAACTACACCGATTACCCTTCCACTAGCAACATCTGTTACAATATGATGAATGAAGTTATTATTTTAGTGTCAAACTTCAGAGCAGGATACTGGGTTAAAAATACAAATATTAAAATGTATGTTCACTAAATATTTTATATCCATGCGCCTTTCCAAGGGCCTCTTAAATGCCACTATCTTATCTGCCTTCATTACCACCCATGAGTGCGCTCCAGACACCCATTATCCTGAGTAAAAAACTTGCCCCGCACATCTCCTTTAAACATTGCCCTCGTCATCTTAAAACTATACTTTCTTGTCTCTCATATTGTCATCCGGGAAAAAGGTTGTTATCTACACTTTCTATGCCTCTCATAATTTAATATACTTCTATCTGGTCTCCCCCAACCATCGATGCTCCTGAGTATACAGTGCAAGTTTGTCCAACCTTCCCTAGTCAGTTTCTGTGGGCACAAGTGTAAATATATCTTACATTTCTTACAACACGAGCACCCATTGGGGTTTGAACCTGTAAAAGACATAATTGATTGCCAGCATTAAGCATGTCCATGTATAGAAGTTCCATGATGCTCTTGTCATTTGACATCCCATTGAAGTCCATTGGTGAAACAAACGTGTTTCTCATGACCGAAACCCATTTGCTTCCATTTACAATTTTAAATATGCTCACAAATCTGCACCCTTGTTCTGCCGAGTTAATAGGGTTGATTTTGCCAAGGTGTGCACCGACACTCCGCACCCCAGCACCCCCCCCCCCCCCCCCCCCCCCCCCGACAGATTTCTGGCAAGCAAGTTAATCCCAAACAAATGTGCCACATGGTTGTTACCGTGATCTAGTTATAGCTAATCGGTTTCAAAATCAGGTGAAATAATTTATTTTAGTTTAATTATTTAATTTCTTTCAGTTCAGGTTCAGCACCTCTTCCAAGGTGTCGAAAAATGTTGTAAATTTATATGTGTTAGAAATTGTAGCAACTCACTTTGGATGCATTCCTCATTCATTTTACCCTTAATGCAAGCACGTTCTTTGTATGCTTCAGCTACTGAAATAAATATATCAGGTGTGCAATAAACGTTTATAATTTCATGAGGTTGTTCTTTTATGAGTTCCATTCATTTTAGTTCCTCTCATTTACTCCTTAGAGATACAGCACAGATACTTCAGCTTGGTAACCAGGTACACCCGTCTTCTCATCTCTGGCCTTTGTCCACCAATCTATCTAAAAACCCCTCACCTGTGTTCACGTATTACTGGCCACACTCTCTTCTAGCCCCTCCTCTCTTTTAGCTTCCTTTCCTGTCCCCCAATCCCTGCAAGCAATCTGAACAGGGTCCCAACCCGAACATCAACTATCTATGTGCTTCAGTGATGTTGCCTGACCTGCTGAGTTACTCCAATGCTATATTTTTCTTTAGTAAACCAGCATCTACAGTTCCTTCTTATTAAATAGTAACATAAATCAATTCATATCAGGAGAGATATCATCAGACATAGATAAACTTGAGGGAAAGTGAATAATTATTATGCTGACTACCCAGTTTAATGCCCACCATTACCTTGTTAGCTTTAAGATAGACAAAAATAAATGACCAGTGAAGAAAGTCATGAGACCCTCTAATGTAGAATATCATGAAATGCAGTGAATAAATCATCACAAATTAAAAGAACCAATAATTAACATGGGTGATCACAAAATGTAGCATTTTGCATATGAACATGAGTTTTATTCTCGATGTTGGTATATTTGTTTGAATATTTACTGCAGTTGTTTGACATACAGATCATATGCGCATACTTTATTAAATTAACTTCAATGAATCAGCCAATGTTGGAGTTGATAATTGAATGATTTGCCAAAGGTACACCATAGTGAAAGCAATCTCAGAAATACATTGTTTAACGTTTACTCCAGATGATTTAATGGACTATACAACGGGAAAATGTCTACAGAACATGTTTGATCACGATTCTATATGCAGCGAGTTTCATTAAGGTCACTCCCTCTCCTGGCTGTACGGCTGCTGTACAAAAGATAGTAAATTGTGCAAGTACCATCTCTGTCCAAGTAACTGGTGTGTAACACTGTGCAAACATAAAAAATAGTTTTGAATTGCATAACAGCTGGCTCCATACACATTCCCCGCTCATAAATTGGACCAATAATGTCTTTTCTTCAATTTTAAAAAAACATAGAGATCTCTGGGCTGTAGCCTATTTCTATTTCCTAAGTATTCTCATTTATATAATTGAAGTAAATGGGGGAGGTGGGGGGGGGGGGGGGAAACGCAAATGTTCAACCATTTAGTTTTCAAAGCAGCACTCACTGAGCAATGGAGGATTACGTGGCCCCCACAACAGTGGGTCAAAACTTTCTCTTCTGTTATAAGCGCTCTCCAAATGGGACTCATTTTTTCTTTTTGGATTCTTTGATTCCCAAAATACCTGTCTCTTCAGCATTTTATGCAGCTCCTGCATTATCAACCTTATGTTTAAAGGGTCCCGAGATGCCTTCAGAGTCACCTCATTAAATGGGAAGGTCAGGATGAAGTCACCAATGCGGGTTATGGGCTTCTGATCGTAATCCGAGATGCTGTACTGTGGGTAAGTTGCCAAGTCGTAGTTCTGCAACTTCACTGACGGGAACCGTGGACCCATTTTATGAAAATACTGATCAGACACTGCATTCTGTGCTTCCAGCAACTTTAACCTGTCGATGCGATTCCGTGCCCGAAGTGGGTTGCTTTTGATTAAATTTTCTCTCAACTGTGAAGTCAAAGTCTTCTTTGGCAGTGGTCTAGCTAGCTTGCAATTCTTTTTGCCTTCCTTGGTAACTGAATTATTGGCAGGTACTCCACTTTTTTGACAATGTAATCTTCTGGTACATTCTTCAGTGGTGCGGTGCGCTTTGTTGGAGCGTGGGGATTTGTTTTCCACTTCTGGCTTTTGAGAGTCCATCGCCTGGTCCTCGCTTGTACAACTTTGGTAGTACACAGCAGACTGATTGCAATTTTTGTTGCAGAGTAACAGGGAATGGTTGTGCATACTGGAAGACCAAGTTTCTTTCAAAGAGTTCTTAAATCTTCTTTTAGAGGTGTTGGAAGAAAGATTTTTGTACGAGTTAGTTATGCAGAAGGACGGGTAGCTACGAGACAACGTATTATATTGCCAGGGTCTTGGGTAACCTCGCTGGCGTAATGTGTCTATTTCTTTGAAATTCAGCAAATCAATGAGGTCATATAATAATCCTTTCTTCACCAACACATCAGCATTGCACTCTACTATTAACGCTGGGCTATAATTTACTTCCAACAGCCATGGCTTTATGTTATCATCTATTAGGATATCAAAACCAAACAATTCAAGGCAGTTAGGAGGGGATGGAATGGACGGGGTAATTGTAAGCAACGTCATTGTAACAATATTACTTATTCTTTGCCACATGAGTTGTTCGTTTATATTCAGACTGTGAAGAAAAGCACGAAATTGGCTCATTGTCCATTTACATCCTGAACCAACGCGTTCTTTATCCGTTGTATAGGAGGGTCCAAATCTATTGATGCTAGTATTTGTTAAATGAGCATACACATTATCCAAAGTCGAGAGATTATACTTTTCTGTCCCAAATCTCACCAGACCTTCCTGGTAAATGTAAACTGTTAGTGGGGAAAAACTGGTGACGCATACATAGATTCGCAAGTCAAACTTATAGCCGGAGATGAGAAGGGGATTGGTTATGTACCTTTGCACTATAACAGAAGAGCTGTAAGTCAAATCTTTAATATCTTGAAATATAAATATTCCTCTGCCACGGGAGAGATCAACGGGCTTGCAGATCCAATATCCAAGCTTTCCACCATTAGCTTTCTTATCCTTGGTATATTCAGCAACAAATTTGGTATAATCGTTGGGAAGGATGAAAGCTAAAGGACTGAAGTTATATGTATTTGGTCCATAAATCCCTAACATACGCTTCAAATTACGAGCAAGGTTGTCCTTCCGAGTAATGCCCACAATGTTTGGGTAGTGGACCAGTCTTTGCCAAGGCATGATGTTCTCATATTCTGAATGGGAAAAACCAGATCGCCAATACAGATTCCAGTCATCCTCATCCTGAATTTCTTCATCATATTCCACCCATCCACGCTCAAGAAGAACATCACGGATAATTTCAGGAGTGCCTTCGTGCATGCGAAAAACCAATGACCTACTTAGGTCTACTACTTCAGATCTACTTGTCATGGTCGTATCATACCTTAAGGAAGAATGAAAATCATAAAGAGTCATATTACATAGAAACAAGTGTTTTGGCCTTCAAGCTTAACAATTCCACCTTTTAGCAATATTCAAATTTCATCTATCATATGATGTTTGCTTTGCAAAAAGCAAAATGCTAGAGGAGCTCAGGGGGTCAGGCAGCATCTTTTAATTTAGCTTAGTTTAGGGATACAGTATGGAAACAAGCCCTTTGACACACCGGCCATCAATTACCTGTTCACATTAGTTCTATGTTATCCTCCTTTCACATCCACTCCCCACACACTAGGAGCAATTTACAGAGGCCAACTAACCTACAACCCACCTCTTTGGGATATGGGAAGAAAACAGAGCACTCGGAGGAAATCCATGCAATCACAGGGAGAACGTACAAACTGAACACATTTGAGTAGGAGAGGAGAGGTAAAGTTTATAATGTCATTGGGATGGGATGGGGGGGGGGGGGAATAGATGGGGTGAATGCACAGAGTCTTTTACCCAGGGTAATGGAATCAAGAAACAGAGGGCATAGGTTTAAGGTGAGAGGGGTAAGATTTAATGGGAATTTAAGGGAGAACTTTTTCACATGGAGGGTGGTGGGTATATGGACCATGCTGGTAGAGGAGGTAGTTGAGGCAGGTTCTATAACAAAATTTCCCTAAACAAATTCTACCTAAACACAGAAACAGAAGACTAAATGTGGATCAATTTTCCAAGCTAGCGTTTTCTCAAATCTCAATAAGAGTTAAAATTTATTGAGGCTTCTATACCAACAAATAAATGAATGTATCAAATAAATGAACGTACATCCAATATCATCTTAATACTTTTAAACGAGTATTACTCATATTTACATATTGATAGCTTCAAGATGTGGCTGAAATGAAACACACAAGCAATACTAACACTTTGGACAACAAAACAGATGTTTCTATATGCACATGGATGTAATTCAACTAATTATCACTAATCTGTTGTCTGCTATGCTAAGAAGACAATGTCAAAGAACAATTGATCAACATAACTAATAGAAAAATTATAATTGACAATGGGCTTAATGGCTGAGAAAGGATTTGTTTTAATTTTCAACACGTACTGTCCTTAGATAGAACATAGGACAGTCCAACACATGAACATCAAACATGATGCCTAGACCAACTCTTATCTGCCTGCAAATAATCCATATCCCTCCATTCCATGCATATATCAGAGTGCCTCTTGAAAAGTTTTGCATGCACCACTGTCGTAACAGCCTCCCCCACCACCCCTGGCACCCCCTATTTTCTGTAGGAAAAACTTGCTGGTTACGATTGTGAAGGGGTCCCCATAACAGTTCAAGCTACAGGCCTGCCAAAAATGTAGGTCCATCACTGTGTTGGACGTAAGGAACAAAAGTATAGATAGGGTTGACAGTCAACGTCTTTCGAAGAATGGAAATATTAAATACTGGAGGGCATTGCTCTAAGGTGAGCGAGGCAAAGTTTAAAGGAGATGAAAATACAGAGAGATATTCATGTTTTCAAAAATGCCCCCTTCTCTCTGCTGCCCCTGCTGGAGGGAGGGGGAGGGACTATAAAACCAGGAAGTGGTGTGCCTCACTCAGTCTCTGCAAAATGGAGGAAGCCATCTCTCTGAGCACCGCTGAACACATGTCTACTCAACTGTGAGTGCCCTTAATGTGGTTCTAAAATGCTTGCAAAAAGTGTCTATTGGTTCTAAAATGCTTGCAAAAGGTGTGTTGGTTCACAAATGCTTGCAAAAAGTGTCTGTTGGTTCACAAATGGTTGCAAAAAGTGTCTCTATTGGGTCAAAAATGGTTGCAAAAAGTGTCTCTATTGGGTCTAATATGCTTGCAAAAAGTGTCTCTATTGGGTCTAATATGCTTGCAAAAAGTGTCTATTGGGTCTAAAATGCTTGCAGAAGGTGTCTCTATCGGTTCTACAATGCTTGCAAAAGGTGTCTATTGGGTCTACAATGTTTGCAAAAAGTGTCTCTATTGGTTCTAAAATGCTTGCAAAAAGTGTCTATTGGGTCTAAAACGGTTACAGTGTCTATTGGGTCAGAAATGGTTGCAGAAAGTGTCTGTTGGTTCAAAAATGCTTGCTAAAAGTGTCTCTGTTGGTTCTAAATGCTTGCACAAAGTGTCTGTTGGGTCTAAAATGCTTGCAAAAAGCATCTATTGGGTCTAAAATGGTTGCAGAAGATGTCTCTATGGGTTCTAAAATGCTAGCAAAAAGTGTCTCTATTGGTTCTAAAATGCTTGCAAAAAGTGTCTCAATTGGTTCTAAAATGCTTGCAAAAAGTGTCTCTGTTGGTTCTAAATGCTTGCACAAAGTGTCTATTGGGCCTAGAATGCTTGCAGAAATTGTCTATTGTGTCTAAAATGGTTGCAGAAAGTGTCTATTGGGTCTAAAATGGTTGCAAAAAGTGTCTATTGGTTCTAAAATGCTTACAAAAAGCGTCTATTGGTTCTAAAATGCTTGCAAAAAGTGTCTCTATTGGATCTAAAATGCTTGCAAAAAGTGTCCCTATTGGTTCTAAAATGCTTACAAAAAGCGTCTCTATTGCGTCTACAATGGTTGCAGAAAGTGTCTCTATTGGGTCTAAAATGCTTGCAAAAAGTGTCTCTATTGGGTCTAATATGTTTGCTCAAAAAGTGTCTCTATTGTTTCTAAAATGCTGGCTGAAAGAGTGTCTCTATTGTTCTAAAATGCTTGCAAAAGGTGTCTATTGGGTCTACAATGGTTGTAGAAAGCCTCTATTGGTTCTAAAATGCTTGCAGAAGGTGTCTCTATTGTCAAAATGCTTTGCAAAAGGTGTCTATTGGGTCTACAATGGTTGCAGAAAGTGTCTCTATTGGGTCTAAAATGGTTGCAGAAGGTGTCTCTATAGGCTTCTAAAATGCTTGCAAAAGGTGTCTATTGGGTCTAATGGGTGCAGAAATGTCTATTGGGTCTAAAATAGTTACAGACAGTGTCTATTGGGTTTAAAAATGGTTGCAGAAAGTGTCTATGGGCCTAAAATGCTTGCAAAAAGTGTGCTTTGGTTCAAAAATGCTTCCAAAAAGTGTCTGTTGGTTCTAAATTGCTTGCAAAAGGTGTCTATTGGGACTAACATGCTTGCAAAAAGTGTCTATTGGGACTAAAATGGTTGCAAAAAGTGTCTATTGGGTCTAAAATGGTTGCAGAAAATGTCTATTGGGTCTAAAACGATTGCAAAAAATGTCTATTGGGTCTAAAACGGTTGCAAAAATTGTAAATTGGGTCTAAAATGGTTGCACAAAGTGTCTAGTGGGTCTAAAATGGTTGCACAAAGTGTCTCTATTGGTTTAAAATGGTTGCAGAAAATGTCTCTATTGGGTTTAAAATGCTTGCAAAAAGTGTCTCTATTGGGTCTAATATGTTTGCTCAAAAAGTGTCTCTATTGTTTCTAAAATGCTGGCTGAAAGAGTGTCTCTATTGTTCTAAAATGCTTGCAAAAGGTGTCTATTGGGTTTACAATGGTTGCAGAAAGTGTCTATTGGGTCTACAATGGTTGTAGAAAGCCTCTATTGGTTCTAAAATGCTTGCTGAAGGTGTCTCTATTGTTCTAAAATGCTTGCAAAAGGTGTCTATTGGGTCTACAATGGTTGCAGAAAGTGTCTATTGGGTCTACAATGGTTGTAGAAAGCCTCTATTACGTCTACAAATGGTTGCAGAAAGTGTCTCTATTGGGTCTAAAATGGTTGCAGAAAGTGTCTCTATTAGGTCTAAAATGGTTGCAGAAAGTGTCTCTATTAGGTCTAAAATGGGTGCAGAAGGTGTCTCTATAGGTTCTAAAATGCTTGCAAAAGGTGTCTATTGGGTCTAATGGGTGCAGAAATGTCTATTGGGTCTAAAATAGTTACAGACAGTGTCTATTGGGTTTAAAAATGGTTGCAGAAAGTGTCTAATGGGCCTAAAATGCTTGCATAAAGTGTGCTTTGGTTCAAAAATGCTTCTAAAAAGTGTCTGTTGGTTCTAAATTGCTTGCAAAAGGTGTCTATTGGGACTAACATGCTTGCAAAAAGTGTCTATTGGGACTAAAATGGTTGCAAAAAGTGTCTATTGGGTCTACAATGGTTGTAGAAAGCCTCTATTGGTTCTAAAATGCTTGCTGAAGGTGTCTCTATTGTTCTAAAATGCTTGCAAAGGTGTCTATTGGGTCTACAATGGTTGCAGAAAGTGTCTATAGGGTCTACAATGGTTGTAGAAAGCCTCTATTGGGCCTAAAATGGTTGCAGAAAGTGCCTCTATTAGGTCTCAAATTTTTGCAAAAAGTGTCTCTATTGGTTCTAAAATGCTTACAGAAGGTGTCCCTATTCTAAAATGCTTGCAAAAGATGTCTATTGGGTCTAGAATGGTTGCAGAAAGTGTCTCTATTGGGTCTAAAATGGTTGCAGAAAGTGTCTCTATTGGGTCTAAAATGGTTGCAGAAAGTGTCTCTATTGGTTCTAAAATGCTTGCTGAAAGAGTGTTTCTATTGGTTCTAAAATGCTTGCAAAAAGTGTCTCTATTGGGTCTACAATGGTTGCAGAAAGTGTCTATTGGGTCTACAATGGTTGCAGAAAGTGTCTATTGGGTCTACAATGGTTGCAGAAAGTGTCTCTATTGCGTCTAAAATGCTTGCAAAAAGTGTCTCTATTGGGTCTAATATGTTTGCTCAAAAAGTGTCTCTATTGTTTCTAAAATACTGGCTGAAAGAGTGTCTCTATTGTTCTAAAATGCTTGCAAAAGGTGTCTATTGGGTCTACAATAGTTGCAGAAAGTGTCTATTGGGTCTACAATGGTTGTAGAAAGCCTCTATTGGTTCTAAAATGCTTGCTGAAGGTGTCTCTATTGTTCTAAAATGCTTGCAAAAGGTGTCTATTGGTTCTAAAATGCTTGCTGAAGGTGTCTATTGGGTCTACAATGGTTGTAGAAAGCCTCTATTACGTCTAAAATGGTTGCAGAAAGTGTCTCTATTGGGTCTAAAATGGTTGCAGAAAGTGTCTCTATTAGGTCTAAAATGGTTGCAGAAAGTGTCTCTATTAGGTCTAAAATGGGTGCAGAAGGTGTCTCTATAGGTTCTAAAATGCTTGCAACAGGTGTCTATTGGTTCTAATGGGTGCAGAAATGTCTATTGGGTCTAAAATAGTTACAGACAGTGTCTATTGGGTTTAAAAATGGTTGCAGAAAGTGTCTATTGGGTCTACAATGGTTGCAGAAAGTGTCTATTGGGTCTACAATGGTTGCAGAAAGTGTCTATTGGGTCTACAATGGTTGCAAAAAGTGTCTATTGGGTCTACAATGGTTGCAAAAAGTGTCTCTATTGGGTCTAAAATGCTTGCAAAAAGTGTCTCTATTGGGTCTAATATGCTTGCTGAAAGAGTGTCTCTATTGGTTCTAAAATGCTTGCTGAAAGAGTGTCTCTATTGACTCAAATGCTTGCTGAGTGTCTCTATTGGTTCTAAAATGCTTGCAGAAGGTGTCTCTATTGTTCTAAAATGCTTGCAAAAGGTGTCTATTGTGTCTACAATAGTTGCAGAGAGCCTCTATTGGGTCTAAAATGGTTTCAGAAAGTGTCTCTATTGGGTCTAAAATGGTTGCAGAAAGTGTCTCTATTGGTTCTGAAATGCTTGCAAAAAGTGTTTCTATAGGTTCTAAAATGCTTGCTGAGTGTCTCTATTGCTTCTAAAATGCTTGCAGAAGGTGTCTCTATTGGGTCTACAATGGTTGCAGAAAGTGTCTATTGGGTCTACAATGGTTGCAGAAAGTGTCTATTGGGTCTACAATGGTTGCAGAAAGTGTCTATTTGGGTCTACAATGGTTGCAGAAAGTGTCTATTGGGTCTACAATGGTTGCAAAAAGTGTCTATTGGGTCTACAATGGTTGCAAAAAGTGTCTCTATTGGGTCTAAAATGTTTGCAAAAAGTGTCTCTATTGGGTCTAATATGCTTGCTGAAAGAGTGTCTCTATTGGCTCAAATGCTTGCTGAGTGTCTCTATTGGTTCTAAATTGGTTGCAGCAGGTGTCTCTATTGGTTCTAAAATGTTTGCAGAAGGTGTCTCTATTGTTCTAAAATGCTTGCAAAAGGTGTCTATTGTGTCTACAATAGTTGCAGAGAGCCTCTATTGGGTCTAAAATGGTTGCAGAAAGTGTCTCTATTGGGTCTAAAACGGTTGCAGAAAGTGTCTCTATTGGGTCTAAAAGGGTTGCAGAAAGTGTCTCTATTGGGTCTAAAATGGTTGCAGAAAGTGTCTCTATTGGTTCTAAAATGCTTGCTGAAAGAGTGTTTCTTTTGGCTCTAAAATGCTTGCTGAAAGAGTGTCTCTATTGGTTCCAAAATGCTTGCAAAAGGTGTCTATTGGGTCTAAAATGGTTGCAGAAAGTGTCTAGTGTGTCTAAAATGGTTGTAGGAAGTGTCTGTTGGTTCAAAAATGCTTGCAAAAAGTGTCTCTGTTGGTTCTAAATTTCTTGCTAAAAGTGTCTATTGGTTCTAAAATGCTTGCAAAAAGTGTGTCTATTGGTTCTAAAATGCTTGCAAAAAGTGTGTCTGTTGGTTCTAAATGCTTGCAAAAAGTGTCTATTGGGCCTAGAATGCTTGCAAAATGTGTCTATTGGGTCTAAAATGGTTGCAAAAAATGTCTATTGGGTCTAAAATGGTTGCACAAAGTGTCTATTGGGTCTAAAATGGTTGCACAAAGTGTCTATTGGGTCTAAAATGGTTGCACAAAGTGTCTCTATTGGTTTAAAATGGTTGCAGAAAATGTCTCTATTGGGTTGTTAAAAGCTTGCAAAAAGTGTCTATTGGATCTAAAATGCTTGCAAAAAGTATCTCTATTGGTTGTAAAATGCTTGCAAAAAGTGTCTATTGGGTCTACAATGGTTGCAGAAAGTGTCTAATGGGTCTATAATGGTTGCAGAACATGTCTATTGGGCCTAATATGGTTGCAGAAAGTGTCTATTGGGTTTAAAATGGTTGCAGAAAGTGTCTCTATTGGGCCTAAAATGGTTGCAAAAGGTGTCTATTGGTTCTAAAATGCTTGCAAAAAGTGTTTCTACTAGTTCTAAAATGCTTGCAGAAGGTGTCTCTATTGGTTTGAAAATGTTTGCAGAAGGTGTCTCTATAGGTTCTAAAATGCTTGCAAATGGTGTCTATTGGGTCTACAATGGTTGCAGAAAGTGTCTATTGGGTCTACAATGGTTGCAAAAAGTGTCTCTATTGGGTCCACACTGGTTGCAAAAAGTGTCTCTATTGGGTCTAATATGCTTGCTGAAAGAGTGTCTCTATTGGTTCTAAAATGCTTGCTGAAAGAGTGTCTCTTGGCTCAAATGCTTGCTGAGTGTCTCTATTAGTTCTAAAATGGTTGCAGCAGGTGTCTCTATTGGTTCTAAAATACTTGCTGAGTGTCTCTATTGGTTCTAAAATGCTTGCAGAAGGTGTCTCTATTGTTCTAAAATGCTTGCAAAAGGTGTCTATTGTGTCTACAATAGTTGCAGAGAGCCTCTATTGGGTCTAAAATGGTTGCAGATAGTGTCTCTATTGGGTCTAAAATGGTTGCAGAAAGTGTCTCTATTGGGTCTAAAATGGTTCTAAAATGCAGGAAAGTGTTCTCTATTGGTTCTGTGTCTAAAATGCTTGCTGAAATTGAGTGTCTCTTGGCTCAAATGCTTGCTTGGGTCTAGTGTCCTCTATGAGTTCTAAATACGGTTGCTGCAGCAGGTGTCTCTTATTGGTTCTAAAATGCTTGCTGAGTGTCTCTATTGGTTCTAAAATGCTTGCAGAAGGTGTCTCTATTGTTCTAAAATGCTTGCAAAAGGTCTCTATTGTCTATTGTGTTCTTGGTTACAATAGTTTGCAGAGAGCCTCTATTGGGGTCTTAAAATGGTTTAAAATGCAGATAGTGTCTCTATTGTGGTCTAAAATGGCAAACGGTGTCATTGCAGAAAGTGTCTCTATTGTTCTAAATGCTTGATGAGTGTCTCTTTGGTTCTAAAATGCTTGCAGAAGGTGTCTCTATTGTTTCTAAAATGCTTGCAAAAGGTGTTTGTCTAAAAAGCTTGTGTCTACATATTGTTGCAGAGAGCCTCTATTGGGTCTAAAATGGTTGCAGAAAGTGTCTCTATTGGGTTTTAAATGGTTGCAGAAAGTGTCTCTATTGTGGTCTAAAAAGCTTGCAAAAAGTGTCGTTTGGTTCTAAAATGCTTGCAAAAGGTGTCTCTATTGGTTCTAAAATGCTTGCAAACGGTGTCTCTATTGGTTCTAAAATGCTTGCAGAAGGTGTCTCTATTGTTCTAAAATGCTTGCAAATGATGTCCATTGGGTCTAAAATGGTTGCAGAACATGACTCTATTGGGTCTAAAATAGTTGCAGAAAGTGTCTCTATTGGTTCTAAAATGCTCGCTGAAAGAGTGTTTCTATTGGCTCTAGAATGCTTGCTGAAAGAGTGTCTCTATTGGTTCTAAAATGCTTGCATTTACAATGGTTGTAAATGGTCTACAATGGTTGTAGAAAGCCTCTATTCAGTCTAGAATGGTTGCAGAAAGTGTCTCTACTGGGTCTACAATGGTTGCAGAAAGTGTCTCTGCTGGGTCTAAAAAGGTGTCTATTGGTTCTAAAATGCTTGCATTTACAATGGTTGTAAATGGTCTACAATGGTTGTAGAAAGCCTCTATTCAGTCTAGAATGGTTGCAGAAAGTGTCTCTCTGGGTCTACAATGCTTGCAAAAAGTGTCTATTGGGTTTAAAATGGTTGCAGAAAGTGTCTCTATTGGGTCTAAAATGGTTGCAGAAAGTGTCTCTATTGGGTCTAAAATGCTTGCAAAAAGTGTGTCGTTTGGTTCTAAAATGCTTACAAAAAGTGTCTCTACTGGTTCTAAAATGCTTGCAAAAGGTGTCTCTATTGGTTCTAAAATGCTTGCAAAAGGTGTCTCTTGGTTCTAAAATGCTTGCAAAAAGTGTCTTGGTTCTAAAATGCTTGCTGAAAGAGTATCTCTATTGGCTCTAAAATGCTTGCAAAAAGTGTCTCTATTGGTTCTAAAATGCTTGCACAAAGTGTCTATTGGTTCTAAAATGCTTGCACAAAGTGTCTCTGTTGGTTCTAAATGCTTGCAAAAAGTGTCTATTTGGCCTAGAATGCTTGCAACATGTGTCTATTGGGTCTAAAATGGTTGCGGAAAGTGTCTATATTAGGTTTAAAATGCTTACAAAAAGTGTGTCTATTGGTTCTAAAATGCTTGCAAAATGTGTCTCTATTTGGTTCCAAAATGCTTGCTGAAAGAGTGTCTATTGGTTCTAAAATGCTTGCAAAATGTGTCTCTATTTGGTTCCAAAATGCTTGCTGAAAGAGTGTCTATTGATTCTAAAATGCTTGCTGAAAGAGTATCTCTATTGGCTCTAAAATGCTTGCTGAGTGTCTCTATTGGTTCTAAAATGCTTGCAGAAGGTGCCTATATTGGTTCAAAAATGCTTGCAAATGGTGTCTCTATAGTTTCTAAAATGCTTGCAAAAGGTGTCTATTGGGTCTGCAATGGTTGCTGAAAGAGTGTCTCTATTGGTTCTAAAATGCTTGTTGAAAGAGTGTCTCTGGTCGTTCTAAAATGCTTGCTGAAAGAATGTCTCTATTGGTTCTAAAATGCTTGCTGAAAGAGTTACTCTATTGGTTCTAAAATGCTTGCAGGTGTCTCTATTGGTTCTAAAATGCTTGCAGAAGGTGTCTCAATTGGTTCTAAAATGCTTGCAAAAAGTGTCTATTGGTTCTAAAATGCTTGCAAAAAGTGTCTCTATTGGTTCTAAAATGCTTGCAGAAGGTGTCTGTATTGGGTCTACAATGGTTGCAGAAAGTGTCTATTGGGTCTACAATGGTTGCAGAAAGTGTCTATTGGGTCTACAATGTTTGCAGAAAGTCTATTGGGGCTGCAATGGTTGCAGAAAGTGTCTATTGGGTCTAAAATGGTTGCAGAAAGTGTCTCTATTGTGTCTAAAATGGTTGCAGAATGTGTCTCTATTGGTTCTAAAGTGGTTGCAGAAAGTGCCTCTATTGGTTCTAAAGTGCTTGCAAAAAGTGTTTCTATTGGTTCTAAAGTGCTTGCAGAAAGTGTCTCTATTGGTTCGAAAGTGCTTGCAAAATGTGTCTCTATTGGTTCTAAAATGCTGCCTGGCCAGAGTGAATGAGCTGCCAGACCAATAATCCATTTGGCCCACATTGCCCATACTAGCACCCTGGAAACCAGTCCCTTTGACCCACAACACACATACTAGCGCCCCAGAAAGCCCCCCCCCCCCCCCCCCCACTGGCCAGCAATATTGGAATTGGTGGAGAGGTGGAATATTGCATTGGGGGACCAGCCCTCCCGTGTGAAGCTGCGACCCAACGGGTACCACTTAGTCTAGTTATTAATATATATCATATTTTAAACCCCTTCTCACTGTAGACCCAAAAATGTGGACTAAGCATGATATTCACCTCCAGAAAAAAAGTAGGAAGTATTGGCCAGGGGTCCAGGAGGTTGGCTTGGCCCCCAGCAGAGTCCAGAGGGCAACGTCCCTGAAGCTCCTGCATTTTCAATACTTTGAAAGTGATTCTCAAGATTTCTGCGGGTAGTTTACATAACAGAAGCTTAGAATGTTTCTAACACAAGCAGTAAAATAACCCCCAAAAGATATATCTTTCATGAAATAGACAATAGCCAATAGGTGCAGGCCATTTGGCCCTTCAAGCCAGCACCGCCATTCACCGTGATCATGGCTGATCATCCACAATCAGTACTCCAGTCCTGCCTTATCCCCATATCCCATGACTCTGCTATCTTTAAGAGCTCTATCTATCTCTCTCTTTCTTGAAAGCCTCCAGAGAATTGGCCTCCACTGCCTTCCGAGGCAGAGAATTCCACAGATTCACAACTCTCTGGATGAAAAAGTATTTCCTCATCTCCTTTCTAAATGGCCTACCCCTCATTCTTAAACTGTGGACCCTGGTTCTGGACTCCCCAAACATTGGAAACGTGTTTCCTGCCTCTAGTAGGTATGTTACAAAACTTACCTTGAGCAGCACTGCAGTTCTGCCACTCCCCGTGTGCGCGACTTTGGCGCCTTTCAGAGGGGGGCGTGTTTAAAGTCCCGTTTTTCTACAGACAGGGCAAATCGATCCATGTCAGTGGATTTCGTTGCTGAAGAAAAATCGCTCCTACATTTGATTTATGAAGGTATTTTTAAATTACACTATATTATTTATTAGCTAGAGTAATTTAAAAATCATCTTCTAAAGCTGTGAGCGCTGACAACGGGAAGGATTTTACATTAGGGAGAAAATAAAGTACACAGTTTATTTTTACATAAAAACGTGCTTCTTAGGAAGCATTTAATCACATTTTCATGTTGCGAAATGGGGACAAAAAAATATACGAACCGGCAGTATTTTTCCTGCCGACTTCACCGCAAACCACAATGTTCTAATCCACCGCATTCCACTAAAACCCACTCGCAAGTTGATTTAAATGGCCATTAATTTACAGGAATTAAACACTAAATTCCTTTCATTTGGCCTATAAATTCATGAAAATGAGATTTAAAAATCATGTTATATTGTGAATTATTGTGTGAATGTTATTTGGCCACAGGCAATTTTTTTAAAAATCTTTTCTTAAGAAATGGATTGATGTTTTTTATCTAGTAATTGAATTTTGTAATTAGCTACAATTAGGTAACTAACTAATTATATGCTTTAATTTCAGGCCATCCAAGTAAGATTATTTCATATGTTTCAGAATGCTTCAATCTATAACAACTGAAAATTTCATTGAGTTCTCTTAATTTTTAAGAAAGTTATGGGCTTTTGACTGTCCTAGATCACAGCTTTTGAGTTAAGTCAATGGAAAGGCAATGGGGATCAAGATGCTAATTTCCAAGTATGAAAATGGCCATAGCTTTTTTAATACTGAAGATATGAAAGTAAATTAGGTGTTAAATTAAGCTTCTTTTTATGCTTTATCTGATGGGATAAATTGCAGACTTGATTTTTAAAATCTCAAAATTTTATAACATTGCATGTCCAAACCCTTAATAATCTTATATGTTTCAATAAATGGCCTCATACAGCTAAAAACATATTTTAAAAAGATATGTTACTTGAATGTCTCTTTGCCTGGCACTGAGATGAAAAAAAAACTTTTCACCCAGAGTTGTGAATTTGTGGAATTCTCTGCCACAAAATGCAGTGATCTTGTCTCCTCAGACACCCACTTCTCCTCACCTTTACATTTATGGGCCTGTCCCAGCAGCATGCAACTCCATGCAATGAGCGCGACCTAACGTGGTCGCTTGAGCCGTCCGGCGTCGCGGGGTCGGTCCCACTTCGATCGCCGGAGCCGTGCGGAATTGTGCAGAGTTCGTCCCGACATCGCGCGGGGCTCCGAAAAGCTGACCATGTTCAAAAATTCCACACGGCAATGGCTTGTCGGCTCGCAGTCGCCTCAACACATTACACACCGCTTCGACCCTCTCTGTAGGTGCCTGCGTGACCCTCTGTGTGTGCGCCTCTGTGTCCCTCTCTGTCCTGGCGAACTTACCTTTAAGACTTTGCTCCAAGTTCGCCTCACTTCACGCCGCGTTGCGCCACTCACCCCACCTCCACGCGGCCCCCGCTGCCGGTTTTGGTCGCGCATGCTGGTGGGAACGGCCCTTTACACCTCGACTAATCCCCTCGCCGCGACAATAAGTCTGAAGAATGGTTTTGGCCCGAAACGTTGCCTATCTCCTTCGCTCCATAGATGCTGCTGCATCCGCTGAGTTTCTCCAGCATTTTGTGTAACCTCGGTACCAAACTTCTCCTCACACCTAAACCGTACCCCCCCCCCCCCCCCCCCCCCCCCCAACTAAACCTCACCTCACACCTTAACCCCACCTCAATTTAATTAAACTCCACCTCACACCTAATCTGCGTCTCGACTAGTCGCCGCCCCTCTCCTGCCCCAGGTCGTTGGCGGCGCCTCACGTGAGCAGAACGGCTCCAATCAGGGGGCGGGGCGGGGCCGAGCCGAGCTTGGGGAGCGGCGCAGGCGCACTGCCCGAGAGACCCAGTGAGCGGGGAGGGGGCGCACGTGCGCTGACGCTGACGTCGAGCCCGAGTCCCGGCCCGCTGGAGCGGGAGAGAGGTGGTGATTAGTCGAGGCGGGGATTATGTGTGAGTTGGAAGGTTTAGTCTAGTTGAGGTGAAATATCAGATTAATTTCTAGGAAAACAAAAAAAGAATATCTGGACTAAAGTCGCTTCTGGGGCCCTTCTGGATTAGGGTCCCCGAAGCTTAAGCTTCATTAGTTTCACAGTAGATCCGCCCCTGCATCCAAAGTTTTCAGTTTCTGTTCATTTGTCGCTCCAAGATCCATTAACCTCTAATAGGTCAAACTTCATACAAAATTTCGGCATGTACAAGAGAAGTGGAAAAGAGTATTTGATGAGGTGCCACACTCTGCACCCAGCAGTCCCTAGTTGCTCACCCCAGGCGGTAGCCTCCGTTCACGCAGAGTAACCCTCCCTCCGGCGGCTCAGCCGACTTTACCGGGTGCGGGAGGCGGAGGCCCGGCGACGCGGTGAGACAAAGCACTCGCCGTCCAGGATGCGAGACCGAACGCACGATCAACTCACCGCTACGGTGTGTTTGAACGAGTTCGCACCGGGACCTCTTTCAGCAGCGAACACGACTGCACTGGGCCCGGGCACAGGCCTCGCCCGGCGCCATGGCTCGGGCACCATGGCAACGCGCGGGTTCCACGGGAACACGCGGGTGTCATGGCAACCAATGCCCCACCCCCACAGGTCACTCACATGCATTCGCGCAGCCGCTCTCGTGATCTATTCCAACCGACGCTGCCCGTTCACGCGGGCATTGTTCGGCTGCGCGAGGTGGATCTGTTCGTCCTTCCGGCGGTCGAGGCGGGTCAGGCCGCAAAAGTGGAAAGGAAAGAAGCGTAAAGTCATGAGGGTAATGGATAGGGTAAATACGGTCTTTTAACCGCTGTAAAAGAATCATGACCCAGAGGGCACAGGTTTAATATGAGAGGGGGAAGGTTAAATAAGAACCTGAAGGGAAAGTTTTTCCACACAGAATGTGGTGGGCGCATGGAACGAGGAACCCAGTCCATCTCACAGACCGGACTTCCCACCATTGACTCCATTTACACTTCCCGCTGCCTGGGAAAAGCAGCCAACATAATCAACGTCTGAAGAAGGGTCCTGACCCGAAACCTCGCCTATTCACAATGTGGAAACGAGGAACTGCTGATGCTGGTTTATACCAAAGAAGGACACAAACAGCTGGAGTTACTCTGGGTCAAAGATCCTATAGCTCCGCTGGGTGACATTTCAGGTCTGTAGAAGGGTCACCGAAACATCCATAACCCGCTGAATTACTCCAGTTCTTCGGGTCCATCATTCATCACCTATCCATGTTTTCTAGTGATGCTGCCTGACCCGCTGAGTTTCTTAAGCAGTTTGTGTATTTTTACTTGAAAACCAGCATTATACTTACTTGTTTCAACATAATCATAGACTTGTACCATCCACCATTCCTTCTCCCGACCCCGTTGGGCAGAATATGTACGGGCAGAATTTGTAAAGTGTGCACCACCAGACTCGAGCAGCTTCTTAAGTCTAGATAAAACAAACTGAAGATATGGATAGACAACATAACAGATCAGAATCTTTCCAACTGGTGTGCACTCTATTTTATATAAACTTTATCTACAACTCCAACCTTTTTTTTTAATCCATTTATTTTATGTGAATATGCAGGGATTTGGGAAATGGCAGGTGTCTGTGAAAGACTGGGCTTCACTGATGGTGATAATACATTGCAAGGTGCTGGAGACCCATGCGACCTAGCTGTCGCCACCAAAGATTGGTCGCCACTAAGTCTGGACCTCTGAAGATGTTCCAAAACGCATCTGCCCATGTGACTCACCTGTTGCCACTTAGTCTGGGTTGCTAAAGAGGTTTTTGTTATGTTTCAATACACTGACACTCGTTCCGTGTCTAAGATTGGTTAGGGGAGTTTCATGTTTCTACTTTGTTTCTGTATCTTTCCGCCAGTACCCGTGTTGGTCCAGAGGTGTTGCCTTCTTTAGTATGTTTCTACTTTGTAAAACTTTGTTTCTGTGTACTGAATAGGTGCTGTGATTGGTCTAAAGGGGTTGCCTCCCCCTCCCCCAACAATTCCTCCAATTTGATGAACTCAAAAAGATCATCCACACATTTATCTTCTCCCGCCGAAATTACTGCAACTCCCTTTACACTGGCATCAGCCAATCTCCCCTGGCCCGCCTGCAACTGGTCCAAAACGCCGCAGCGAGACTCCTGACGGGCACCCGAGAAAGGGACCACATCACCCCGATCCTGGCCTCTCTCCATTGGCTCCCTGTGCGGTTCCGAATAAATTTCAACATCCTCCTTTATGTCTACAAAACCATCAATGGGCTTGCCCCCAACTACATTAAAAGTTTGCTCACCCACCACACCACCTCCAGGTTCCTCAGATCGGCCGACTTGGGGTGGGCGCGGTTTAGGCATAAGCTCAGGGGCGACCGCACCTTTGCGGTTGCAGCTCCTAGACTGTGGAACAGCATCCCTCTTTCCATCAGAACTGCCCCCCTCCATCGACTCCTTTAAGTCGAGACTTAAAAACTCATCTCCTAAGCCTTTTTTGATGTCCTCTGAGCGAGGGCTATATGTATGTAGTGATGTTTGTATTTAATCTTTGAACCACTGTTGTTTGTTATACTATTCTTATACCAATGTGAAGCACTTTGGCCAACGAGAGTTGTTTTTTAAATGTGCTATATAAATAAAAGTGACTTGACTTGACTTGACTGTACTTTCACGCTGTTAGTTTCCCGCCACTGTATAAGGGTATATAGGGGTGATCGTTTCGTTGGGGTGGGTCAGTTGCTTTCCTTCTGCTCTGTTTACGCGAGGCTGCTGAGGGCTCGAGTGAGTGGATCCAAAGCCGGCTCTGCGGTGTTGTATACAAATAAAGAAGGATTTGGACTCCATTGTTCGACTCAGTTGGTTATTGAACCAAACTAGGGAGAGAGTATTAGATCCAGAATTAACATTTGGGAGCTCGTCCGGGTTTTCAACGGATTACCAACGTGAGTCTGCGGCCAAGGAACTAAGTCATTTCGGATCAAGGGAGGAGAAATTGGGCCCCCGGTGTGAATACGTTTTGCTGCATCGGTTTTCCCGCTCCGCTAATCTGACGACGAATTGGTCATTCGCTGACTTGTGCATGGAATCCCGATGAGATCGATTAAGGTTAGTAGTCTGGCGAACATTGGTTTGGGTGAGGGTTGGAGTCCCCACCTTGGAGGGTTTGAGTCCCAGATTTGGGTGAGTGTTGGAGTCCCTGAAGGATTAGAATCCCCACCTTGGAGGGTTGGAGTCCCTGGAGGGTTCAATTTGTCCCGGGGTTAGAGTCCCCACCCAGAATTGGGGTAGGAATTGGCAGGGTACCTTGAAAAACGATACAGTGAAGGTTCTGTATTAAGCAGGGTAAGTACTGAGAATCCGTGCTGAGGTGAGATTGGCAGATTCACTTTAAAGATCGGCACTGAGAGTCAGTGCTAAGCGGAGTAAGTGCTGAGGATCAGTACCTTATAGGAAGGCGTGTTAGAGTTCCTGGGATTCGTGCCTGCATGTGATGGATTCGAATACTGGGGATCAGTATGAAGGTAAATTGACATTACTGTAAAAATTAGTACTGCGATTGGGAGGACACGTCTGTAATATTCTAGGACTGCGATCCAAATTTTTCGATCTTAAATTCCACTAATTTTGAAGTGTTCATATTGAATGCTTTTGCTTATGATTGTGTAATTCACTCTTGTATTATAGCTGTTTGTTTATGATTGTGTAATTTACTCTTGTATCATAGCTGCTTGCTTTAGATTGTGTGATTTTACTCTTAGTCTGTAATTGTATGCTCATATTATATCCTAGTTTGCTTTTGCATCATAGTTAGCATTTGAATATGTTCTTGCTTAAGTATGATATTGCTCTTATATTACAGTTGTATATGCTCTTGTTCAAGTTTGTGTGATTAAATTTGTGATTTTGATGCTATTGTTTAAGTTCGGGTGATTTTGTTACTGTATTGTGATTGCTTGTTCCCTTGGGGAGGTGGTACCGCTTTAATATGTTGTGTGATTACCACTTTAATTTACCGATTTAAGACGCTTTGTGAAGGATTAAGTGTGAACTGTGTGGGGCTCCGTTTGATCGGAGATAAGTGTGTGTGAAATATTTATTGTGTTGTGTGTAGATCGATCTTTTGTGTGATCGTCGGCTGAAATGGGTAATCACTTAGATACTGCTACTGACCCTGATAGTCCGTTACAGATATTGGGCGTAAACATCCCGATGAGCCGGAACGATGCACCACCTGCATCCCCTGCAACAGCAACTCAGAGTTCCCTGACCCCAACACCCCGACATTGGCAGATGCCCAGGTTGCACTCGGTATGAGGAGCAAAACTAGGAGATGTATCCCCGTACCACAAGTTCAGGATCTCCCTAAATCTAGAAGGATAAGGCCTGGTCCGAGAGAACAGAACCAGTCATTTGAAAATTATCGCGTTCCCCCTGAGACCGAGAATGAAGAGTCGGAGACTTATTTGACCTCCTGGGACACTGAGGCTGAGCCCGAGGCAAGGGCAGACAAGATAGTTGAGCAACGACCCGCTCGCAACCAAGTCCCAGTTAGAGAAATGCCTAACCCCACTTTTAATCCAGCAATTGCAATTAGCACTGGAAAAACCCAAACAATAAATGTTTATTCCCTGAGGAAGCTAAATGAGATGATTGCCATCCTGTGGCAGATCCCTGATAGGAAAAAGTCACCCGCCTCATTTATAGATTACTTCTGAACTACCATAAGAGTATATCATGCAGATTCATGAGGTTTGTGGGCTTTAGTGCAACGTTATAACCCCAGCATAACATGCAAGATTCTTGGTGAACTTGGGATCCCCAACTCGTGATGCGCTAGCTAACCTGCTTGCCCAGAGCACGGTACAAGAGGATGCTGTCCTAGCTGCCCTAACTATCACTCTGCAAAAAACATTTTTTATTTCTAAAATTTTGGATATCAGACCCCAGAGAGGAGAGGGGGCAGACGAATTTCAAGAAAGATTTTTGGAAATGTATATAGATCATTCGGGAGTTGTTAATTATCGAAACAGTGCAAATCTACCCCAGTATTGTGCAATTTTGGTGAATTGTGCAAAGTGCATGCCAGCCACTGTTGCAGTGTCAATAAAAACTAATAACATGGAGCGGTCTGAGAATAGTCCGAGTCAAATGGTCCGTGCAGTTAGATACCATTGGAAGGTCAATAAGAAACAGGGTTATCAGCCTCAGCCTTAAGTAAAAACTGACTATGTCATGAAGAAGGAGACACCAAAAGCTATTCCAGACACTAGCAATTACCAAACAGGGCCCCGGTTCTGTGTCCCACAATGGGCAAAGATACAAGACTAAGGGTATATAGATCACCCCAGTGGACCACCTGCCCCTGTTGACATCCAACCCTATGTTGATGTTGGTGAGTAGAACGTTGGGACCAGACCGTTGCTATAGCTGCGGCGGGTATGGTCATTGGGGCAGGGAGTGTCCAACACGACAACAGGGAGGAGAGGGCTGTCAGCAAGAACAAAGGGGAGGTTGGCAAGGGAATCGCGAACAGGGGAGGGAAAAGAACTCCTCCCAGAATAATCTGTTTTCCCAGAACTGACTGCTGAAGACAAGATGGCGCCTGCCTGCGGCAACTTTTGCAAAGCACCAGAACAGAAAAGGATTATCTACAACTTCCATCAACTCACCTGGATCAGGAAAGCAGCAGAAATCGGCACCGTATCGGACAAGCTGCTTGGGCACATGAAGGCTCTTGCGATTTCGCGATCTCCCACAGCTGCGGGAGCCCCGGACTTTAAACATTCCCACGCTCGCTGGAAAACACCCGACCCGACAGAGGAACGCAGGTACTGTACCTGGAAACTCCAGGATGACCTCCAGAGCCGACGAGCTGGATCTCCCAGGAAAAACGGAGCTGGAGCTGCCGACTTTGAAGGAATCCCCGTTCGTAACGGAGCTGGAGCTGTCGTCTGAGCTAATCCCCGTTCCAGTGCAGGTTCGCAGAAACAGCAGGTACAGTAAATTCAATACCTGGAAACTACGGGGTGGCCTCCATTGTGTCCAGAAACGTGGCCGACAGGCAGGACTTCAGGTCAGACTGAAGCGCAGGGGACTTCGGCCCTCTCTCCCTACTATCCCACTGGCCAATGTGCCGTCCCTTGAAAATAAAGTGGAGGACTTAAGGGCAAGGCTGCTTTATCAAAGGGAGCTGAGAGAATGCCCTGTGTTCTGTTTCACAGAGACGTGGCTCACCCCCAGCTCCACAGACTCAGCGGTCCAGCCTGAAGGGTTCTCCATCCACTGTATGGACTCTACACTGGCATCTGGGAAAGGGAGAGGAGGGGGCGTCTGCCTCATGGTCAACTCTGCGTGGTGCTCAGGCATGGCAGTCCTATCCAAATCCTGCTCCCCACACCTGGAACACCAGGCTGTGAAGTGCCGTCCCTTCTACCTCCCAACGGAATTCAACTCCATCATCCTGACCGCGGTCTACATCCCACCCCAGGCACACGTCCATCTGGCACTGGAGGAGCTGCACACCGTGGTCAACAAACACCAGACGTCTTATACCAGGCATTTACCTCCCTAGCTGGGGACTTCAATAAAGCAAACCTTACGAAATTGTTCCATAACTTCCACCAACATGTCTCCTGCTACACCAGAGGACCAAACACCCTCGACCACTGCTACACCACCATCAGGAATTCCTATTGCTCTATCCCTCGCCCTCACTTCGGTAAATCCGACCATATCATGGTGCTGCTTCTTCCTGCCTACAGGCAGCAATTAAAGAGAGCACCCCCAGAGGTGAGGACTGTACAGAGCTGGTCGGTGGGGAGGGGGGGAGGGGGGGACACTGTTTGGAGTCTGTAGACTAGGCAATGTTCAGGGACCCGGCAACGGACTTGAACGAATACACAGTCACAGTCGTTACAGTCTTCATAAATAAATGTGTGGAGGACTGCATCCCTACAAAAACCTTCCGAGTGTTTTCCAATCAGAAACCTTGGATGAACTTTGAGATCCGCACTGTTCTGAAGACCAGACACCGGATCATACAGTGGTCTACAAGAAGTCCCGATACGACCTTGCTAAGGTCATCAAAAAGGCCAAATGGACTTCTGCTCCAAACTAGAGGATGAGACCGATGTTCGGCAGCTGAGGCGGGGGCTGAATGCAATCACCTCGTACAAGGCTAAATCAGGAGGCAGCTCGAATGTTGGCGAAACATCACTCCCTGACGAGCTCAATGCGTTTTATGCACGCTTTGATAGAGAGAACACTGATGTGCCTTCTTGAGCCCCCATTCGCCGTGATGGTATTTCAGTCACAGTCACAGAGGGCAACATCAGAAAATCCTTCAGAGGGGTGAACCCTCGAAAAGTGCCTGGACCTGATGCTATACCCGGTCGTGTTCTGAAAACCTGTGTGGACCAACTGGCTGGAGTGTTTACGGACATTTTCAACCTCTCACTTCTGAGGTCTGAGGTTCCCACCTGCTTTCAAAGGGCATCAATTATACCGGTGCCAAAGAAGAGCAAGAGGACATGCCTCAATGACTATCGACCAGTGGCACTAACGTCGGTGGTGATGAAGTGCTTTGAGAGGTTGATCATGGCGCGAATCAACTCCTATCTCGACAAGTCAAAGTCAAGTCAAAAGTTTATTGTCATGTGTCCCTGACAGGACAATGAAATTCTATCTTTGCATAGCACAACAGAACATAGTAGGCATTGACTACAATTATATACGTAAATACACACATGAATGAATGAATAAATTGATAAAGAGCAAATAACAGATGGAGGGGTATTAATGTTCAGAGTTTTGTCCGAGCCAAGTTTAATAGCCTGATGGCTGTGGACAAGTAGCTATTTCTGAACCAGGTTGTTGCAGTCCTCAGGCTCCTGTACCTTCTACCCAAAGGTAGCAGGGAGATGAGTGTGTGGCCAGGGTGGTGTGGGTCCTTGATGATGCTGCCAGCCTTTTTGAGGCAGCGACTGTGATAGATCCCCTCGATGGAAGGAAGGTCGGTGCCAATGATGGACTGGGCAGTGTTTACTACTTTTTGAAGTCTTTTCCTCTCCAGGGCGCTCAAGTTGCCGAACCAAGCCACGTTGCAACCGGTCAGCATGCTCTCTACTGTGCACCTGTAGAAGTTAGAGAGAGTCCTCCTTGACAGACCTACTCTCAGTAATCTTCTCAGGAAGTAGAGGCACTGATGAACTTTCTTAATAATTGCATCTGTTCTCGGACCAGGAAAGATCTTCACAGATGTGCATGCCCAGGAACTTGAAGCTCTTGACCCTTTCAGCCATCGACCCATTGATATAAACAGGACTGTGGGTCCCCATCCTACTCCTTCCAAAGTCCACAATCAATTCCTTGGTTTTGCTGGTGTTGAGGGCCAGGTTATTGTGCTGGCACCATATGGACAGTCGCTCGATCTCTCTTCTATACTCTGACTCATCCCCATCAGTGATACCTCCCACAACAGTGGTGTCATCAGCGAACTTGATGATGGAGTTCGCACTATGACTGGCTACACAGTCATGAATATAGAGTGAATATAGCAGGGGGCTGAGCACGCAGCCTTGAGGTGCTCCCGTGCTGATTGTTATCGAGTCTGACACATTTCCACCAATACGATCAGACTGTGGTCAGCCGGGCAACCTAGGTAGCTTTTTAGGTTGCCAAATGACAGTTTAGGTGGTAATTTAAAACAGCTTGCATGACGCGTGCGATAATGTGCTCGGACAAAGTGCACAGTTACCAGTCTGAATTATGCTCAATGAGCATTCACAAATTCTGCTTCAAATATAGTCACAAATTAGACATTCACCAATCAAGACGTGATATATACCACAATGTCATGCAGCACAGTTATAATAGTGTCTCAACTCTTTTTACAGGTTGCAATTAATGCAATTTCTATTATTTCTTTCCACTGCCAAACAAAAATGTGGTTGGATTATTCAGCGTATGATCAACCTGTGTCAATAAATCCTGGACCATGGTAACACATATGCTTAACCATGCGCACTACAGATTGGTGCAAGCATGTTCTCTGTGAAGGACCGGAAATTATCATGACGTGGCCATAGCATGGGTCGTTATTGCTATTGGTACAGAAACACTCTCGCTTCCCACATAATTTATCCATAACAAAATATACAGGTTGCAAGGAAATTTCTAAAGGCATTTTATGATATTAGCTGTTAAAACCGACTATACCCATCTGACCGGTTAAACATTACACTAACTGACAAGAAATGGTCAAAGGACATAACTGCAGCAAATGTTCTTTTGGCAATATGTTTAAAGCTGTCAAAATGCCACATTACCGGACATTCAGATCAGATGTAAAGGTTGTGAACAGCAATGAAGATAACCAGTTAGTACGCACCAGATTTTTAAAAATTATTCATAAATGCTGTTTCCATCATTCCCACTTCAAAATTAATGTTAAAATTTCAACTGAAATATCTCCTGACCAAATTTGTAATGTATATGACCGACTGTAGAAGTAAAACCTGGATAAATCCAACGAATAGTTGTGAATGTTGCTCATTAAATAACTACATTACTGATATTAAGAGCATTAAATAACTACATTAGTCCATATTAAGAGCATTGATTTGCCGTTAAAATGAATTCTGTGATAATGTGTCAACGGTAGCAGTGACAATCAAACACTGTGGTTTTTATGTTTCACATGTTCACAATTTAATTAATCCATCTTTATGGATTATAACAAATAATAACATTGGTAATTAGAACACATTTGATTGCATTCTGTTATCAAACATAGTAAATGTTTGCTCTGAAGACATTTCCAGCACAGTAGGGTCAGGGGGATGTGAATCAGTGCGGGATGGATAGATGGGGGGGGGGGGGGGGGGGGGGGGGGGGGGTTGAGAAGGCAATCGGTGCGGAATGGATGGATTGAGGCAGGGGAATTAGTGTGTGTTGGTTGGAGTATGTAAAATTGTGAGGGGAGAGCGTGGGGGATATCAGTGCAGTTAAATGGGGGATCTGTGCAGGATAGATGGGGGGGGATCTGTGCAGGATGGATGGGGAGGATCAGTATAGGATGGATGGGGGGGATCAGTACAGGATAAATGGGGTAGACAAAAATGCTGGAGAAACTCAGCGGGTGAGGCAGCATCTATGGAGCGAAGGAAATAGGAAACGTTTGTGTCGAGATCCTTCTTCAGGCTGATCTCACTCTTCTTGAATGGGGGGGATCAGTACAGGATGGATGAGGGGATCAGCGCAGGATGAATGGGTGGGTCAGTACAAGATGAATGGGGGGGGGTCAGTACAGAGTGGATCGGAGGGTCTGTGCAGGATGAATGGGAGTATAATTACAGGATGAATGGGAGGGATCACTAGAGGATGGATGAGAGGATCAGTAATAGATGAATGGGAGGATCACTAAAAGATGAATGGAGAGATCACTACAGGATGCTTGGGGGGATCGGTGCAGGATAAATGGAGGGGGGTCAGTACGGGATGAATGGGGGGTTCAATACAGGATGGATGGGGGAGCAGTACAGGATGAATGGGGAGGGGGGTCAGTACAGGATGGATGGGGAGGGGGGTCAATACAAGATGAATTGGGGGACCAGTGTTGGATGGATGGGGAGTGGCAGGAGAATCAATGCGAGGTGGATAGAAATTAGGTGCAGGAGTAGCCATTCAGCCCAATGAGGACTGAATAGAGGCGGGAATGGGTATCAGTGTGGGATGGAGAGGAGGGGGTCCCGGGAGGGGGGGGGGGGGTCAAGAGCTTCCTTTCACCAAACTTTTGCCATTGTTGCTACATTTTTGGCTCTTCAAACCACGCATTACATGCCTTTTTGCCCACTACTTTTCCATTAAGAATGTCCTGTAGATCATCACATTTGGAGTAGTCCAAATTCGGATAATCTCTGCGAATGCTGTCTAAATCAGTCTCTTTTGCTGGGCATTTGGATTGACAATTTTGCATTTCTTCTTCGGAGATATCTGTTTAAAATGTAAATGGAAAAATACACTGAACAGAATTAACAGAAACAAGTTATTATTTGCAGTTCTAGAAAAAAGGTAGAAATGATAAAGTTAAACACTAAAACAAATAGTAAATACCCAACAAAATATCATTCATCAGTTTCATCAATTTGATTTGATTCGATCAGAGAGGCTCGAACGAAACTTCGTTTCTACAAGCCATACAAACAAGCAAACAGAACAATTCATAAAAAAAATACGCAAACAATTAAATTCACACAAACATCCATCACAGTGGATCTCCTCCTCACTGTGATGGAAGGCAAAGTTCTTCTCTCTCCCCCGCACCATCTCTCTCCCGATGTCGAAGCCCCAGGCGGGCGGTGTTAAGTCCCATGTCCATTGAGGCCGCGCCGGGTAATGTACGGCCCCGCTCCAGGCCCAAAATCACAAAGTTGGAGCCCCCGGCGGGCGCTGGAATGTCCCGCAGCCATAAAAGCCGCGCCGGGCGATGCTCGGCCCCGCTCCGGGTCGTTCCAACCCCGCGACACGGGCTGGAGAAGTTGTGTTGCGGAGCTCCGGAGAGCGGTCTCCCACCCGGATCCGCGAGCTTCCGACACCCCAACAGTCCACCGCCAGCAATCCGCAGCTGGAGCCGGAGCCCCGGAGTCAGGCCGGAGCCGGAGCCTCGGAGTCAGGCCGGAGCCTCGGAGTCAGGCTGGAGCTGAAGCCAGAGCTGGAGCCCCGGAGTCGGGCTGGAGCCGGAGCTGGAGCTCCGGAGTCGGGCCGGAGCCGAAATCAATTAAATTCATCTAAATTCAATTACTAGATCTAAACATCTATCCATTTCTTCAGAAAAGGCTATTTTTTTTAAATAGCCTAAATATCCAAATAACAAACTAATCCCATTCACACAAGAATTCACAATATAACATGATTTTTAAATCTCACTGTCATGAACTTATATGCCAAATGGAAGGAATTTAATGTTTAATTCCCATAAATTAATCTAGAAACATCCACTCTCAATATAATCAAAATTATTATTTTTTGCACAATACATGTGACTAAAACGGTTGTGGATATTTAGTATAAAAAATATTGATTATGGATAGACAATTACACAAAATATAGACGATTTATGACATGATTGTCCAAAAAAAAGATAATTGTAATCATCTTGCGAGTGGGTGTTTCTGGAATGCTATCGATTGGAACATTGCCGTTGCCGTGAATTTTAACCCCATATCGGCAGGCAAGACATGGCCTAACCATTTGAGGACTAAATAACATTTTCGCGTCGTAAAATTAGACTAAAGCCACCCCCGAAGCAAGATATATGTGAAATACACGACTTACCCTTTGTTTTGTCCTAATATTACGATCCATCACGTTGAGGATGTTCAAAGTCGCATTTTACTTTAATCCAACGATAAAATTGTCCAGCGACTTAAAAAAAAAACTGGAACGGAAGTCCGATCGATTTTTCTTCATTGACTAGCAGTCCGAGGAAATCCCTCTCTGATAAGCGATACAGACCGCCATTTTTATCGCGCCCCCAAAGGCGCCATAGTCGCACACACAGCCAGTCGCAGATCTGCAGCGCCGCTGAAGAGAGATTTTGTAACATCGCTAAATGTTGAGCCTGGTGATTTTGTTATGGTAAAGAATTGGGTAAGAAAGGATCTGGATGCTCGGAGGGAAGGACCTTATCAGGTCCTCCTCACAACCCCGACTGCTGCCAAGGTAGAATGGAGAAATGCGTTGGTCCACCCTCACCATTGTAAAATTATCAATAGTAAAATTTAAGCTGCTAACATCTTCTTTCTATTAAGAGATTTATTTTTAATGTAGATGAGTTGAGTTACCCTAGACACACTGCTGCTGTTCCTTTACCTTGGACTACCTGGTCAAGAGAATGAAGTACGCTAACGTGATGGGCCCAAGAGATTCCACGTCCATGAAAAGTTGGGAGGTGGAAACTCATTAATCGGATGTCTTAGAATCCACACCCATGAAAAGTCGGGAAGTGGAGACTGACTCCTAGCACAACTTCACAGTCATTTCTGTTGGACTACTGAAATATGGACTGTTGTCATTTCACCCTGCTTGTAAAGATCATATAATGGAATCCTTTACGGAAAGAGTTGGTTATCATGGAATAATAAAAGGGGGGAATGTGAATATGCATGGATTTGGATACTTTGGGAAATGACAGGTGGCTGTGAAAGACTGGGGTTCACTGATGGTGACAATGCATTGCAAGGTGCTGGAGACCCAAGTGACCTAGCTGTCGCAACTAAGTCTGGACCTCTGAAGAAGCTTCTGCCCATGTGACCCACCTGTTGCCACGAAGCTTGGGTTCCTAAAGAGGTTTTTTTAGGGGAGTTTTATGTTTCTACTTTGTTTCTGTATCTTCCTGCCGGTACTGGTGATTGGTCCAGAGGGGCTGCCTTCCTCTGTGTGTTTTTACTTTGTTTCTGTGTACTGAATAGGTGCCGTGATTGGTCCAAAGGGTTTGCCTCCCCTGTACTTTTGCGCCGTTAGTTTCATGCCACTGCATAAGAGTATATAAGGGTCATCGTTTCATTGGGGTGGGTCGGTTGTCTTTCCTTCCTTTCTGTTTATGAGAGGCAGCTGAGGGCTCAAGTGAATGGATCCGAGGCCAGCCCCATGGTGTTGTATACAAATAAAGAACGGTTTGGACTCCAGTGTTCGACTCAGTGGTTTACTGAACCAGACTAGGGAGAGAGTATTAGATCCAGAATTAACACGTTAAAACGGAATTAACATTAAAAGTATCTATATGCTTTTTGTCTTAACTAAAATTCTCATGTAATTCACTAATCTTTGAGCCATCTAACATAGAAACTGGCATTTTAAACCAATTTCATGTGCATGTACATGAGCAAAGTTACCTGCACTTCCATGAGCCTATCCAAAATCCTGTTAAGTGCCCCGCGCATTAAACGTGGGTCACGAGCTCTGAGGCAGCAATTCTATTAGCTGTGCCATTAGTTAATATACTGTGTCGGTCGGCAGGACTGGTCACCCGCCCAATGGCTTGTCAATCTGCCCAAAGGCTCATCGGGAGGGAGCTGGAGACATCAGAAGCAAGGATGATAGGAGGGTCTTCTTCTTTTTCTTCTTGTGAATGAAACATAAATAAACCAAAGGAATAGTTAGATCTCAAGCTGGGTGTTGAGCAGCCAGGTTGTTGTCTCGGTGTCAATGTCTGCCAGGCAGAGGGTGCTAGATCAGGCGCTCTGGTTGACTGTCCGTTGTTCTGCTCCGCATTCACAGGCTGGGCTCTGTCGGATCGAGATCCTTCATTAGAACTGGATGGAGGTATATAGGAACTCATGGTGATGATGTTGGGTCCAGATTCCAGCATCAGCAGTCTTTCATGTCTCCATTAAATACTGCCCCTTTAATTCACCAACGGGTGGCGCCACTGCGGTGACTGCCTCGCCAACAGCCTGTCAATCCCATCTCTATTTTTATTATTTAAGTATGTTTTAAAAGTATGATTTTGTGTTTCTTGGTTGCTTTATGTGGGGGGTGGGGGTGGGGGATTCAGTCACTTACCTTGACGGAGTTGCGATTTTTCTCCGTGTCGCATCTCCGTCCCCCCTTGTGGCCTAACAATGTGGAGTGGTGCGGCCTTTCATGAAGACCGGCCCGGAGCTTCAAGCCAGCGGGCGTGGCACAGAGACTGCGATCCATTGGTGAGGAATGTTAGTGAAAGGGCTCCAACCGCGGAGCCTGTGGATTTTAACACCGTGAAGCTGCGGTCTCCAGTAAGAAGAGGCTGACTTGGGAGCTCCATGCCGTGGAGTATTCCGATCTGTCCCAACACTGGAATTTCGATCATCCCGATGCGAGGGCTTGGACATCGGACTTATTGCCTTCCATCACAGTAAGGAATGTGGATCTCTCAGTGGTGGATGTTTATGTTAATTTTATGTGGCTTTGAATATTGCTTTTCACTTAGTATGACTAGATAACTCAAATTTCACTGTATCACAATTGGAGCATGTGACAATAAACGCAAACTTGAACTTGAAGCTTTTGATTCTCTCTCCCACAGGAGTCATCAGCCAATTATTATTAATGTACAAAATAAAATCCATGAAGGATGACACAAAATTATCTATGAAGGAACTAAGCTTTGGATATATCTTGTGAAACATATTTTGATTTGAATGTCAATTTGATTTGTCAAATGTTGCCAACAAATTTACTATTTCATTTTAAACACAAACATGGATTAGAATGCTCACCTGAAATAGTTTTTTTTGTGCACAGAAATACATATGTTACCAGTTAATTGTTAGTAATTTGTTTCAGGTCTCTATGTCACATGACTGGAATGTATTTAGGCAAATCTCCAATGCATAATAAAGAATAAACAAAATGATATTCAGTAAGCTGTGAAATAGTTTGATAATTGTGTGGATCAAATAACTCCTATTCAAGTCAATTGGGTGTTGAACTTTAAAATGTTTATATTGTAAGATGCTGAAAAATTATTTTGACCCTTATTCTGCAATTTAGACTGAACACGTTTAGTCTGCAAATAGCTCAATAACAGGTTCCATAAATAGGTCAATTCTATGAACCATAAACTATCCTTTTTCTGTCACTGTGCATCTGCTTGCATTTTAAGCACAATAAAGTGATTGTTAACTGTTTAATTATCTGATTCCATTTAAGACTGATTATTACAAAAATAAATCCTCAATTTATAGTCAATACAAGAGTTTTATTTTAAGTGTATATATTTACAATTAGTAACTTACAAAATTACAGATTTTAAGAAATGCTGATATTTGGTTATTACTGGAAACCTCTGGAAAAATAAATACAAATCTGCTGTCAAAACTTTGTCTCAGAAATTATAGCATGTGTTTCTGGGCCACTTTCATGAACTTTCTCATCATTAGTTTCAGGTTCCTTTTTTTCTTCATTTTTTTGTGAAGCAGGTTCCTGACTCACTTTTGAGTATTCAAGGTATTCCACAACACCATATAAAATCATGCCTGTTAACAAGACTACCAATAAGATAATCAACTTGATATTTATACAGAGAAAGTTTGCATAAGCAAATGCTATAACAAATCCCACAGATTCCCACAACCGATAGTTGGCAAATGCTGCTTCTTTGTGTTCCAGAAATAAAACTCCATAGAGGGCTTGAAGAAAAGAAACAACGTTATTAACATTATTCATAGTCATTTTATTTTCAAGATCATCAGTGTTTCAATCTATTTTCTACTTGTTTTAACCCCAGACCAGTCTCATGCATAAAATCTCAATCAGGTTGAAGGGTGATCCAATCTAGAACATATATTTAAATGATTTGGATCCAATTCATGTTTAAATGTGTTGAGATCATGTTTGAAATAATTGTATTTAAATAATTTGTATTAAAATGTTCTCAATATAATGTGGATAAATGTAATCCACTTTGGTAGCAAGAACAAGAAGGCAGATTATTATCTGAATGGTGTCAGATTAGGAAAAGAGGAGGTGCAACGAGACCAGGATGTCCTTGTACATCAGTCACTGAAAGTAAGCATGCAGGTACAGCAGGTAGTAGATGAGAGAGCAGATGGTATGTTGGCCTTCATAGTGAGAGGATTTGGGTATAGGAGCAAGGAGGTCCTACTGCAGTGTACAGGGACCTGGTGAGACCACATCAGGAGTATTGTGTGCAGTTTTGGTCTCCTAATTTGAGGAAGGACATTCTTGCTATTGAGGAGTTCAACGGGATGGTGGGACTGACAAATGATGAACGAATGGATTGACTGGGCTTATATTCACTGGAATTTAGAAGGATGAACGGGAATCATAGAAATATATAAAATTCTTAAGGGATTGGACAGATTAGATGCAGGAAAAAAATTCCTGATGTTGGGGGAGTCCAGAACCAGGGGTCATAGTTTAAGAATAAGGGGTAGACCATTTAGGACTGAGATGAGGAAAAACTTTTTCACCCAGAGAGATGTGAATCTATGGAATTCTCTACCACAGAAGGCAGTGGAGGCAACTGCACTGGATGTTTTCAAGAGAGAGTTTTCTTAGGGCTAATGGAATCAAGGGATATGGGGAAAAAGCAGGAATGGGATACTGATTTTGGGTCATCATATATTGGATCAGCCATAATCATATTGAATGGTGCTGCTGGTTTAAAGAACCGAATTGCCTACTCCTGCACCTATTTTCTATGTTTCTAATCTAATTTTGATTATACAATGCATTCAGAAGGTATTCATACCCTTTCACTTTTTCCACATTTTGTTACGTTACAACCTTATTCTAAAATGGATTAAATTCATTTTTTTTATCACCAATCCACACACAATACCCAAGAATGAAGAAGCGAATACAGGTATTTAGACATTTTTGCAAAGTAATTACTAATAAATAACTGAAATATCACATTTACAGAAGAATTTCAGACCCTTTGTTATTTATCTATCTATATACTTTTAAAACTGTATGTGTGTGTCTCCACGAAAACCAGACGCCAAAACGGGGACATTTTTACATATTTCTGCAGAGATTTTCCTTGTGATTTTAGAAATCCACTGTACATTTGGTACATTATTTTCCTGACTTTTTAATTAAAATTGTTGACCAATCTGACCATTTTTTTAATCTGACCGCTGCCCAACTGTTGACGTTACAATAACTGAAATTTTTACATCTTCTGGTAGAAAATTTGCTTATGATTTCAAAAATCCACTCCTCTATAAATTTGGTCAATTATTTCCTGATATATTTACTAAAGTTTATCACCAAACTGACATTTAAAAAAATATATAACGGTTGCCCAGCTGTTGACCTCACAATGACTTTCCTTGTGGCCCCGTTCCTTCCCTCCCCCGCTCTGGATTAATGCAGCTGCTGTCAACACGCATGCTCAGTTTTCCACGAGGTACGTTTGCCCACCCACCACCACCCCCCCCCCCCCCCCCCACCCCCCCCCCCGTTCTTCAAAACTCGCAGAAAGATCGAGCATTCTGCAGATCTGGAGGTCACAGCCGCTCGCTCGAGGCATCACTCTCAGCCAGTCCCTCACAGGTGCTCATTCACAGCCGCTTCTCGAGGCGTCGCTCATAACCGCTCGCTCACAGCCGGAGGCCACCGGCTTGCTTCTGAATCCACTCCGTCTCCCGCGCCCGATCGTAGAACATGGCGGCGGCCGTTATCGTCGCTCGTGGCACGCATTGAGAAGGTGGCCCAGGGCGGTCATTACTCCTTCTGGGAAACCGGCAATTCCTCCGTTGATCGCAGGGACACGGGAATCGTGACGCGAGAGCCGTCAAAGCTCTCCACGCCGCCCAAGGTCCAGAGAGCTGCCGAGGCTCACTGCCCTTTCGTTCCCCTCTCCCCTTTCCATCCCCCTCCTCTCCTTTCCTTCCCCACAATCCCCTCATCTCCTGCCCCTTCCTCCGCTCTCTCCCAACACTCCCTCTCCCTCCCCCTCCCCACTCTTCCCCTACCCATCTCCCTATCCCTCTCCCCCTCCTTCCCCATTCTTCCCCCACTCCCCTGCCCCTCCCCCTTATCCACCATCCCCACTCCCCCTCCCTTCCCCCCACCTCTCCCCTAACCTTCCCCTTCACCCCTTCCCTCCTCCCATCTACACATGCGAGTTGGGGGCTATGCATCAGTGGATAGGGCAGTTATGTGCCCCATACAAATGAATAATATATAAATATAAAATAATATAAATATAATATCAAGGGGGGTAGTTTGCATGTGTGCAGGGGAGTAGTTAGTCTGTGTGTGGGTGTGGTTAGTGTGTGTGTGTGACGCCGCATGCTGCCCCCTAAACCACCACCCCCCCCCCCCCCCCCCCCAGCAACCACGCGTTGGGGGAACAGACCCAATGGGTCTGCACTTGGTCTAGTATACTTTTAAAACTCAGTGTGTGTGGGCGTGTGTAATTTTGTCTTTGAAACGTATCTCCTCGAAAACCAGATGTCAAAATGGGGAATTTTTTACAGATTTCAGAAGCAATTTACCTTATGATTTTAGAAATCCACTCCTCTGTAATTTTTGTCATTTATCTCCCGAGATTTTCAATAAAATTGTTCACAAAAATGACTTATTTTAAAATCAAACTGCTGCCAAGCTGCAGACATCACAATGCCCTTGCTCACGGCACCGCCCCCCCCCCCCGCACTCGATTAAAGCAGATGCTGTCAACACGCAGGCGCACTTTCCACCACCCCCCCGTCATTTTTTCGCCTCCTGCTGTGCTGTGGACTAGCACTCACCCAACTGCCACAGCGCAGCCCAGCGACCAGCCCAAGTGGCTCAACACTAAGTACGCTCACGCCACACCTCCCGCCGCTGGACTCCCACAAAAGAAGTCCGCTCGTGCTTCGGCTCGGCTTCTAGAACATTGCGCCGGCGGCCTCAACAGTTCGCAGTCAGCCCGCGGCCTCACTCTGGTCCACGCCCACCCACTACAACCCTCCCCCCCCCCCCCGAAGCGTTTGGGATCAGTCCTCTGTGACGACCCAGAGATCACCGGCGGGCTCCGGTTGGCTCGGGGTAGAGAGAGGACGTGCCGAGGATGCAAGGCCTAGGAACTGATGGTCACTCTGAGGCCGACGGCTGTTGCTCTGGACCAGCGTAGCGGGCTCCCGGGGGCAGGGAGATCCTGGGGGGGTGACGATGGAGAATGGGGGGATTGAGGGAGAGGAGGGGGTAGGGAGAGAGGGGAAGGATGGGGGAGGTGAGGAGGGAGAGTGGGGGAAGAGGGGAATAGAGGGAGAAGAGTGGGGGAGATAGGGAGTGGGGAATAGAGGGAGTGGCCCTATCCCTCTCACTACCCCTCTCTCCCCTCTCCTCCCTCCTTTCTCCCCCCCTCCCCCACCCCTCTCACCCCCTCCCTCCCCCACCCCTCTCTCCTCCCATTCCCACCCCTCTCTCCTATTGGACATGATTTGGAAAGGCACACACCTGTCTATATTAGGTCCCACAGTTGACAATGCATGTCAGAACAAAAACCAAGCCATGAAGATGAAGGAATTGGCTGTGGACCTCCCAGACAAGATTGTGTCGAGACACGGATCTGGGGAGGGGTATAAAACAATTTCTGCAGAATTGCAGGCCCCGAAGAGCACAGTGGCCTCCGTCATTCTTAAATGGAAGAACTTTGGAACCACCAGGACGCTTCATAGAGCTGGCCGCTCGGCGAAACTGAGCAATCGGGGGAGAAGGGCCTTGGTCAGAGAGGTGACCAAGAACTCGATGGTCACTGACAGAGCTCCAGAGTTCTTCTGTGGAGATGGGAGAACCTTCCAGAACGATAACTATATCTGCAACACTTCACCAATCAGGCCATTTTGGTAGACTGGCCAGACAGAAGCCACCTCCTCAGTAAAATACACATGACAGCCCGTTTGGAGTATGCCAAAAGGCACCTAAAGGACTCTCAGACCATGAGAAACAAGATTCTGATGAAACCAAGATTGAACTCTTTGGCCTGATTGACAAGCGTCACGTCTGGAGAAAACCAAGCACGGTTCATCACCTGGCCAATACTATACCTACGGTGAAGCATGGTGGTGGCAGCATGCTGTGGGGATATTTTTCAATGGCAGGAATTGGGAGATTAGTCAGGATCGAGGGAAAGATGAATGGAGCAAAGTACAGAGAGATCCTTGATGAAAACCTGCTCAAGAGTGTTTCCCACCTCAGACTGGGGCGGAGATTCACCTTCCAACAGGACAATGACCCTAAGCACACAGCCAAGACAACACACGAGTGGCCCAGCCAGAGCCCGAATTACGCAAAGGTGTGCCAAGCTTGTAGCGTCATACCCAAGGTGACTTGAGGCAATAATCACTGCCAAAGGAGCCTCAACAAAGTACTGAGTAAAGGGTCTAAATACTTATATAAATGTGATATTTCAATTATTTGGTTAGTTCAAGATGATTTAAAAAAATAATTTAATCCATTTTGAGTAAGTCAACATGTTGAATGCACTTTATGTCAGGAGTTAGTTATTGTGATTGGATAAAATTGCCCAAGACAGTGTAATTTGTGATTGTAACCAGTATACCATATTAATCCATGCTGGGACCATTGTTTACCATTTAACAATTTGGATATGAATGTAGGAAATATGACATAAAATTGCTGTGATTTTGATATGATAGTTTTAGACTACAGGCTGATATTGATCAGTTGGAAATGGGAGATGGAATTTAATCTTGGTGAGTATCAGATGATGCACTTTGGGGGGACAATTTAGGGTGGGACATAGATCATGAATGACAGAGCCTTACGGAGTCTTGAGAAATAGAGGAACCCGAGTGTGGAAGTTGAAATATCCCCAAATGTTGCAGAATATATAAGGTGGTGGATAAGGGATATTTGCCTTCATTAGCCAGGGGCACAGAAAACAAGAACAGGGGGGTTATGTATGGTACAATTATATTAAAAACTAGACTAAGTGGAACCTATTGCTTCCCTGTCACATGGGAGGCCTGATCCCCCTACGCAACCCGTTCCCCAACGCAATATTCCACCACTCACCCATTCCCCCAATGCAACCCGACCCCCAACGCAATATTGCACCGCTCATACATAGCCCCCAACTGCGCAGGCGCAGCTCATTTCCCCTCATCCCCAGCACTCCTTCCCCCCCTCCTCTTCACCCTCCCTCTTCTTTCCCCTCTCCTCCTCCCCTCCCCCAACCTCTCCCTCACTCCTCCCTCCCTCCCCTTTCCCCTGCCCTCAGTCACACCCTCCCTCCATCCATAAAAAGCAGCATCTGCAGTTCCTTCTTCCAAATGTCAGCTGTGGTTTAGATCCTGTTGACTTGATGATTGGACCAGTTTGCATTGTGTGTGTGTGTCAGTTACTCAAACTCCGCACAAACTGCTCGGCCACCCTGCAACCCGACTCTCCATCCCTCCCTCTACCCACTCCGACTCAGCCACCGCTCGGCCTGTCCCCATCCTGTCCAAAGATCCTCTCACGAGCAAGATGGTCCACTCTGCTAAAAAGCCATAGTAGGGTCATGGGTAATCTTCAGCGCAATTTGCATAACCGGCTTCCATCATGGCGTCAAGCTAATTCAGGGAGATTCTGTTATATCAGGCTGAGAGATTAAAGGATAGACACAAAATGCAGTGGGTCGGGCGGCATTTCTGGACAAAAGGAATAGGTGACATTTCGGGTCGAAACCTGTCTTCGCTCAAACCATCCTCCCCTCCCCCCCTCTCTCCGACACGGAGTGATCGCCGGCCCCCCTTTTTTATTAAACATCAATTTCCTTCGGGGTTTTTAAAAATTTCCCCCTTACCATTTCCGTACTTTTTCGATAGCTGCCATGACCCGTTTGATGTCATCCTTCGCCCTGCTCCTGGTCTCGGCCCGCACTGATCTCCAGGGTGTGTGTGTGTGTGTGTCCGTCTGTCCGTCTGTCTGTCGGGACCAAGAGCGAGCGAACGCGTGGACAGACGGATGAAAGCAACGATCATAGAGCGGAATAGCTGACCTAAGATCTTTGTAGGTGATTGTAGGAGACCCTTCTTCACACTGAGTCAGGGGAAAGAGGAGCAAGAGATATAGACGGTACTAAGGACAAATTAATGGAAGATATGCTTATATCTCCCGTTTCCCTTTCCCTTGACTGTCAGTCTGAAGGGTCTCGACCCGAAATGCCCACCTATGCTGTTCTATGATTGTTGCTTTCGTCCGTCTGTCCACGTGTTCACTCGCTCTTGGTGCCAGTGCTTCTCCCCTCAGACTCCGTCAAACTAACACACACACGCTCACAGCGTATCGAAAAAGTCGACCTAAAATATCACCTAGTCCTCTAGTCCTAGAGATGCTGCCTGATCCGCTAATTTACTCCAACCTTTTTTGTCTGTCTTCAGTTTAAACCAGCATCTGCAGTTTCTCCCTGTACAAGGCATGTGCCGTTTAAAAATAAAATTAAAAAAAACATTAAAATACACAAACTGTTCCCCCGCAACGTTCATTACACTGAGTGTTGCGTCGGGTCAGGGTTACTGAAATGACGGAGGTTGCGCTCCGGTGCGTACTACACGTCAATCCAATTGTATTTCGCAGGAGTGGTCTATCTTGCTCGCTATAGGATCTTTGGTCCTGTCCGACCTCCCGCTGCTGCCACTCGGCCCATCCCTGCCCTAAGTACACTATCCAAGTACACTGAGTCCTGCTCGCTCTAGCAGGTGAAAATGCATTTTTCTTAAAGTCACAGTACATTGAATTATTTTAAAAGTTTTAAATGAGGGAGGGTGAATAAAGTGAAATGAGCAGCCCCTGCGCAGTAGGGGGCTCTGGGTGAGTGGAGGAATATTGCGTTCGGGAAACGGGTTGGGTTGGGGGAAAGGGTGAGTGGTGGAATATTGCATTGGAGAATGGGTTGCGTTGGGGGGCCAGGCCTCCCGTGTGACAGGGACCCAACGGGTCCCACTTGGTCTAGTCAACATATATAAGTTTGGCAATGACAATAAAATAGATGATATCTAATGCAATAAAGATGGTTATCAAAAATTACAAGAGATCTTGTTAATTTTATCAATTCCCTCCTGATTTTATACACCTCTAGAAGATCACTCATCTGTCTCTTGTGCTCCAAGGATTAAAGTCCTCGCCTGTCCAACCTCTCCTTACATAGCTCAGGCCTCAAGTTGTGGCAACATTCTCATAAATCTTCTCTGCATGCCTTCCAGCTTAATGACATATTTTCTATAGTAGTACTTTAAATGCAGCTTCACTGACGTCTTTAACAATATTGATGTATCCGGATGAGTACTTCAATTTCCAAGGCATAGAACCAAGTGCAGACTAATGGGATTAGTATAGATGAATGCATAAAAAAAAGATACAGAGGGCCAAAGGGCCTGTTGTTGCGGTGTAAGATTCCACACTAATCTCAGGTGAACAACTTATGTTGCTTAAGTTTTATAGACCACAAAATAACAATGCAGAATAGTTTTGTACCAAAAATTCTGATCTTAAACTTCAACTTACATAGGGTGATGCAAAGTTCTTGTTGAATATTTATCTTGCTATTGAATATTTAACTTCCATTTTGGCTGTCCCATTATCACTTATTATTTGTCATCTTACCGTTTGTCTGCGTCTGCCAAATAGCATCAGCCATTCCCCACATCATAGGAAACACAAAAAATACTGGTAATTGATCCGGATGTGGTTTCCATAAAAGCATTGAAATTATTGATGACAAATTAACAAGGGTTGCTGTAACAAGAAGCAAATAAGTGATTTAAGATTATTGTGGATCTTTTTATCTTAACATTAGAGACCTGAATTTAAAGTTTGTACCAATTTGTGGCAAGTAATTTATGCTTTTATGTGTACAAAGCACAGTTTGCTAGAATGTTAAGCTACTCCAGAGAATCTGAGTTGATGATTTGAACTTCTAGTAACTTGAACTACTAGTGATAATCCATCCCTTTTAATATAATGTGTGAGATTGTTGGTTGAACGATCATTACAGCTATTTAAATTGAATGGATTTTAAAAATATCATAATGTTTAATATCTTTCCATGAAATTTCCCTTCTGAATTGTTTGCTGTAGCTCTGTGAACTATGTATACAAGTTGTCTTACCTTTATGTCTGTCATTCTGTGTCAGAGAACAACAATGAATTAAAACTTAGAAATTAACATGTTTTTTTTTGATGGATTAAACTTTAAATAGTCTTTTGAGTTTTGCCATTTAATGAAAGCACTTGAACTCACCAAAGAAGAACAGGGGAATACGTCCAGTATATTTTGCCAATTTTCCAAAAGTTAGAGAAAAAATGGAGTTAGAGGCACCAAAGCAGATCATACAATAACCAACATATTGTATTCCAAGTGCGCATGTGATGTAGGCCTGGAAATAGAATTGAAAAAATTGTAGATGAACACAAAATGCCGGAGTAGCTCAGCGGGACAGGCAGCATCTCTGGAGAGGAATGGGTGACGTTTTGGGTCGAGACCGTTCTTCAGACTGAGAGTCAGGGGAGAGGGAGGCAGAGGCATGGAAGGGCAAGGTGTGAAACGACAGGTCGAAGGGGACGATGATCAAGGAAAATGCAGAATGGTTAATTATTAGCTGAGGAAAAGGTGACAACGAGGCATACAATCAGTAAAATGTAATCAGGAGGGCAATGAAACTAGTCAGAGAACTAGGATGGGGGAGTGACAGAGAGAGAGGAAAAGCAAGGGTTACTTGAAGTTAGTGAAGTCAATAGTCATACTGTTGGGTTGTAAGCTACCCAAGCAAAATATGAGGTGCTGTTCCTCCATTTGTGTTGGGTGGGCCTCACTCTGATAGTGGAGGAGAGCCAGGACAGAAAGGTCAGTATGGGAATGGGGGTGGGATTTAAAGTGTTTAGTAACTGGGAGATCACATAGGCCTAGGCAGACTGAGCAGAGGTGTGCAGCAAAAAGATCACCGAGCCTTTGCTTGGTCTCGCCGATATATAGGAGTCCATGCCTGGAACAGCAAATACAGTAGATGAGGTTGGTGTAGGTGCAAGTGAACTTCTGCCTCACCTGAAAGGACTGTCGTGGTCCTTGGACGGAATCGAGGGAGAAGGTATAGGGACAGGTGTTGCATCTTCTGTGGTTGCAGGGAAAGTTCGCTGGGGAGGGGGTGGTTTGGGTGAGAAGGGAAGAGTTAGCCAGGGAGTTCTGGAGGGAACGGACTCAGCGGAAATGGGTGGAGGTAGGAGGATGTGGCTACTGGTGGGATCCCATTGGAGGTGGCGACAATGTCGGAGGATTATGTGCTGTAGGCGATGGCTGATGGGGTGAAAGGTGAGGACTAGGGGAACTCTGTTGCTGTTGCGACTGGGGGGGGGGGGTGGGAGGGGGAGCGAGAGTGGAGCTGCGGGATACCGAGGAGACCCGTGTGTGGGCTTCGTCTATGATGGAAGAGAGGAACGCCCGTTCCCTAAAGAATAAGGACATCTCAGATGCCCTGGTATGGAGCAGCTCGTCTTGGGCGCAGATGCAGCATTGACGGAGGAATTGGGAGTAAGGGATGGAGTCTTTGCAGGAGGTAGGGTGGGAAGAAATGTAGTCTAGATAGCTGTGGGAAGCCAGTAGGTTTATAATAGATATCAGTCGATAATCTGTCTTCTATAATGGAGACGGTGAGATCAAGAAACAGAAGGGAGATGTCGGAGATGGTCCAAGTGAATTTGAGTGCAGGATGGAAATTAGTAGTGAAGTAAATTAAGTAATTGTGTTCTGCATGGGTGCAGGAGGTAGCGGAGATTGAGTTTGGGGATAGGGCCAGTGTACGCCTGGAACAGCGATTGTTCGACGTAGCCTACAAAGAGGCAGGCATAGCTGGGGACCATACGAGTGCTCATGGCTGTGCCTTGGATTTGAACTAAGGAGAAGTTGTTAAGAGTAAGGACCAGTTACGCAACGTAGGTAGAGGGAGTTTGGCTGGTTCTGCAGTCGAGGAAAAACAGAGGACTTTGAGGCCTTCCTGGTGGGGGATGGAGGTGTAGATAACTGAGTGGGGCCTGGAAAGCAGAAGTAATTGAAGCGACAAAAGTGCGTGTGAGGTGTCTTGGACATAGGTCAGGAGGGATTGGACCTAGGGGGGATAGGATGGAGTTGGGGTATGTGGAAATTAATTCAGTGGAACAGAAGCGGACAAAAACAATGGGTTTGCTGGGGCAGTTCTGTTTATGGTTTTTGGGGAGAAGGTAAAAGCAGGCCGTATGGGGCTGTGGAATGATAAGGTTAGGGACTGTGGAGAGCAGACAGCCGGAAGTGATAAAATCAGAAATGGTCCGTGAGATATGGCCTGGTGCTCATCTGTGGAGTCATGGTCCAAGGATAAGCAGGAGGAGGTATCAGAAAGCTGGCACTTGGCCTTAGAGTGGTAGAGGTCAGTTTGCTACACAACCATGACACGTCCCTTGTCAGCAGGTTTGATGATAAAATTGTACGTCTGTTTAAAGAATCTATATGTCAAGTTAAATATTTAAATTAAGTAATGTTGATTCTCTTGGGAATCTTGGAAAAAAAATGCAACTATTCCAAAAGCCTATTACGTGCTTGTCAAATTAAAATATATTAATTATGGTAACTATCAATTGCAACCTCAATCTGTTGTCAAAAATCAAACAAGGTCAAATTAGCATCGGACAGCTGTTACTTAGCAAAAATGTGTTCATCAATACTCTTTCAGTGTCTGTTGGGTTTACAACTCTCCAGACTTTATTAAAATAGTCCATTTAGTGGATATCTGATGAAGTCATCATGGAACTTGTCAATTTTACAACGTTCTGCTTTGTTGGGCTGGTGTGTGGCTAGTTTAGGAGGTGGTGCAGTTTTCCTGCCATTTTGTGGGCTTCAGATGTGCTGATGACAAAGAGACTATAAGTTCTCAGTGCTATCATGAATGCCCCACCTCCATTCTGAGGAATCATGGAACAGGTTTCCCTACAAGTTAACGGCAAGTTACACATTTCTAAAGAGCTTTGAAATTGTTACTGAATATTTTTTTTTGCCCTGCTGGTAGTCTTTTGCTATTACTGAGCAAGGCCTTTTTCAGTAGTTTATAGTTAGAAACACTAGCTATGTAGCTCATATCCCACAAACATACACAGAGGTAGGAACACTGCTGCTTGGTGTTGTGCCGGACAGATTTTTATCTTGCAACATTCTTTTCCTTAGATGGCTAAAATTTGTGCTGGAAAATTGAGGATGGTGGTTAGATGGCTACTGAAGTATGAAAAGTGGTTCATGTTTTCCAGGGTCTCACTGTGGCTCTTTATTATTTGGAATAAACTTTTTTTTTATACACTAAGAGTGATGTGCAACTGGATTGGATTGCCGAGGCAGATACATTAGGGCATTTAAGCTTTCAGATTGGCACATGTAAGTGCAAGGAATAGAGGGATATGAATCATATACAGGCAGATGAGATCAGTTTAACTAGGCATCATGTTTGGCACAAACATTGTGTGCTGAAGGGCATGCTCCTGTTTTGTGCTGTTCTATGTTGCAAGTAAAACAAGGCCTGTGCATTATTTAATGCATTTAGATTGCTTAAATATATCATAGTGCTTTTAGAATTCGTACCTTTGTATAATCACCGGCAAGGAATCCCTGTTCAAACCCACTGTACATTGTCATGACAATGAGCAGAATCTGCCGTTTATCCTTCAAATGTGTAAACGTAGCCACAAAATGAGTACACATATTTATCTTCTGCTTTTTGAACTCATTCACTTCTTCCTTATCGAACTGATCCAGAAAAATGGCGACAAAGATCACTCCACTTATGCCAACACCTACCAGAAGGACAAAACAACGCAAAGCAGCATTAGTAAAAGCAGCCATAAAACGATTGGGGGCACTTCCTTCTGATGTTTCATAATTTAAACTTGGACAGGATTTTTTTGTCGCATGACTGTGATGGTGGACCATTCAATACAGAGACCAAATGAGTGAGAGCTGCTCACTGGCCTGGCCAAAGCTTCCAGATATTTCAATGCAAGACCCATCCTTCACAAAAAAGTTGCAGATTGCCACATTTAATGGTCCAAGCGTATTCACTGCAACTTTAAACAGCAACCATAAACGCTCAGTTAGGAAAGACATTTTTGAACCACCCAAATGTTATTCTTCGTATAATCATTCCCTTTTTACAAAGTAGAACTAACACACCCAGGCCTTTAAGTTTGATTATTATATTGTGCTCAGTATATTATAAAGTCACTGCACAAAATCAGTCCCTTCGGCCCAACTTCCTGACCAAATGCCCCATCTAGGCTAGTCCAACCTGCACTCATTTGGTCCATATCCCTCTAAACCTTTCTATCCATGTACTTTAATCAAAATGTTAGTGAAAATATTTTAATTTCTATCTTTGACATGTGAATGAATTAAAATGTCAATGAACTACAATGGCACTAGAATGTATCTTAATTTTTTTTTGCAAAAGTATATTTCCCATAGATTGCAGCACGATTTACAATAAAGGGGAATATAAACTTTCGGAGGCAGGGTTAATATAAACAAAGTCATGTGCAGTGTGTGTATGACATGCTTTCACTTCACAGTTTATGGATGCTATCCCAATAGTAAAGATGCAGAACTAGGATGAATCCAATAAAGAACGCACGCTATAAACTAAACTTTGCAGAATCATAGGAGTTTTGTTGTTGGATATGCTGCCATTATGTTCTGCATACCAGTATAAATTCCTGAGAGAAGGTAAATTGTGGACGCTGCATAGCTGGTTTGTGTTACATTTTCATTGATTATTGAATCATACGCTGGGCAATTAGCAGCTCCACAGTATGATAAACGCTCTTCAGTGATGTTGGCTGAAAGACAAAGAATATATTTAGTCTGATGAAAGGACACAAATTCAAATTTTGTTGCAACATTGTCTTGTAATTAAGTCTTTATGTTACATTTTTATACCAAGAGTTTGAGGATTTTTGAATGTGGTCAATAGAATGTATATACAGTTTCAGCTTGCAATCCAGATTTAGTCAAATTAATAATGCAAATACTATTTTTGTTGTACATATAAATGTATTTGTTTCATGTAAAGTAAGAGATAATAACTATACTATCTTATGGTTTCACCAACAAGAGTGCAATAAAACTAATTAGGGATTAAAAAGACAATTAGCAATTTTTTAAACTGTAATCAATAGTTTCATTAATGTTTGTTACCAGATTCACAGGCTGAGCAATTGAATTACTCCTAAAAATTTGAATTAATATCTGAGATTTGTAATTACGTTTAAATTACATTGTCAGTGCTGCCTACATTACACATTGGGTGGGCACTCATTTGAGATGGTGGAAAATTGGGTTTCGCTAACATTACAAAAGTATAGGAGCTTAGGAGGAGCTGTCTATCTCCTCTCTTCTGGCTATAAACAAAGGGAATGCGGTGAAGATCAACATTACTATAAGACCTGTTGACCAGTGGTCCAGGCTTTCCTCTCAAAGAACAAATAATCATGTGATGCTGGAAATCTGAAATAATAGAGAACGTTGGAAATTAGCAACTCAGGCAGCATATTTTTTGCCTGACCTGCTAAGTTCCACCAGCACTTTATGATTTACTCCAGATTAATCAATCCTCCGTTCAAAACAAAAACAAATCCAGTTTTTGATTGCTGGAAGTGTTCAAAACCATACACTAGTGCTGGATGAGTAGCCCTTCCAAGGACACAGCCATCAGCATGTATAAAGCAAACACCAGATCAGAAATTACACACAATATCCAATAAATGGCCTCTATAGATCATTGAAAGATTTATAGCCTTAACGCACACAACCTAGCCATTGGGGATACATCCTGTACATGAATTTGGACATGACATGACAGAAAATAGAAAAAGGGATTAATGTAGGTTTAGCCCAGATGGGTGATTGATGGTCAGCATGGACAAGTTGGGCTGAAAGACCTATTTCCTTGCTGTATCACCCTATTACTATTACTATGACAGAAGGGAGGCAAAAGTAAGCTAGTGTGAGATGATTATGTCACTGAATCATTTTTTTCAATTATAAATTGAATTGTGCATTTATGGGAAAGTGGAGAAGAAGCAGAGGCAGTGATCAGTCAGAGCCAAAATCAGATCAGATCAGCCCTGCCAACCTAACCATGCGTAGAACATAAAACAATACAGCACAAGAACAGGCCCACAATGTCTGTGGCAAACATGATGTCAAGACCATCTCTTAATCAACCGCACATAATCCATAACCCTCCATTCCCTGCCTATCCAAAAGTTTATTAAATGCCAGTATCGTTTCTGCCTCCATCACCTCCCCCGACAGCATGTTCCATGCACTAACAACCTTCTTTAAAAAAGCTTGCTCCAGAAATCTCCTTTACACTTTGCCTCTTACCCTAAAGCTATGCCCTCAAGTATTTGATTTTTCCATCCGAGGAAAAAGGTTCTGACTATCTACCCTGCCTCTCATAATTTGGAAGGCCTGTTTGCATACTTCTTTCCTGTTTTCTAACTAATTAGATTGAGAAGTTTACTAACATCAGTCTATTTGAGTAGAAAAATCACCATTAAAAAAACTGAAGCTGAATACAAATGAAAGGAGAGATGGGGCTGGAAGGGAAAATATTAAGAAAATGATCAGCAGAGAGATGACCAGTGGGAAAGACATTGGATCAGGAGGGGGAGGACCGACATTCTGGCAGGCAGGTTTGCTAGGACTACATGTGTGGGTTTAAACTAAATAGTTGGGGGGGGGGGGGGGGAGGGATCGACATATTGGGAGTATAAAGATGGAGTTGAAGGGGAAGTGAGTACAGGATAAGTTAGAAAAGACTCCTGAATTAATGGAAGGAAAGTTCGAGAAGGGATAAGAGAGTAAGGTCAGGGTCAATTGCGAGCGGTGTGAGAGGTGAGGTGAATACTGAGGTCAAAGTGTTGTATATGAATGCGCCAAGTATAAGAAATAAAGTGGACGAGCTTGAGGCTCAGTTAGAAATTGGCAAGTATGATGTTGTGGGAATTACAGAGACATGGCTGCAAGAGGGCCAGGTTTGGGAACTGAATATTCAAGGGTATACCTCCTATCGAAAAGACAGACAGGTGGGTAGAGAGGGTGGGGTAACTCTGTTGGTGAGGAATGAAATTCAGTCCCTTGCAAGGGGTGACATTGAAACAGGCGATGTGGAGTCAGTATGGATAGAACTAATGAAATGTAAGGGTAAAAAGACCCTAATGGGACTTATTTACAGGCCCCCAAACAGTAGCCTGGACGTAGGGTGCAAGTTGAAACAAGAGTTAAAATTGGCATATCGCAAAGGTAATGCTATGGTTGTCATAGGAGATTTCAACATGCAGGTAGACTGGGAAAATCAGGTTGGTGTTGGACTCCAAGAAAGGGAGTTTGTGAGGTGCCTCCCTGATGGATTCTTAGAGCAGCTTGTATTGGATAAGGCAATTCTGGATTTAGTGTTATGTAATGAACCGGATTTGATAAAGGAACCCGAGGTTAAGGAGCCATTAGGAGGCAGTGACCATAATATGGTCAAGTTTAATCTACAATTGGAGAGGGAGAAAGGTAAATCGGAGGTGTCAGTGTTATAGTTGAATAAAGGGGATTATGGAGCCATGAGGCAGGAGCTGGCCAAATGCTGACTGGAAAGATACCCGACCAAGGATGACAGTGGAACAACAATGGCAGGTATTTCTGCGAATAATACAGAAGGTGCAGGATCAGTTAATTCCAAAGAGGAAGAAAGATTCCAAGGGGAGAAAGGGGTGACAAGGGATGTGATGTCAGTGACGGTATAAAAATAAAAGAGAAGTACAACCTTGGAAAGATGAGTGGAAAGCAAGAGGATTGGGTAATGTTTAAAGAGCAACAGAAGATAGCTAAAAAGGCAATACGGGGAGAAAAGATGAGGTACGAAGGTAAGCTAGCCAAGAATATAAAGGAGGATACCAAAAGCTTCTTCAGGTATGTGTAGAGGAAAATATTAGTTAAGACCAAAGTTGGACCCTTGAAGACTGAAAAAGGTGGATTTATTATGGGGAACAAGGAAATGGCAGATGAATTGAACAGGTACTTTGGATGCATCTTCACTAAGGAGGACACAAACAATCTTACTGATGTACTAGTGGCCAGTGGATCTGAGGTGACGGAGGAACTGAAGGAAATCCACATTAGGCAGGAAATGGTGTTGGGTAGACTGATGGGACTGAAGGCTGATAAATCCCCAGGGCCTGATGGTCTGTATCTCAGGGTACTTAAGGAAATGGCTCTAGAAATCGTGGACGCATTGGTGATAATTTTCCAATGTTCTATAGATTCAGGATCAGTTCCTGTGGATTGGAGCGTAGGTAATGTTATCCCACTTTTTAAGAAAGGCGGGAGAGAGAAAACTATATTATATAGAGAGAATTATAGACCAGCTAGCCTGACATCGGTGGTGGGGAAGATGCTGGAGTTAATCATAAAATAGGAAATAGCGGCACCTTTGGATAGCAGTAACAGATTGGACTAGGTCAGCATGGATTTACGAAGGGGAAATCATGCTTGATTAATCTTCTGGAATTTTTTGAGGATGTAACTAGGAAAATGAACAAGGGAGAGCCAGTTGATGTAGTGTACCTGGACTTTCAGAAAGCATTTGATAAGGTCCCACATAGGTGATTAGTGGGCAAATTCAGGGCACATGGTATTGGGGGTAGAGTGCTGACATGGATAGAAAATTGGTTGGCAGATAGGGAACAAAGAGTAGGGATTAACGGGTCCCTTTCAGAATGGCAGGCAGTGACTAGTGGGGTACCGCAAGGCTCGGTGCTGGGATCGCAGCTATTTATAATGTACATCAATGATTTAGATGAAGGGATTCAAAGTAACATTAGCAAATTTGCAGATGACACAAAGCTGTGTGAACTGTGAGGAGGATGCTATGAGAATGCAGGATTACTTGGACAGGTTGGGTGAGTGGGCAGATGCATGGCAGATGCAGTTTAATGTGGATAAATGTGAGGTTATCCACTTTGGTAGCAAAAATAGGAAGGCAGATTATTATCTAAATGGTGTCAAGTTGGGAAAAGTGGAAGTACAACGGGATCTGGGGGGGGGTCCTTGTTCATCAGTCAATGAAAGAAATCAAATGGCATGTTAGCCTTCATAACAAGAGGAGTTGTGTATAGGAGCAAAGAGGTCCTTCTGCAGTTGTATAGGGCCCTGGTGAGACCACACCTGGAGTATTGTGTGCAGTTTTGGTTCTCTAATTTGAGGAAGGAGAGCAGCGTAGGTTAACAAGGTTAATTCCTGGGATGGCGGGACTGTCATATGCTGAGAGAATGGAGCGGCTGGGCTTGTATACTCTGGAGTTTAGAAGGATGAGAGGGAATCTTATTGAAACATGTAAGATTATTAAGGGTTTGCGCATGCTAGAGACAAGAAACATGTTCCCGATGTTGGGGGAGTCCAGAACCAGGGCCACTGTTTAAGAATAAGGGGTAAGTCATTTAGAACGGAGATGAGGAAACACTGTTTCACACAGAGAGTTGTGAGTCTGTGGAGTTCTCTGCCTCAGAGGGCGGTCGAGGCCGGTTTTCTGGATGCTTTCAAGAGAGAACTAGATAGGGCTCTTAAAGATAGCGGAGGCAGGGGATATGGGGAGAAGGCAGGAACGGGGTACTGATTGGGGATGATCAGCCATGATCACATTGAATGGTGGTGCTGGCTCGAAGGGCCAAATGGCCTACTCCTGCACCTATTGTCTATTGTCTATTGTTACTCAGTCTACGTTCTCCAGATATTCTGCCTTACCCGCTGAGTTACTCCAGCACTATGTCTTTTTTTGACAAATAAGGAGTCCATTTACTCCACCTTGCAGGGGAGTGATTCCATTACTCCTCCCTAATCACAGGGTCCTGTACCCGTGCAACATATTCGTTCTCAATCATGTTCGTCAGCTCTCCTTCTACTCTCATGTCCATTAACCTACACTAAATGGAACAGTGTCTTTTTTTGTAAACCAGCATCTGCAGTTCCTTGTTTCTACCACAATACTAAAGCCTGTTTTGGATTTGATATTTACATTTGTGTCTATTTTTGGTTGAAGCCAAGGTCTAGAACTTAGAGAGTAGTATTGGCAAAGGTGTTAGGAATTTTAATGAACGTTAGATGTTCTTTTAGAACTCTGGCAGCTATGGGCATGGGTGAGCAATGTTTCATTGATAAAAGACCATCTGTGGATAAACTCTGTTTATCTCTCCACAGATGCTACCTGGCCTGCTGAGCACCTCCAGCATTTTCTGTTTATTTCAGTTTTTTTACAAAGGGTAGAGAGATTATATAGAGCTTTCGTACAGAGCAGTTAAATGTATTTTGAAAATAATAGTTGAAAGTATAGTCAATTTTACTTAATGAATTTACTTAATGACTATTGCATTATAAATAATAAAACTTATTTGAGGCATTAACATTTATTTTGAGAGATAATAACTATGCGGCAAATGTAGTATTTAAAAAGTATTTCTTCATACCGTTACTGGAAGTATATTGGAATATTAATGAAGACATTAGATTTCCCCAAACAGCAGATGATTGAAATATAAGGAAAAAAATTCCAAAGTAGTGATTTACTACATTTTCTGCAACCTTATTGAACTTCGCTGCATATCGGTTGCCACAAATGGTCAGATATGTACATTTAGCAGACCAAAGTGGAGCTCCACCAAGTCCAAGAATTACTGCAGTGGGAATAAGTGTGTACCTGTGAAAAACAATAACCTCATTATAATACAAGAACTTAATGACTGTTACCAAATTTAATTGTAGAAAACGCATAATTTGTATGACTCAAAACTTACGAGTTACGATTGTTCAATTTATCATACTCCCGGACTGTGTCATAGTCGTACAGCATGGAAGCAGGCCTTATGGCCCAATTTGCCCATACCGACCAACTATCTACACGTCCCACCTGCCTACATTAGGCCATATCCCTCTAAACCTATCCTTTCCATGTACCTGTATAAATGTTTTTTAAACGTTGCAATAGTACCTGCATCAACTACCTCCTCCGGCAGTTCCTTCCGTACACCCACCACTGTTTGTGTAAAAAAAGTTACCCCTTGGGTTCCTATTAAATCTTTCCCCCTCTCACCTTAAACTTATGTCCTCTAGTTCTAGATCTCCCTACTCTAGGTAAAAGACTGTGCATTTACTCAATCTATTCCTCTCACGACCTTATACACCTCTGTAAGATCAGCTCTCATCATCCATGGAATGAAGCCCTTGCTTGCTCAACCACTCACTATAGCTCAGGCTCTCGAGTCCTGGCAGCATCCTTGTAATTCTTCCCTGCATCTTTCCAGCTTAATAACTTATTTCCTATAACAGGGTGACCATAACTGAACACAATACTCTAAATGCCGCTCCAATGCCTTGCCCAGCTGTAACATGATCTCCCAACTTCTATTTTCAACACTCATAGAGGAAAATGTGCCAAAAGCCTTCTTGACCACCATATCTATCTGAGACGTCACATTCAAGGAACTATGTACCTGCACTCTTAGATCCCTCTGCTCCACAACATTCCCCAGAGCCCTGCCATTCACTGTGTAGGCCTGCCCTGGTCAACTTCACAAAATGCAACACCTTGCACTTCTCTGCATTAAACTCTATTAACCATTCCTCAGCTCACCAGCCCAACTGATCTATAATACCGGGGGTCACAAAAAGCTGGAGAAACTAATTTCTAGACTGGTCAAACAGGGAATATGTGTGATAGAGATAAGGAACAATGAGTGAAAGATATGCAAAAAAAGTGGTGATAAAGGGAACCATTGTATGTTCTCATCCAAATATGAGGTGCATTGCGGTGTTGCTCATCTGGCCGTGGATAGATTGGAAATTTGAAGTGCATAAGCGATAGCACCGAATAGATCATCTGGCATCTGAGGAAGCCCGGGGACAAGGGAGTTGCGAGGAGCGGTCTTTGCGGAAGGAGACTAGTTTGGACTAGGACTAGTTGTATTAAGTCACTCATCAATAGTGGGGGAGGGAATCGAACCCTGAGGAACACCTCATCCTGGGAGCAGATGAGCAGCTGAAAGATGTCTATGTCCCTGGTCGAGGAAGAACCGGAGGGCTTTGAGACCGTCCTGGTGGGGGATGGAGGTGCAGAGTGACTGGACGTCCGTGAGAATCTGTGATCCCAAATCATTGATATAGATTTTGAACCAATAGGCAGCTCTTCCCTTGTCAAATGTCAACCACCTTTTTGGTCACATCTGGAAATAAACTCAGATTTGTGAGATGTGTTCTCCCATGTACAAAACTATGCTGACTATCCCATATCAGCCCTTGTCCACCTAAATGCATGTATATCTTATCCCTCAGATGTTTGGATTTGCAATAGCAGCGTCAGATTTTAAGTTGCAGATTTATACCCTAATGCAGTCATTTGAAATAACATATTTGTTAATTTATAGAAACTGATCACGGCCTATTTACAATGAATGGTAAGGTCCTGTGGAATATTGTAGAGCAGAGGGATGTAGGAGTACACAGCTCCCTGAAAATTGCAACACAGGTAAATAGGATGGTCAAGAAGGTTTTTAGTACATTGGCCTTCATCAGTCAGGGCAATGAGTATAGAAGTTGGGACATTATGTTACAGTTGTACAATACCTTGTTGAGGCCACACTTGAAATACTGTGTTCACTTTTGGTCATGGTTTAAATGGAAATGAGGACAAATGTATTTTGTCAAATAGTGGTGAATTTGTGGAATTCACTGTCACCCCAGTTGTGGAGGTCGTTGGGTATCTTTAAAGCAAAGATTGATAGGTTCTTGATTAGTAAGGGTATCAAAAGATTACAGAGAGAAGACAGGAGAATGGGGTTGAGAGGGTAAAATAGATCAAACATGATTGGCAGAGCATACTCGATCGATGGGCCAAATGTTCCTATGTCATGGTTTTATGGTCTTAAATGCAGCAACACCAAGATTGCCCTTCACCTGAAAACCAGATTCTTGACCATCACTGAGTGAGACCATCACTCCCACATTCCCAATTTTCCTTTCATCTTGCCTATACACTCCCAATTTTACTCCATACCTCAGCCCTTCAGAACCAGATTCCTTAGCCCTCCAGGTAAACAGACCTGACAGTAGACCATTTGAGCCAGTTGCCGAAACATTAGGGTGGCAATAGCATGAAAGTGTATTTATCCAAATATTAACAGGCTGTTCAATGATTGTAGTTTTGGAAATACGTGGGAAAAACAGTAATATTATAATACATTAACCCCATTCAACCTCAAATAAAAGTTAAAATTTTATATTACCATGTGGGATAAAAATTGCCAATCGAAAATGTAACGTAGCAGCACATGGACATAACAATGGTCCACTTACAGCCAAAATATTTTATCATTATAGGTGGTAGAAACATTGAAGAGATGATAAGAGCTGCGTAGATGACACTTAGTGAGGCCAGGCCCAGGCCTTCATCACTATTTAGACTGCTCTGTAAACAGAAACAAAGTAAAAAGTAACATAAATAATTGATAAATTATGTAATACAAATTAAAAATACATTCAAATTTACTGGAAAGAGTACAGAGATTAATGAGGATGCTGCCAGGACGCGAGGGCCTGAACTGTAGGTAGAGGTTCGGCAGTGTAGGACTTTATCCTTGGAACGCAGGAGGCTAAGAAGTGATCTTTTAGAGGAGTATAAAATCAAGAGGGGAATAGATAGGGTAAATACAGAGTCTCTTACCCAGATTAGGGGAATGAAGAACCAGGCATTATGGGTTTAAGGTGAGGGGGGAGAGATTTTCTGTGAACCTGAGGGACAACTTTTTCACACGGGGGTGGTGGGTATATGGAATGAGCTAGTTGATGCAGGTGCTATAACAACATCTGAAATATATATTGTCACATGTACCAAGTTACACTGAATAGCTTTTGTTGCATGCTATTCAGTCAAAGGTATACATGGTTACAATCAAGCCATCTACAGTGTACAGATAAAGAATATACCATTTAGTCCAATTTAAAGTTTGATTAAAGATAGTTCAAAGATTTTCAATGTGGTAGATGGAAGGTCAGGACCGCACTGTTGCTGGTGAGAGTACAATTCAACTGCTTGATAACAGCTGGGAAGAAACTGTCTGTGAATCTGGAGGTATGCATTTTCAAACTTCTGCACCTCTTGCCTGATGGGAGAAAGGAGAAGAAGGTGTGACGGGGTGAAACTGATCCTTGATTATGCCGATGGCCTTGCTGAGACAGCGTGAAGTGTAGACAAAGTCAACAGAAAAGGGGTTGGTTTATGTGATGGTCTGGGCTATGTCCACAACTCTGCAATTTATTGGTGTAGGCCCAAATGGCATCTCGGGGCGAGTACTTAAGTCTTGTGCTACGCAGCTAGCTCCGGTGCTCACTACAATATTCAACCTCTCACTGGTCACGTCCATGGTCCCTGCCTGCTTCAAAAGATCCATCATTGTACCTGTACCTAAAAATGCCTCCCCAGCTTGTCTGAATAACTACCGTCCGTTGGCCCTCACCTCGGTGGTCATGAAATGCTTTGAGAGGCTGGTCAAGAAACACATCTGCGCCTTCCTCCCTCGCAACATGGACCCGCTACAATTCGCATACCGTCTGAACAGATCCACGGACGATGCGGTCTCCCAGGTTCTGCACACCGCTCTCTCTCACCTTGACAGCCAGAAGGGGGGCTACGTGAGGATGCTGTTCATAGACTTCAGTTCTGCCTTCAACACGATAGTCCCTACCAGACCTGCTAGGAAGCTGCTGGAATTAGGGCTCAACACCCCCCTGTGTGCCTGGGCCCTGGACTTTCTCACCGCCAGGCCCCAGGTAGTCAAGATGGGAGGAAATACATCAAAGTCCCTCACTCTGAGCACAGGATCCCCCCAGGGTTGCGTCCTCAGCCCCCTACTGTACTCCCTGTACACACATGACTGTGTGGCTAGGTTCAGCTCCAACTCTATAATCAAGTTTGCTGATGGCACTGTGGTGTTGGGCCTGATCTCCGATAACAATGAGAAGACCTACCGGGAGGAGGTGGCTGATCTAGCACTCCGGTGTCAGGACAACAGCCTCCTCTTGAATATCAAAAAAACTAAGGAGCTGATCGTGGACTTTAGGAGGGCACATCATCCGAGGACATACACACCATTGAAGACAAATGGGGATACTGTGGATAGGGTGAGCTACTTTAAATACCAGGGAGTCCAAATCTCAGAGGATCTGACATGGACATCGCACGCTGCAGCACTGGTGAGTAAGGCAAGGCAGCGCCTTTACCACCTCAGGCAATTGAGGAAATTGAGTGTCTCTGAGGATCCTCCAGTGCTTCTACTCAGCGGCTGTGGAAAGCATCTTGGCCGGAAACATAACGATTTGGTTCGGGAACTGCTCAGCCCAGGACAAGAAGGCTCTGCAGAGAGTAGTGCGTTCTGCCGAACGCACTATGGGAACTACACTCGCCCCCCTGCAGGAACTAGACATCAGAAGGTGCAACTCTAGAGCCAACAAGATAATGGGAGACCCCTTCCACCCCAGCAACGGACTGTTCCAGCTGCTACGGTCAGCCAAACGCCTCTGTTGCCATGCTGTGAAAACGGAGAGGATGAGAAGGAGTTTCTTCCCAGAGGCCATTAGGACTGTAAACTTTCTCACCAGGAACTAACTTACTGTACCAATTTACTGTTGTGTGGTGTCTTTTTAAATTTGCTGTTTTTTCTTTTTTTCCCTCCCACAAATATGTAACATGTGAATATGTGATTCTGTTCCATTCTGTTTTGTAGTTTTTTTTGCACAATCCGCAAGCATTGCCACTTTTTATTCCACTGCACGTCTCGGATGTGTATGTGACAAATAAACCTAACTTGACTTGACTTGACTTGACTGTTGCAGTCTTGGATGGAACTGTTCCCAAACCATGCTGTGATGCTTCCCTATCTCATTTCTCCAGAGATGCTGCTTAATCTGCTGAGTTACTCCATTACTTTGTTTCTTTTTTTGTAAACTGGCATCTGCAGTTCCTCATGTCTGTATTTTCCTGCTCTGAATTAACATGTGCCATTCGACCACTTGGGGGTGCACATTTACTAAAAACTACCAGGAAGCAACAAGCACCGACCGACAAGCCAAGTCATTTTCTATTGTTTCTAGTGAAATCACAGTAAGTTCAGGAAGTCTGTGGGTACATTTTTCAGGGCTGTTTTATTCAAAAACATTTTTTTCAAACAATACCATATGGGAAAAAATATAAAATCATCAGTATTATATATTTTTTTTAAATAGGCGTTGGACATTCTGACAAATATATGCTAAGGAACTAGATAGATGTTTCATCATTTACTTTTCATTAAGAAACCATGTGAAGTTTGCTACACCATTTGAGTCTGTAGAGCAAGTGGTGCTTGTTGCTTTCTTTTGTCACGCTGTTTGGTTAGAATTATTAACTTCAGTTGGGATACCCACCAGCTACAAAAGGAATTCACACTTCTGTAACATCATAGAAACGTACAGCACAGGATGAATCAAGTTAAACTAATCATGGTTAAAAAGTGAGAAAGCAAATCAATGGTGCTTTATTGTCACATGTGCACTGAATAGTGAAATTCTTTTTGCATGGATCACACATTAACACGTCGACATATTTTGCCGCCATTTATGATAAGGTTCAAAGTCCAGTTTACGCGCACGATGTACTGGAGCGGCTCCGGATCCAGGTAAGTCCCAGGCTGCTGCAAGGCCTCCTGTCGCCCTTGACCGGCTCGGCCTGTGAGGCAACATCCCTCACCTCGGCTGACTGCCTTTGTGTTCCAGGGGCGCCACCTGCAGCCAACCTTGAAGGCACAGGAGGCAATACCCTGGTCCCTCTCCTACTGGCCCACTCCTCTCATCCACTCCCTCCTTCTCTACTGACTGGTCTTCAGGGTCGAGCTCGGCGGCTTCAAAGGTTCCTCCTGCGTCTGCAGTCTGCTGGGTCTTTCTTCGTGGCGGCAAGCCAGGCCTGCCGTCGCGGGCTGCTCACTGAGTCTTCCATCACTCCTGGTTCCGTGGCGCATCACAGGAGCCTTCTGCCACGGTGCGGTGCATCCCAGGAGCTTTCTACCAAAGCTTTCTGAACAATTATTTATGAATTACAACTTCACAATTTAAGTACTAAATATACACGGAATTAAAAACAAATGGAGACGTAAAGGGCACATTTGTGTGAACAGCACTAAAAAAGGGTTATAATATAAACTGGTGATAAAGACTGGTATAATATAAACTGGTGATATAAACTGGTGATAAATAAAGAAATTCAGCAGACAATCTTTTTAAAGGAAAAATTTCATAGTTTAATTTTGGTACATATGACAATAATACACACAAGTCTTGAAATGAAACACGAAATGTTGGAAGTTGGGCAGCATCAGTGAAGAGAAAAGAGTTAATATTTCGGGTTGATGACCTTCCACCAGAAACAATGAAAGATTATTGACATGAAATGTTATCTCTGCTGATGTCAAAGGTGCATTGTCAACTACTATTAATGGATTTTCTTTTATCTTCTAAAAGACTTTCACCTTGTCCGTGTTGGCCGAAACGACAGAAAAAAAGCTATTTAAATAAACCAACATTAAAGAGGCCAAGAAACTGCACTGTCAAGCGCCAACAGAATTACAAATGTACCATGCTTAATATGTCAGTATGCTTTGAGGAACCAGGGATTTATAAAATTAACTCTGTAGTTCCTCAAAGTATTTAAGAGGCTTTTGGATAGGGACATGGATATCATGACAAGATGATCTGATGAGAAGGAAATTGGAGATCAAGACCTCAAACTGACCCAAAGCTCACACCCTACTAACTGGGAACACCACACTCGATATGCTCCTAATTAACTACAACAGGCTTTAAGTATATTCTCAAAGCCTCTTTGGAATATCTTACATCATCACCTCTGGCCATGAACGGCAAGGAGTTTCCAGGACCACAACCCGAACTGCCCACCTGTGGCCATACATGATGCCGAGATAAACTAATCTTCTTTGCCTGCGCATGATCCAGATATAGGTATGTCGGGAATGGAGGTACTGTGAGCTAACATCATAAAAGCTTCTTAAACGCCACTTGAAATACAAAATGATTTAAAGCGAAGAGTTTAATATTCAACAAAGCACAGTAATCTCCCAAGGGCCATGTACTCGGTGCATTAAAGACTCAAAGTCATCATGATCAAAATATTCATTTAAATGCTTTCATTTAATGTGCTCAAGGGTTTATCCGGTCATTTCCTTTTCTCCCCTCCCCGCTCCTGTTGGGCAGAAGATAAAGGCTTGAAAGCATGCATCACCAAACTAAGAAACAGCTTCTTCCTCTCTGTTCTCAGGCTAATTAACAGTCCAAAGGTCTTCTGATAAGTTAAGGGATAGTCCCCATCTTCCAACCTACCTCATTGCAGAAGCTGGCTGACATCTCTGTAACTGTAATACTACAAAGCTGTAAAAATATATTCTGCACTCATATATTTTTCTCTTTGAACCACCTGTTGTATGTCTATGGCATTATTGTACACGTGTATCCTATAATATGATTTAGAAAGTCATATAGCAGGAAAACAGGCCCTACAATTTGCCCATGCCGAGCAAAATGCCCCATCTAGTCCCATCTAGACTATGCTAGTCCCATCCACCCGCGTTTGGCCCATATCCCTCTAAACCTTTCTTATCTATGAACCTGTTAAAATGTAAACTGGGAGGTCGCATAGGCCAAGGCAGACCTTTGCTCAGCCGGCCTTGACGTATGCGAACCCCCAGTTGCCAAGCAGTTTAACTCCCCTTCCCATTCCCATACTGACCTTTCTGTCCTGGGCCTCCTCCATTGTCAGAGCGAGGCCCAATGCAAATTGGAGGAACAGCACCTCATATTTTGCGTGGGCAACTTACAACCCAGCAGTATGCAAATACATTTCTCTAACTTCAAGTAACCCTTGCATTCCCTCTCCGTCCTTCCCCCATCCTAGTCGTCCTACTAGTTTCACTGTCGTCCTGCTTAATTTTATTGTTTTTATCCACTTGTTTTCACAGCCAACAATGGACAATTGTGGGCTCTACCTTTCCTTGATCATCATTGCTGGCTTTCATTTGTTCTTTTCATTCATTTGTTCTTTGCTCCTTTACATGTTGCTAGTTTCCCTCTCCCTTAACTCAGTCTAAAGAAGGGTCTCAACCCAACCCATTTCTTTTCTCCAGAGATGCTGCCTGACCCGCTGAGTTACTCCAACATTGTCCATCACAAATGTCTTTTAAATGGTACCTATCCAAATGTTTTTAAATGTTGTGATAGTACCTCCCTCAGCTACCTACTCTGGAAGCTCGTTCATATAATTGGATAGCACTCAAAGTTTAGTTTAGTTTTAGTTTTAAACTGTTAGTTTAGCTTATTGCTATGTGTACTGAGGTACAATGAAAAGCATTTTTTTGCTATCCAGTCAATGGAAAGACTACATGATTACATGTCCACAGTATACAGATACAGGATAAAGCTAATTGTGTTTAGTGCAAGATAAAGTCCAGTAAAGTCCGATTAAAGATAGTCCGAGCGTCTCCAATGAGTGATAATAGAATGATCACGAAAGCTTTTCACTGTATCTTGGTACATGTGACAATAATAAACCAATAACCAATTATCTGTCACTAAGATAGAGGCCATTCATTCATTTGCCACTGCCACATTACTCCCAAACCATGCTCAACAGCCCTATTGCCAAGGTCCTGTCACCATTATGAACAAGCCATTAATGGGCAAGCCAAGTTCATTAGACTTAAAAGTCATCTTGACCCTGTCCCCATTCCTCTTGTGACCATCCCATTTGAAAAATGTCAAAGGCTTAACCAGACTATTTTAAACCTCACCATCGTTTTGTCTCTGGCTCTGTATTCTCTCATCAATGTAGTTTTTCATCTGTCAAACCCTTTGCTATCTCTAAACTTGATAGCTTCAATACTTTGCTATGTCTAAACTTGATAGCTTCAATACTCTTGCCGGGCTTCCTACAACCCATTTAAATGAATTCATTCAATCTCTGGAGCCATCATTTATTTGCCCCCACAGGGTGATGCATAAAGTGGCGCACTTTGAGAGGATTAATAACGATAGGATTTACGGAAAGGTTGACAGGGCCCTAAGCAGCAGTGAGGATCAGAGTGACCTTGCTACACCAGTCACAGGCACAAGGAACTGCAGATGTTGATTAACAAAAAAAGAGAAGGTGCCCGAGTAACTCAGCATCCCTGGAGGACAGCCTGGAGAAGGGTCCTGACCCAAAATATCACCTAAGCATGTCCTCCAGAGATGCTGCTTGACCCACTGATTTACTCGAGCACTGTGTCTCTTTTTTTGGTACAGAAGTATACCAGAAGGTGGCAGCACAGGCAGTTAAAGTAACAAACAGGATACTTGCTTTCATTAGCCCGGGCAGGTTGTGCGAGAGTAGGGAGATTTTGATACGATTTTACAAAAGATTCGATAAACAACAGCTGGAGAACTGAGCAAAGTTCTTTTCACCAGACTTTAGGAAGGAGATTAGTGAAATGGAGGTTTGGCCGAGATTCACTAAGATGTTGTCTCGGACAAGCATTTGTTATAGGGAGGTTTCACGGCAGTCGGGTCACAACCCATGACCTGTACTGTTGCCAAGTGGAGTACACGCGATGAACTGCAGGTAAACACTTACCATTGTTTCCAGCGTAGCTGGCCCGTTAAAACCCGCCGAAATTGTCAATTTTTGCGCTGTAAATAATTATGTAAATCGGGATAATCGTGAGAGACATTTAGCCTACATCAGAATTCCAAAAGTGAGGAGAAATGACGGCAGATAGAAGCGAGAGCTGAAGGGACAACACCAGCCAGAGTGCTTGGCGGACATTGTCCGTTGCTCACTGCATTTCATCAACTAAGGCATTATTTGTATTTTTTCTTGAGTCCTTTGGCATCTAAAAACTTTCAGGACTGATAAATCTGGCTGTAAAATTTTTAATTCGCCCATGGTTCTCAAATGCGTTTTTACATACAAAAAGAAAACTCCTCTGAAGCAAAATTTACAGCCAGATTTATCACTTCTGAGACTTTTTAGATACCAAAGGAATCAAGAAAAAACACAAACAATGCCTTGCTGTTGATGAAATGCAGTGAGAAAACGCGATAATTCCCAATATTTTCAATTCCGATATCTGCACGGCCAATGTTCGCCAAGCACTTTAGCTGCTGTTGCCCCTTCAGCTCTCGCTTCTCTTTACCTTCATTTCGCTTCACTTTTGGAATTCTGAAGTTGGGTACATGTCTCTCACGCTTACCCCGACTTCCACAATTTTTTACAGCGCAAAAATTCAACATTTTGCCGTTTTTTAACAAGTAGGAAAGTACGCGTTTCTTGTATTAATAACATATACCGGAAGTTACGGATGTCCTCCAGATGGATTGAGCGGCTCTGTGCGTCAAGCCCTATGACCCAGTGACCTTACGTGCAAGCCCCCTATAGAGAGACTGCATAAACTGGGTTTGTTTTTCTGATGGACAGATATTTGATTGATTGAAAGCAGGCCCTTCAGCCCACCGAGTCCATGCTAACCATCGATCATACTAGTTCCATGTTATCCCACTTTCACAATCCACTCCTTAAACACGAGGGCCATTTTACAGACACCAATTAACTTGCAAACCCACGTGTCTTTGGGATGTGGGAAATGCACCCAGAGGAAACCAAAGCAGTTCACAGAGAGAACGTGCACACATTGCACAGACAGCATCTGAGGTAGGATCAAACCCAGGTCTCTGGCGCTGTGTGGCAGCAGCTCTGCCAGCTGTTCCACTGCGCCGTCCAAATCAACATGGTCATGCCCTGTTATAAAGTAAATGAATCTCGGAGTAGAGTTATCACTTCATAAAAGGGGAAGAAAAAACTACAGCATCCCCTCCCCATAAAATTGCCAGTTACATTTAAGTGTTTAGTCAATAAAAAATATACCTGGACCGTTTGAAGTCCTCCGTATGCTGTGAATAGCAGTAAAAAACCAAAGCTGACCACAATAATATTCTTTGTTTCTTTTTCAATTAGCATTCTGATGATTGGTTATGGCCCAAGTGATTTCAGCCCACTGCAGTTAAACCCAGAGCAATTCCCGAGGACTCTATTGTAAACAGCCACAGGATAGAAAAGATCCCGCAATAAACTTTTCTCCCGGTTCGCCCTTGTTTTATATGTGTGTCAGATGAACTTTGCTTTGATGCTAAAGTTCACGGAACTCAGTGTCTACACTGCACTTGATAAAATGCATTATATTTAGCGATGAAATTAACAAGCTGCTATTTCCATAACGGATATGATGGCGGAAGTATTTTCTTATATTAGAGAGATATGGCCAAACACAGGCAAGTGGGGCTAGTTTAGTTGGAGTATGTTGGTTGGCATGGGGAAGTTGGTCCGAAGGGCCTGTTTCCATACTGTAGGACTCAATGCTCATCCAAACTCCAGAGGTTGATAGCTGATCCCGTCGAATGCAACTTACCCATTCCAGGTTTTAGGACAATAAACATTTTCCATCTTACCCCCAAGGCAATAACATCCCTAAATAACCGAACACAATGGTCCAGATGTGCTTTCCATGTCTGCATCCAATTTCCCCAGTATTCCGTTCGTTTACCAACAATAAAACATCTTAAGCATTCGGACGCGCCACCTTTAATGTTGAAAATTGTAAGTTACGTCGAATGGTAACTTACAATATTGGGACAACATACCTGGATACTTTGAAGTGATCCAAAAGCAGTAAAGAGCAGCACAAATCCAAAGCTGATGACCAAAACAATCCTCGTTTCACTCTCAATTATCATTATATTATTTGTGCAATAACCCCACTAAAAATATTCCAGAATTATGACTTCTAGGCGGCTTCTTAAAACATTACAAAAAACCTTCAATGACCAGGTTCTTGGATGCAAATCATAGCTTGGTATTGCTTTTCCCGAGGTAATGGACAACTTTCCGCAGCAAAGAGGAAATTCCGCGTCCCCCTAAATCTCCGAGCGCCCAGTTTCGAGAGTAATGAGCGTCCGGGGTGCGTGGGGAAGGGTTGGCGCGCCAGGGTGCGCAGCGCGCTCGATGAGTGGTCGAGGAGCTCCCACACTCCCCAACAAGTTAACAGCTAGATGTACGCAAGGGGCCATGTAAATGCTAATTGTTGCTTTTAACCCTGGTTTTGGTGGGATTATCTAAAATCCACAGGCTCTGCACGAAGAGTAGGGTTCCTGAACACTTGCAAAAATGCTGGGATTGAAAGCAGGAGCAGACAATACGCCCCACCGAGCCTGCTCAAATAAAAATGAATTGCAAATTATGGTTTATACCAAAGATGGATATAAAGTGCTGGAGTAACTCAGAGGTTCAAGCAGCATCTCTGGAGAAAATGGATATGTGATATTACGGTTCGTGGGGAGGAACTGGAAGCAAGAAAGGACCAGGACCAGGAGACCAGGAATCCTTTTTTTTAGAGATACAGCGCAGAAGCAGACCCTTCCTTCAGCCCACCGAGCCCACGCTGACCATCGATCCCCGCACACATTAGGGACAATTTACAATTTTTACCCAAGCCAATTAACCTACAAACCTGTACGTCTTTGGCATGTGGGAGGAAACCAGAGCTCCCAGTGAAAACCCACGCATGTCACGGGGAGAGTGTATAATCTCCATACAGGATCGAACCTAGGTCTCTGGTGCTGTAAGGCAGCAGGTCTACCACTGCACCACCATACCGCCCTGAAAGAAGTACATAAAATTATGAGAAGCATAGATAGGGTGGACAGTCAAAATCTTTTTCCCAGGATGGAAATATCAAATACTAGGGGACAGAGGTTTAAGGTGAGGGGGGAGATGTGTGTGGCAAGTTTTTCTAGGTGAGTGCCTAGAACGTGCTGCTGGGAGTGGTGGTAGAGGCAAATACAACAGTGCCGTTTCAGAGACTTTTAGACAGGCACATGGATGTGGAGGGATATGGATGATGTGCAGGGAGGTAAGAGTTGGTCTTGGCAACATGTTCAGCACAGACACTGTGGGCCAAAGGGCCTGTTCCTGTGCTGAACTGTTCTATGTCCTATGTACAAGGAAATGCAATTTGCATTGCAAAATTGTAAAGGTGCAAATATGGATCAGCATTATATTTATTTTCTGATTCCACATTATTTTAAATAGGTATACGTATGAAAGTAATACTTTTCTAACAGTTGGTCAAGTAATTGTTCAAATGGCCTCAAATGGAATTAATTGTTTTTTGTAATTTGGAAATATTTAACTCTATTAAAACACAATTACCCCCCTCTACCATAGGGCATATAACTAAAGGAGTATAGTTTCAGAATAAGAAGTGTCCATTTCACATGGAGAAGAGAAATGTACTCTCACAAATGGTGATAACTTTGGAATTTTCTATCCTAGAAAGCTCTGGAATCTTAGCCATTGAATATAATCAAGTCAGAGTATGACAGACATTTCAACTACAGGGGAGTCGTCGTCGTGGCTAGAATGATGGTCTACGTTCTGTTGTTTTTATGGGCTCTCAGGTGGCTTATGAGTCCAATCATGGCTTTGAAAGTTCTTTGACATTCAGGACAGGTAATTCCGGATGGCAGATTGGGCTTTGATTGTTGCTGCCTCTCTTTCCGTTTCCTTCTCTTTTCTTCTAATTCTGAGCATCTCTTGGCTTCAAAGGTTCCTTCTTGGATGACGGTTCGCCAGAGTTTCCTGTCCATTGGCATTGGTTTCCCAATTGGCGATGTCGATTTCACATTTTTTCATGCTGGCTTTTAAGGCATCTTTGAATCTCTTCTTTTGTCTGCCTCTTTTACGTTTGTCTTCTTTAAACTGGGAATAGAAGTTTGCTTTGGTAGGCACTCGTCATCCATCCGAACGACATAACCGACCCATCTTAGTTGGTTCTTGATGATGAAGGCTTCGATGCTAGATGTTTTCACTTAATTCAGCACGCTGACGTTGGTTCTTTTGTCTTCCCAACTGACATTTAAGCTGCTTCGAAGACATAGTTGATGGAACTTTTCAAGTGTTTTCAGATGGCGTCGGTATGTTGTCCAGGTTTCTGGTGCATACAGGAGCATTGGAATCACCACTGCCTTGTACATTAACATTTTGGTGTCTGTTCGGATGTCACGATTATGAAAGACTCGTTCGAAGACGTCTAAAAGCTGTTCCAGCACACTTAAGACGATGTTGGATCTCATCATCAAGGTCGACATTGGAGGAGAGGTGACTTCCCAGGTACGGAAAGTGATCCACATTTTCCAGGGTTGTTTCACCAAGTTGAATTGACGGTTCTTTCCGATTTGTCTCAGTTGGTGATGATTGGTAGATAACCTGAGTCTTCTTGGAGTTGATGGTAAGTCCAAGTTGTGCACTGTTTAAGGCAGTCAGGATCTGTTGCAGATGGTTTTCTGAGAGAGCTGCAACACAGTCGGCATCTGCGTATTGAAACTCGATGAGGATGTTCATAGATGTCTTCGTTTTGGACGAGACGGGCAAGATTGAAAAGTCTGCCATCTGTTCTGTAGACGATTTCGACTCCTGGGGATAGGTCATCCTGCATGATGTGGATGGTTATCACAATGAAGATGGTGAACAGTGTTGGGGCAATCAAGTATCCCTGTTTCACTCCTGATCTGACTTGAAACAGCACACAGTTGCTGTTGCTGGCCATGACTGTGGCAAGCATGTCATCGTGGAGGAGTCTCAGGATTCAAATGTACTTTTCAGGACATCCATAGGTGAATAGGACGTCCCATAAGAGTTCTCTTGATACCGAGTCGAAGGCCTTAGTGAGGCTGATGAATGCCATGTACAAAGATTGAAGTTGTTCACAACATTTTTCTTGTAGTTGATGCATTGTGAAGATCATGTCGGCTGTTCCACTTGATAGTCTAAAACCGGCTTGTGTCTCTGGAAGGATCTTCTCAGCTAAAGGCTTGAGTTGGTTGTTCATGATGCGGGGGAGGAGTTTACCTGCTGTTCCTAATAGGGAAATTCCACGATAGTTTCCGCAATCCAATCGATCGTCTTTCCTTTTGTAGATGATAACGATTGCTGAGTCTCTAAAGTCTCTTGGTACGTCTTCATTTATCCAGATCTTGATGAGAAGTTAATGCAGTTGGTAATGGAGCAGGTTACTTCCAATTTTTTAGACCTCAGCGCGTATTCCATCGAGTCCAGCTGCCATGTTGTTTTTTCAAGGTTTTGATGGCTTGGTAATGGTAATGGGAGTAGAAGGGTATGGGATGGGGGGGAAACAGCTGGAAAGTGGCTTGGAAGCTCAAATTGGATCAGCTGTGATCTTATTGTGTGGGAGAGCAGACTCGATGGACTGATCCATTTGGGGAAATATCCTTTTGCCATTTATCCTGTTGACCTCTTTCAGAAACTAGTATGTTTTAATAAGATCACCTCTCATTCTTCTGCACTTTAATGATTATGGCCCCAAATTGCTCAGTCTTTCTTCATAAGCCAATCTCTCCAGGAAGTAACCTAGTGGTCCTTTTCCGCGCTGCCTCTTAATGCAAGCACATCCTTCCTTAAATGTGGAAAATTAATTTCTCAAGAGTCAAGATTGTTTAATATTAGTTTAGAGATACAGCGTAGAAACACACCTTTTGGCCGTGTCCAGGCCGACCATTCATTCACACTAGTTCTATGTTATCATATTTTTACATCTATCCCTGACATACTTGGGGCAATCTGCAGCGGCCAATTAACTTACAAGCCCCCACGTCTTTGGGATGTGGGAGGAAACCGGAACACCCAGAGGAAACCCGTGCGGTCACAGGGAGAATGTACAAACTCCATACAGACATCACCTGCTGTCAGAAATGATTCTGGGTCCACGGGTCTACTAGCTGCACCAATGTGCCGCCCACAAACAGAACTGCACCCTTAAGGGAACAGTGAAGTCTTTATATGTTGTGGCTCAACATGCCTGTAAAGATCACAACACTCAGATAAATCTGTAATAATCAATAATATAATAAATAAATAACTGTGATACTAGGTAACCACAATAGAGCAAAACAAAAGTCCTTAGAACCAGAAGTTATAATCTCTAAACTGCATCTCTGTACCTCTAAACTAAACTAAACTAAATGAATTTGTCATTTCCCAATTACAATTCCACCAACCTTCTTTAAAGTAGCAAAATAAACCTTTCCAAGTAACATTGAACTTTATATGAAGTAACAGTCCACTGTCACTTTTTGGATGTGTCATAAGGCAAGTATTAAATTGAAATTTATATCCATTTAAAATAAAGTAGACTGCTCTAGTTTCTGTTGTCCTTTCATTCACTAGTTGTCATTGTAATTTTCTTATGATCATTTTTCATTTTACTGCCTTATCAAATTTACTGATGCCACATTTTATAATTTTAAATGTTTAGTTGGGTGCTGTACATGTAGGAAATAATCCAATTATTTTTGCTTTCCTGGTGTTATATTTGCATAGAGATTTCTTTTTATGGAAAGTTTTTCTTTGCAAAATTTTGCTTTTTTTGAAAGGATAATGGGAATATTAACAGTACTATTAAATAATGTGCAAAAAATGCTAACAGCTAAATTATTTTTTGATCAATTATTTATACATTCTGTGGACTTCAACATGACAAATAGCTTCATAGTGCAAAAGAGCAGATCCCAAATATAGCATCTGAATGTTGAACTTCGTTCACGTTAATAATAAACCTTGCTACAGAACGATTAAATTGATTTAGGGGGAAACAATGTGCCGTAGTCTAGAGCTATGCTGTTGTGGCAACATCGTACAGTTTCAATATTTATTGCTTTGAAATGGAACAATCACAAAGTGTTATAGGGAGGAGCTTCTTCTTGGCACAATAATCTAATTTTCCTGTTTTTTCAGAATAGACATATTACTTGGAGACTAAAAGATTGTAATAATCTTGCTAGATTACATAATGACCATAATCATAAGTATATTCTTCTCCTTCTTAGGCAGTCCCTTGGATGTCTCACTTTCACAGCAGTTCTATGGGTTCTGAGAGCTGATGAGCTCAATATGGGAGCCACAGATTCATCCACCAATGGAGCAGGAAGTGATTAAGTGGGTGAGTGAGTGGATTATGAGATGGAGCACCTGCTGTCATTTACACTGAGATTATGTGTGCTGCCGAGCATGTGTTTATTATTATCATGTGTATCATTCTCAGTGCTATCCTGAAAGTTTCTTCACTTTGAGCAATCAAAGTCAGGAGTAAATGGGGATGCTGCAATTTTGTCAAGGAGGCTTTGAGAACATTCTTTATTCTTTGTCACAGTCGATGTGGTAAACTCTTCCAAAAATAAAGTTGGGAGTTGAGTTTCGACCTGTTGGGGCTGGTGTTGAGCAAGTCAGTGACTACCCAATGGAGACAACCAAGTGTGATTAAGGTCTCGTGCTGGGCATGTCAGGTGAGAGGAAGTTACTGATATTGGTTCATGGATTCTGCGGACTTAGAATCATAGAATCACAACATAACAACATAATATATGAGTAATGGTTAGGGTATTGTAGTCAGGAAGGAAAGAAAGTGAAGAGTAGAAAGAACTGAAAAACGTTGAGATATTAATTGTTAACTGCAAGAGTCAAGAGTCTTTAATTGTCGTATGAGGCGATGATGGAACAATGAAATTCTTACTTGCAGCAGCTTAATAGGCCTGTAAATGCAATACCAAGTCCAGTTACCTGTTACTTTAATTTTCTATGCAATTCCCATCCTGATCTCTGCGTCTTTAGACTTTTACACTGCCAAAATTCAAGCTCTACAATAGCCCCATATTTTCTGTCTGGGGTAGACACAAAATGCTGGAGTATTTTGGAGACACAAAATGCTGAAGTATCAACAGGACAGGCAGCATCTCTGGAGAGAAAGAATGGGTGATGTTTCGGGTAGAGACCCTTCTTCAAACTGATGTTAGGGGAGTTGGAGGGACAGAGATAGAATGTAGTCAGAGACTGATGGGAGAACTGGGAAGTGAGAAGGGAGAAGGGATGGAGAGAGAGGGACAGCAAGGGCTATTTGAAGTTAGGGAAGTCAAAGTTCATACTGCTGGGGTGTAAGCTGTCCACCCAAAATATGAGGTGCTGTTCAATTTGCACTTGTAAATCCAAAAAGGAACAGGAATAGATCCAAAATTTAGTAAAGGATTCATGCATTACTAGGCCATTTTGGACAAGTCTGTGATTCAGTATGTAAAAAGACAAGCTGCTGAATGGTGCCAGTAGGTCTAGGTCCCAGATCAATGTTGCAGATAAGCAATGCATTGACAGAATGAATGAGATTTCTGCAGAGGACCTCCAAAGAATTATAAACGCATGAAGTTAATTGGATTACTGCAAATGAATTGTAAATAATGTAAATAATTTGGCGAGACAGTTATGCCCCTGTCCCACTTAGGAAACCTGAACGGAAATCTCTGGAGACTTTACGTCCCACCCGTTTTAAAAATCGGTAATTTTTTTACTCGAAGCCGGTTGCGATGCTAATTGAAGGTGGTTGCTGGAGGATAAAAATCTCAGGGAACCTCCGGCAACCGCACGGAAACCTTGGGTGGGGTGCAAAGTCTCCAGAGGTTTCCGTTCAGGTTTCCTAAGTGGGACAGAGGCATTTCCCTGTTATTTGTTGATTGGTTAAAAGTGTTAAGCCCTGGCAGGTTTGTTTGAATTCCAGTGTAAATGTTGCATTATTCAGTTATGTTGGCTTCTTTCTGGAAGCTTCTCTTTGAAACAATGTATGGGAGATGATGTTATTGGGCGGGGGAACTGTCAATAATGTACTGATGTTATTAATATGTTTGATTGGATTGTAAAGAGACCACCCCTATGTAGTTCGGCCCCTCAAGGTTCGTGGACCCATAAAAGGTGGCTCCATCTTAGATCGGTGTTGATCTTCTGGATGAACGCTTGGGACTGCGTGACCTTTTGGAGTGTTTCTGCTTGTACGAGGCTGAAGGGCTTGGCCAGGCAGATGCAAGGATCGAACCCTCGGTGGTTTAGGTATCGTACAGGAGAATTTGCTGTTCGATCTAAAAATAAAGTTTAGTTGTTCCAGTGCTTGACTCAGTGGTTTTTGACTGAACTAGACTGGGGGGTAAGCTTTAGAAGAGCGTATTTACACACTGGGCCTCACTCTGACAATGAAGGAGGCCCAGGACAGGAAGGCAGGAAGGTCAGATTAGGAATGGGAGGGGGCATTAAAGTGTTGAGCAACAGGGAGATCATGTAGGCTAAGGCGGACTGAGCGGAGGTGTTCAGCGAAACGATGGCCGAGCCTACGCCTGGTCTCGCCGATGTACAGAAGTTGACATCTGGAATAGCGGATGCAGTAGATGAGGTCGGAGGATGTGCAAGTGAACCTCTGCCTCACCTAAAAAGACTGTCAGGGTCCTTGGATGGAGTCGAGGGAGGAGATAGCGGGACTGGTGTTGCATCTCCTGCAGTTGCAGGGGAATGTTCCTGGGGAGGGGGTGGTTTAGATGGGAAGGGACAAGTTGACCAGGGAGTTTCAAAGGGAACGGTCTCTGTGGAGAGCAGAAAGGGATGAAGATGGGAAGATGTGGCCAGTAATGGTATCCCGTTTGAGGTGGCAAAAGTGCTGGAGGATTTTATGCTGTATGCAACAGATGATGCGGTGGAAGGTGAGGACAAGGGGGACTCTGTCCTTGTTGCAAATGGGAGGGAGGGGGAGAAATAGCAGAGCTGTGGGATATCAAGGAGACCCTAGTGAGAGCCTCATCTATAATGGAAGAGGAGAACCCCCGTTTCCTAAAGAATGAGGACATAGCCGATAATCTAGTATGGAAAACCTCATCCTGGGTGCAGATGCGACGTAGACGGAGAAATTGGGAGTAAGGGATAGAGTCCTTACAGGAAGCAGGGTGGGAAGAAGTGTAGTCTAGATGGCTAGGTTTGTAGTAGATGTTGGTCAATAGTCTGACCTATGATGGAGATGGTGAGATCCAAAAATGGTAGGGAGATGTCGGAGAGAGTCCAAGTGAATTTGAGTGCAGGACAGAAATTAGTCATGAAGTTGATGAAGTTGGTGAGTTCTGCATGGGTGCAGGAGGCAGCACTGATGCAGTCGTCAATGCAATGGAGGTGGTGTTTGGGGATGGGGCCAGTGTACGCCTGGAACAGTGATTGTTCGATGTACCCTCCAAAGAAGCAGGCATAACTGGGACCTGTGTGGGCGCCCATAGCTACACCATGGATTTGGAGGAAGTGGGAGGAGTTGAAGGAGGGTAAGGAGCAGCTCTGTTAGGTGGAGGAGATTATTGATAGACAGAAGGTACACAAAAAGCTGGAGAAACTCAGCGGGTGCAGCAGCATCTAAGGAGCGAAGGAGATAGGCGACGTTTCGGGTCGAGACCCTTCTTCAGACTGGTCAGGGATCAGGGAAACGAGAGATATAGACGGTGATGTGGAGAGATAAGGAACAATGAGTGAAAGATATGCAAAAAAGTATCGGTGATAAAGGGAACAAGCCATTGTAAGCTTTTTGTGGTGTGAAAATGAGAAGCTGGTGCGACTGGGGTGGGGGAGGGAGATAGAGAGAGAGGGAATGCCAGGGCCCGAGGGCTGAGGGAGAGGTGGGAAGGGGAGGAGACAGCAAGGGTTAACAGAATTGAGAAAATTCAATATTCAAGCCCAAAGGATGCAGACTCCCCAAGCGGAATATGAGGTGCTGTTCCTCCAGCTTGCGGTGCATTGTGCATTGATAGACAGAAATTGGCTGGTTCTGCGGTCGAGGAAGATACGGGCTTTAAGACCTTATTTGTGGGGGATGGAGATGTAGAGTGACAGGACATCCATGGTAAAGATGAGGGTGTGGGGGCCTGGAAAACAGAGCCGGTGATGGCCCCCAGTTGAAGAGACGTAGAGCATGTGCAGTGTCTTAGACATAAGTAGGGAGGGATTGGACCAGGTGGGATAGGATGGAGTTGAGGTATGTGGAAATTAATTCAGTGCGACATGAATAAGCAGAAACAGTGGGTCTACCAAGACAGTTCTGTTTGTGGATTTTGGGGTGAAGATAAAATCGGGCCGTGCGGAGCTGGGGAACGATAAGGTTGGAGGCTTTAGAGGGCAGAGAGTTGGAAGTAATAAAATCAGAAATAGTGTGTGATATTAAGGTCTGGTGTGCTCGTCTGTTGGGTCATGGTCAAAGGATAAGTAGGAGGAGGTGTCAGAGTTGTCGCCTGGCCTCAGCCCGGTAGAGGCCAGCATGCCAGACTACCACGGCACCCCCCTTGTCAGCAGGTTTTATTATCAAGTCAGGGTTGCTGCAGAGTGAGCGGACGGCTGTATGTTCAGGGGGGGAGAGGTTTGAGTAAGTCAGGAGAGTGGAAAAGTTGAGGTGGTTGATGGCCCGCCGGCAGTAGGAAATAAAAAAGTCTAAAGAAGGTAGAATAGGGCCACCTGGAGGAGTCCAAGAGGAGGGGGTCCGTTGGAGACAGGAGAAGGGGTCAACACTGGGTGGTGAGGACTCCTTCCTATAGAAAAAGGCACGGAGGCGGAGGCAACGGAGGAAGAGCTCTACATCATGGCGGACCTGGAACTCGTTGAGGTGGGGGCAGAGGGGAACAAAGGTGAGGCCTCTCCTTTCTGTCTGGGCATTGTTTCAGCCTCAGAATTTTACATCAAATGTAACAATTTCAGGTAACCAGACAGCCAGGACTAATACAATGAAGTGGATTTCATTTATCCCACAAAAGTTGTTGGAGGTTCTTCATCCATGCACAAAAGAAAATCAACAAAATATTGAAGCCAATATTAAAATGAATAACCAGGTTAATGGAATGGAAGGACAATTATATTTGAGTTCTTGCCAAAAATGTTTTATTAAATACTTGATAAATTATACATGATGGAGTACTGTAAACAGTATACGCTCGTTACTATTCCCACTATATGATATTACTTTTCATTTATAAATACAACGACTGACATATGATTGGATTGCAGAAATTGCAGTTTATGTGTGATGTGCATTATATGGAAATGAAAATATTTAAAGTACGCCAGTGACCAATACTAGCATTTATGCTTTATGAACCTCATCCCTTCTGTTTCAACTAACTTTATCAGTATAGTTATTGAATTGAATTGAATACTTTGTCACAGTGAAATATTTGGCTCTGGCCTCGGCTTCCCAGCGGCACCTCCAGAAGACAAGTGCCACCGCGGCACCACCAGAACATTGGATTCTACATGAAATATTGAATTCCCCAATTTTACGTACCAACAACAGCCCTTTCCTCTTCCCCCATCCCCTTCCACCTACATCCCTTCCTCCAACTTCACATTTCGTGCCACTAGTCTCCCTATCTCCTTATCTCACAGTTTTTCATCTTCTTTCCATCTCTGGCCCTTGTCCACCCATCTGCCTATCAAACGCCCTTCACCTGTATTCATCTATCACTGACAAGGCTCCCACCTCTCTACCAGATTTCTTATCTGACCCCCCCCCCCCCCCCCCCACACCAAACCCGCCCCCTCACTACAACTGCCCAGGCCATCACCGGCTCTGACCACCCCACCATCGAAGGGATCTAGCGTCGTTGCTGCTTCAAAAAGGCAGCCAACATCATTAAAGACCCACACCATCCTGGCCACACACTCATCCCAACACTGCCATCGGGAAGAAGGTACAGGTTCAGAAACAGCTTCTTCCCTACAGCCATCACGCTATTAAACACTACAAACTCATAAGCTATGAACTGCAATAGACTATTATTATTATTATTATTATTGTTGCACTATTATCGTTTGTTCTTTTTTTCTGAGTTTTTGTTATATTATTTACTATGATTACATATTCTGTTGTGCTGCAGCAAGTAAGAATTTAATTATTCTATCTCAAGTCAAGTCAAGTCAAGAGAGTTTATTGTCATGCGTCCCAGGTAGGACAATGACATTCTTGCTTGCTGCAGCACAACAGAATATTGTAAGCAAACATACAGAACAGTTCAGTTCAATATACACATAAATAAGCAGATAAAGATAAAGCTGTTACAGTTCAGAGTCTGTTTGTTGGCGAGTTTAATAGCCCGATAGCTGTTCCTGAACCTGGATGGAACAGATTTCAGGCTCCTGTACCTTCTGCCCGATGGTAGCGGAGAGTTAAGTGCATGGCCAGGATGGTGTTTGTCCTTGATGATGTTGGCTGCCTTTTTGAGGCTGCGACTGCGATAGATCCCTTCGATGGTGGGGAGGTCAGAGCCGATTGTGGACTGGGCAGTGGTCACAACAACAGGGCTCTGGCATAACCTTTTTGCCCTGATACCAGCCGGGCTACCATGGCAGCTTTTTAGGTTGCCAAATTACGGTTTAGGTGGTCATTTAAGACGGCTTCCATGACGCGTGCGATAATGTGCTCAGACGAAGTGCGTAGTTACCAGTCGGAATTATGCTCAATGAAGCATTCACATATTATTTCTGCATCAAATAAAGTCACAAAGTAAACATATTCACCAATCAAGACATGATATATACCACAATGGCATGCAGCAAAATTACAATATAATATCGCATCTCTTTTTACACGTTGCAATGAATGCAATTTCTATTATCTCTTTCCACTTCCAAACAAAAATATGGTTATTCAGCGTATGATCAACCTCGGTGAGACCAAGCGCAGGCTTGGCGGTCGCTTCACACAACACCTCCACTCAGTTTGCAATAACCAACCTGATCTCCCGATGGCTAGCACTTCAACTCCCCCTCTCATTCCAAATCCGACCTTTCTGTCCTGGGGCACCTCCATGGCCAAGTGAGGCCCACCGCAAATTGGAGGAACAGCATCTCATATTTTGCTTGGGTAGTTTACACCCCAGCGGTATGAACATTGGCTTCTCCAGTTTCAGGTAGTCCTTGCTTTCTCCCTCATTCCCCTCCCATTCCCAGCTCTCCCACAGTTTACTGCCTCCGCCTCTTCCTTTCTTTTTCCCGCCCCCCCAGCCCTCCCGACATCAGTCTTAAGAAGGTCCTCGACCAGAAACGTCGCCTATTTCCTTCGCTCCATAGATGCTGCCTCACCTGCTGAGTTTCTCCAGCATTTTTGTCTACCCATTCACACAAGTTCTGTTACCCCACTTTCCCTACCCACTCCCTGCACATTAGGGGCAATTTTACAGCGACAAGTTAACCTACAAAGCCAATGTGTCTTTGGGATGTGGGAGGAAACCCACATGCTTGCAGGGAGAATGTGCAAATTCAACACAGACAGTGCCTGAGAACTGGATCAAACACAGATCTCTGGCTTGTGAGGCAGCAAGTCCACCAGCTGTGCTACTCTATTTTATTTTCCAACAAACAAAAAATTATGCGTTGATAACTTTGGTTACTAAAAAAAAGAAACTATCCATTTTCAGTCTTAAATCTCTAAGTGACACTATGTCCCCCTTTACAGCTACTGTATGTTTTAATTCAGTTGAAGGCTATTGGGACAGTACATTGGCCATAAATTTGCTGCCGAAAATTGCCAGAGACCCGGAATTGATCCTGAATATGGGTGCTGTCTGTATGGAGTTTTGTTTTCTCGTTTATAACATTGTTTACAGAGTACTATGTTTACATATTCTGTTGTGCTGCTGCAAGTAAGGATTTCATTGTTCTAACTGGGACATGAGGGAGAATAAAACACTCTTGACTTTCGCCGCTGATGTGTGGGATAGAACTAGAGTACGGGTGATCGGTGGTCGGCGTGGACTCGGTGGGCCGAAGGGCCTGTATCTTAAAATTAAACTAAAAACACTAAAACCGGAGGAAATGTAAAGAAAGGTTTCTACCCGAAACGTCACCCAATGTTTTCTATCCAGAGATGCTGGTTGTTCCATGGAGTTCCCCCGCACAATTAAAGAATGGAATAGTCTTCACCCCACCATAGGTACCAACCAGACGCAACTAAATTTAAGGTAGTCCAAGTCAAGAGTCAAGAGAGTTTTATTGTCATGTGTCACAGATAGGGCAATGAAATTCTTGCTTGCTGCAGCACAACAGAATATGTAAACATAATACAGAACAGGAGATAAAAGTTCAGTGTGTCTATATACTATAGACCATATATATACACAATAAATAGACAGATAAAATGCAATAGGCTGTTATTTTTACAGAGTTTGGAGTTTGGGTCCACCAGTTTAAATTCCATTTTGAATATTTTTGGAGGACCAGGAAACCAAGAAGCAAGAGTTACTCCAGGGAGTTACTCCAGCTCCAGGGAGTGATTCTGCGTTGTTTTTCAGCGGTCACGGTGAGGCAGCGACCGAACAGCAATGGCGGCCAGAACTCCCACAATGCAAAGGGAGGGAGAAAGTGACCGAGGCCGACCAGTTGTTGTGGCAGTGCGCATGTGCAGGGCCGCACATGCGTACAACCATGGCCGATGATGGCTCGGCGGCCGGCCGTGATGAGCGGAGACCCGAGACCCGAGATCGGAGCGGAGACCCGAGAGCCTAGCGCCGAGAGCTAGCGCCGAGAGCTAGCGCCGAGCGGAGAGCCGAGGGCCGAGGGCCGAGACCCGGACCCGGATGGCGGGCGGGTGTCCCGGTTGCATGCCAAGCCGGGCAAAATGGCATGGCTTTTAGGTTGCCCGGCGGGATTGTAAGTTGCCAACGGCACCCGGGCAACCGCTAATTTCGAGCCCTGAACAATTCAATTCAATTCAATTCAATTCAATTCAAATTTAATGTCATTGCACAGATACACGTATGGGTACAACGAAATGCAGTTTGGGACATATGAGACATATGGGACAATCTGGGACATATGACAATATAACACTCTTGACTCTTGACTCTTCACGATCAGTCTGAAGAAGGGTTTGTAGAAGAGTAACATGACAATTGCCAAAGTGCTTGCTTGGATACTTGACACAAAAGCTATACATTTTATTACCACGTTGTAAGTACAGCTATGATTAGTCATCTCAAGTCACAAAGTTCATCTCAATCAAGTTCTCTTTCGCAAGATATTTCCAAAATATTCCTGCTGTGGTCATATTTTGGTATGACCAGATATTTGCAAAACTAACTGCTTGGTTCAACAGTTTGCTAGAACCTTTGTGCACAGTGTTAAGAAACTTGCTTACTTTTCTGTATAAATACTTCTTTGCCTCTGGCTTTACTCACAGGTCTTGGCTCTGTTTAGACAACTCCTGCTAACCCATACTAATCCACCATCTTAATTAATCTGATAGTTTTATCTGACTAGAGGTATGGACAACTGAAGAGGGTCTGAAGAAAGGTCTTGACTCGAAATGTCACCCATTCCTTCTCTCCAGAGATGCTACCTGTCACGCTGAGTTAAGGGGCTGTCCCACTGCGGCGACATAATCTGCGAGTTTAGAAGAGCTTGCCCTCAACTCAAACTCGCAGCATGGTCGACACATGGTCCTAGGAGGTCCTATGAGGTCGCTGGAACTCTCCTTCATGTTCGAGGCAAGTTCCCGACTACTTGCGGCTTCAGCTAAGTTGTTGATTAAACGTTGTCTGACTTATTAAAAGTGTCTTCACTCCTTCTCCCCCTTCTCCCCTGCTCCCCCTTCTCTCCCCTTCTCTCCCCTTCTCTCCCCCTCTCTCCCCCTCTCTCCCCTTTTCTCCCCCCCCCCTGCGCTCTCTAAAGGACTTACCGTACACTGTGCAGCTGTCTTTTACCTTCCTCTTCATCGCGGGTGTAAATTTCAGACAGCGCTCCCCCGCTTTCCCTGGACCCCGCCTTTGCGGTGTGTGTGTGTGTGTGTGTGTGTGCGCGCACATGCGCGCACGCACTCGGTCAATCCAGCTCGCGTTTTCATCGCTGACGGTCGATCCAGCTCGAGGTTTTTCAGGTGAGTGCCCTCGAGCTTGAAGGTCGAAGACACTCTTCTGAACTCGCGGATTAGGTCGCCGCAGTGGGACAGCCCCTTTCCTCAAGCTTTTTGTGTCTGTCTATGGACAAAAAGGTTTCCATTTCTCTTATCTACATCCCCTGAGGATAAGACATCCTCATCGATTTCTTTAAATTTACTCTCACACAGCATAGCCAGTATGTCCGTGTCAGTCTCTTGATAGTTAAATACTCATCACCTGTAACTGGCCAGGATGCCCAGTCACGGGTCCAGGCAGCGGGCGGTCGATGGTCGACCACTATTTCACACCAGAGTCGGCTGCCTGCCCCTCTTCTGGGCCTACGTCCGTGCTCGCGTGTCCCTGGAGAGGGAACACGCTGTGTCCACGGGGACGCTGGAGGCCTTCCGTGAGCGCTGGTCGTCACGGGGGAGGAGAATGCTGCGCGCTGCCATCGAGGGAGAGAGGGAGAGGGAGAGAGAGAGAGAGAGAGAGAGAGAGAGGCTGAGAGAGAGAGAGAGAGAGAGAGAGAGAGGGAGAGAGAGAGAGAGAGAGAGAGAGAGAGGCTGAGAGAGAGAGAGAGAGAAAGTGCCCGCAACCTCTCCCCCACACGTCGAGTCCACGCCCCCCACCCCCCCCTGCCAATCCCCCCCCGCCAACCTCCCCCCGCCAACCCTCCGCCCCCGCCCTCCCCCCGCACCCTGCCCAAGTTAAAGTTAAATACATAAAGCGAAAGGGAAGATATAGAGAACGGGCATTGTAGCACATCAATTCAATAGACAAAGTTCAAAGTCCGTAATGGGGTAGAGGTGAATCGGACAGTACCCTAGCTCATGGAAGGACCATTCAGAAGCCTGATAAAAGAGTGGAAGAAGTTGTTCCTGAGTCTGGCAGTGTGCTTTCAAACTTCTATATCTTCTACTTGATGGGAACAGAGAGTGGGAGAAGTCTTTGGTTATGCTGTCTGATTTTCCAAGACAGCAAGTTGTTTATTAGTTTTTAATCTGCATAATACAGTTATTGATTGCTCAGCAACATTTATCAAAAGCATGCATTCATTTTCTAATCAGCTTTAATACTTTCCTTCATAGACCATTGCCAATCCTATCTTGTTGTACAGCTCTCCCCACGTGGCTGCAACAGAGCTGATAACACACTGCTCATAGGCCAGAATGCAGATAGTACATTAGGATGGCCTCACCCTCTGGGCTAGAAATATGCTATCTTGCCTCTATACACAGCTGAACTTAACTGCATAAGGCCAACATCAAAAAAACATTGGTGGAGTGGAAGTAATGGCACTGTCATTCCCATTCTGTAAAACATATGAAGAGAAAAGTATGGAACAGGAGTAACTAATCAACTCTTTAAGCCTGCAGTGGTGTTCACTAAGATCATAGTTGATCCACTCTGCTTTTAACAACACTTTCCTGCTTTCTTTCCAAATCATCTGTTTAAATATCAGTTTAAATATATGTCAGCCATGACTTGAATATATTCAATAATCTGCTTCCACAGCTTCCTGGGTAGAAAATTCCAAAGTGTCACCATTCTCTGAAAAAAAAATCCTCTTCATAGATGACTCCTTATTCTGAAAAAATCCCATTCACATTTCTACATTTCCTTGCTATGTTAACTAGTTCTAGATATTTCTGCTGGGGGGGGGGGGGGGGGGGGGTATCCTCTCAGCATTCACTTTGTCAGTCCTCCTGAAAATCTTATGTTTCAAGAATATCATCTTGTGTCATCAATACTTCTTGGCCCAACTTGTTCAACCTCTCTTAATGCGTTGACTTCTTCAACCTGATGAACTTTCTCTGTACTCAAGTATATCCTTCCTTAAATTTGCAGGCTAAATTGTTTGCAGTGGTACATGGGTGTTCTCAACATCACCATCTAAAGTTCCATCAAATCATCTCTACTGTTATACTCCAAACTCCGCAATATAAGCCAAATTTCCATTAGCCTTCCTAATTATTTGCCATAATCTGTGTGCCCACCCCTAGATCATTTGTCCCATGGCATTCAGAGACTTCTCAGAAAAACTACCTAAAAGGTTCCCAACTTTTACCCCTAGCAACTTTAATAGCACATAATGTTATTTCACTTATTTATGATGAACAGATACCGGTATACCAGAACCAAACACAGGCAATCAATGAGAACAAATATGTACAAATCCAGAATCAACACATATACCTCCTGGGTAGGTGAAATTTACCCCAGGTTGGGAACCTTTGTACCAGAAGCTGTATTGTTGGAATGTTTTGACATCCTCGAGCTTAAGTGAAGAACAATAACAAACTGAGATTGCACAGCAGGTAAAGACACAAAGTGCTGGAATAACTCAGTGGGTCTGGCAGCATCTTTGGAGGTCATGGATAGGTGACAGATGGGTAGTCAAAGGCCAGAGGTGAAAAGACAGATGAGGAGAAAGGATAAAAGAGGTGTCCCCATCTGCCAATCAAACCCCTACCCCTCCTCACCTGTATCCAGCTGTTGCTTACCAGGCTTTGTGCTGTACTCACCTCTATTACAGTTTTCTCCCCGCTACTACAGTCAGTCTGAAGAAGGGTCCCTACGTGAAATATTGCCTATCCATGTACTCCACAGATGCTGCCTGACCTGCTGCGTTACTCCAACACTTGTTGTTTTCTGTGCATCTGCATTTTCTTGCATAGTCGGTGCCTGCTTTTACGCTTTATCATTTAACTATTGGATTGCTTCAGCCTAACAACACTAATAGCACTGTGGCAACAGGCTATTCAGGCTCCAAATTTTGCAGCCCAAACAATTTTTTAAGCTCTGAAATGATAAGCTCAATTGCATCAACAAGGGACATAGTTGAAGGTTCAATTATGAAACAAGTTGTTTATTAATTTCTTATCAGCTGAGTAAGAGTGACATATTGATTTTTATTTAGCAACTGGTCCCTATCTGTAATACAAGTTTTTGCGGGACACTTTTATAGCATTCTCTTAGATTCTCCTAATTGATTATAAATTGCAAGTAGCACAATTTGAAGATTCCTTTCCAGTATGAAAATCCTTCTATAGCGTGCTAGCATTATCTAATCTGTACATTTAAGATTTGCATTGCATTCTAAAAGATCAGACCTATCGGGAAGATACTGTAAACAAGGCACATCAAGGAAGTTTTTAATTACACTTTATAATAGTAAGATTAAACGAGAACTTACCAAGTTCGAAGGTTGATCTTTATTTTATGAGGAGTCGCGGTGAGGGATTTCGTGAAGACCCCGCCAGCACGCCTGCGCAGCATCCTTCAAAGCAGCGGTGTGGAATCACAGAACGCACCATGACTGGAAATAGTAAGATTAAGAACGTAAACATACCAGTTGACCTTATGATAGAGGGTGGGAGCGGAGGGCACGAAATCCCTCACCGCGACTCATAAAATAAAGATCAACCTTCGAACTTGGTAAGTTCTCGTTTAATCTTACTATTTTACTTCGGAGTCATGTGAGTGACTTCGTGAAGATTTCAAAGCTCTGAGATTTCACGCCCTGGACATCGTCCATGCTATCACACTGCCGCAATTCTGATGGAGGAAGGTAGTTCATGCATTCCAGACTGAACAGGCTGAAAAATAATGTACAGTTATTAACACAAATAATAACAAAGCAAAAGACCCCTAATTCGGGGACAAATCATTGACAGAGCGGCTCCCAGCACGGCTTCCGCGAACGTTGCGGGGGCAACCAGCGGTTTATTGTAGAACCGCTGGAAGGTTGCTTCACAGGCCCAGCCCGCGGTGACGAGGATGTGGTCCATGGGCACCTCCATGGCCCTCGCCGCTGATGTGGATGCAGCCCTGGTAGAGTGAGATTTAAAAATGTTAGTACCTATTCCTGCTGTACCCAACACCGCCCTGAGCCACCTTGCGATAGTCTGCACAGTCACCCGGTGATGCGGAGAGTTGTGGCTGATGAGGAGCCCCTTCTCCATCTTCCGGATGGTTCCTGTAGTGCGGATGTAGGGGCGGAGATGGGTGACTATGCAGAGGGTGGCATCAGTGGGGTACGCCCAAAACTCCACCTGCAGCCCACGATCCCCAGGTCTGTGCTGCTTCAATAGGTCCTGGACAAAGAAATTCACCTTTGCAGGGGTGGAGACCATGCTATCCAGCCACAGCCTTTGTAGTGCCTGGACTCGTTGAGCTGTAGGCAGTGCCATCAGCATCACCACTTTGAGGGTGAGCTTTTTGAGTGGTAACTCTGTCATAGGAAACCAGCTCCTCAGTAGGGTCAGAACGATCCCAACGTCCCAGGTGATGTTGTATCTGGGTCGTGGAGGGTTGGTGTTAAACACTCCCCTTATGAATTTAAACACCAGGTGGATGGAGCCTATACCGATGTCTATGTATGAGGACAGTGCACTCCTGGCGCTGTTGATGGCACTGGAGCTAAGGCCCGCATCGTAATGAAGGCCCGCTAGGAATTCCAGGACATCAGGGATCGTGGCCGAGTTGTAGGTCGTGTTCGTACGGGAGCAGAATGCCTCCCACTTCCTGACCTGGGTGAGGTACTGCCTCCTGGTTGATGCTCGGCATGACGCTGAGATGAGGTCCATGGCTCTTGGTGATATGCCGGCCTTGACGAGCGGCCCCTTTAGAACCTGCAGGCCAACATGTTTAGGTGACCAAGGCACGGGTGACTGTCCCCCGTAATGGGGTTAGTAATCAATGTGGGATTTTTACCAAACTGAATCCACGGACGTTGCAAGATTTGGAGGGCCATCGGGTACCATGGCTGAGTAGGCCAGTCGGGTATGATCAAATGCCAGTTGCAGAATCCAGTTGAATTTTCTGCAATACCCGACTGATGAGGCAGAATGGGGGAAATACGTAGTAAAACCATTTCCCCCCAATGGAGAGAAAAAGCATCCATAGCTACTCCCCCAGGGTCTGGTTCCCAAGACACATACGTTGGTATCTGATGGCAAAGAGGTCAATATCTGGCGTGCCAAAGTGAGCTATAATTTCAGCAAATTTGGGGGATTCAACATCTACTCGATGTTATCATTGAACACTCATGACCTGGTGTCCGTCACCGTATTGAACTTCCCTGGTAAATAGGTCGCTGTGATCCAAATATTTCTCTCAATGAACAGATTGTATTTGCCAATTCGTCCCAAGATAACAACCTGATACCACCCATATAAATGATATAAGCCACCACCGTTGTGTTATCTGTTTGGAGGCGGACATATAAGTGCCGTGAATTAGGACAGTAAGCCCGCAGTCCCTGGAAAACCCCTAACATCTCCAGATAATGTATCCCTGGTGTCTGGAGGAGGGGAGACTCGTGAAGGTCCCACCACAACTGGACATGGTGTCAGTTGTACCCCAACCTTGTGCGCTTGCGTCAGTCTGTAGCACGACGAATGGGTTGCTAACAATGATGGGTCTGTGACACTCACTAATATCGTCAATCCACCATTGTAGCTCAGCTCTAGCCGGATTTGGCAACCGTATAGGTCTATCAAAGTGCCCAGCATTTGCTTTTAATGCTGCTATCTTTACTCTTTGTAAATTTTTATAATGTAACGGTCCGAATTGCGCAGCTGAGAACGTAGCTACCAGGTTCCCAATTTATTTTGCCGTTTGTCGGATAGTCGGTACCCTAGCGCAAGCAAGGCTGTAGCACGCTTCTTTTATGTCTAAAGCTTTGTTGGTCGGGATAGTGATCATCAGTAAGTTTAAGTCAATGGTGAACCCAGGTAATCCATAACTTGAGAGGGGTTCAGGGTGGATTTGTCTGGATGGGTTACAAACCCTAACATCTCGAATAAAGATTTGGTCCCTGGAACGGCCAGCGTAGCCAATTGGAGGGTCTGTCCCACGCTAAGGATATTGTCTAATATGCCATGATGATAGAATTCTGTTATTGGATGAATGCCAATGTGGTTTTTACTAATTTGGTAAATAGTCTGGGGCTGTGGGTAACCCATTGGGTAAGGCTTTGTATTGCCACAACTGTCCCTTCCAGACAAAGTTCAGGAACTTCCTGTGAGATTCTGTGATGGGAACTGTATAGTATGCATCTTTTAAATTGATGCAAGCCATAAAGCACCCCGGATAGGCAGCTGCTTAGCTGTTTCGAAGGTAACCATGTGAAGATGGGTATATGGTACAAAAGTGTTCAACAGGGTTAGGTCTATGATAATCCGACTCCCCCATCTTTTTTGGTTTTTGTAAAGATGTTAGACACAAACTCAAGGGGTTCGTGTGTCGTTTTGCCAATCACCCCTTTTGCTGCTAGCCGTAAGATTTCAGCATGTCCCTCCTTTATCTCAGTCTGAGAGAGCGTAAAAATGCGCCGAGGTTCATGCTGTGTGGGGGGAAGTCTACCATCAATAATGCTATGACATAACCGTGAACACTTTGTAGAATAAACGTGGCTGTGGTGATTGCACCCAAAGCACCACGAAATGCTCGCAACCGACCCCCGACTTATGCGGGTAGAAGTGCTACTGCCTTAGAGGAACCAGACCCCTTACCTCCATGGTTAACGGCGGGTCTTGGCGTATGGCGTTTTGGGGGAACGTTGCGGTGGTGTCGTGGCGGTGGCCCCATCGTCTGATATGGGCGAACTTTAGCCGGTGGAGGTTTCATAAGGCCCACGGTCTTGGCCTCCTCGTCGAGTTTTGTGACTTGCTTGGAGAGATCTTCCCCAAACAGCTAATGAGGTGGTGGAGTGATGGAGGGACGGCACAACCCTGCAAATTACGGGTTGAGTGTCGGCCGGATGGAGCTCTTACGAAGGCAGTTAATCATGAACTGCGCATTGCAGAGAGGTGCCAGGGCATCCTGCGGCTCGCTGGGCACATCATCCCCATCGAGGGTGCAGGCAAATGCCGTAATGCCCGTCGATAGAAGTTTGAGGATGTGCTGTAGGCGGATGTCCTGCATCTTGGTGGTAGTACTCAATTCCCCCAAATGTGAGCATTCCGCGTGGGCACACTTAAAGTGATGCAGTTGTCGGGCGGTTTGAATGCGTCCATGGTGTCAGTGACTACCTGAGTGGTCAGATAGTCAATGGTTCCCCCCAGTTTGGGGTGCAGCGGCTCCCCATTGTGGGTAGCTGTGGCAAATTTTCCCCACGACATCCAGCAGGTCCGCACCTAGGACTGGCTCTCCAGCCTCCGGCATCCCTGGTTCGTCATCATAGTCAGCATCCAGCAACTTCTGGTATGTCTGGCTGGAGAAGACGGTATGCTGGGCGGTCTCCTGGCGTGGCTTGTGGAGGCCCGAGATTCCCTTTCATCGCGGTCCACATCCCATTGGACTAGTTGCTCCACCAAGAACTCCAACCTGGCAATGCGACCGTCCCCGCTACTCGTGGCGGACAAGCCAACTTCCCAGGCTCTGCAATTTCTCTGGGGCTTTTACCAGCGGACCACACCTCCATAAGACGCAGACTAGGGTCCGAAGGTAGGTTGTTGTGGGCTACTGCTCCTGCAGGCCCATACGACTCCCGCACGGACTTTCCGCTAGTCGGCCTTCGAGCGGACTGTGGTGGTCCACCTGCCTGGTAGGAAGGCAGTGGAGATGAGTCGGCGCTGGTCCCCGGTACCTGGCTCCCCGAAGTCCATGCAGGCTTACCTCCAGTATCGCCCAATCTTCTGCGTGGAGGCGCATGGTCGGCAGCTGCCAGAGCTAAGCTAACCGACCATCCACTGCTGCCACCGGCGCCCTTGACCGCAGCCTGACGCGGCGTTATGCCGGCAGCACCTGCTCCTGCAGGGCTGCTCGATGCAGCAGTAGCTCTGCCAGCCTGCCCTACGGCAGATATCCCCGGCGGCTGTGGCGTGCCGCGGCTGCTGGGCTCCCCTGTAGTGCAGCCGTTCCCCGGCCCGGCCCCCGTGGATCCACAGCAACACGGGGTGATGCCGCTGTCGGGGGGCGAGGCACTCTTCCACGTACCAGGTTTCTCCCCGCGCTTCCTGGGGACTGGGGGCACTGAGTCTGGGGCTGGCATTCCCAGCTCCCGTGTGGACATCCAGTCGGGAGAGAAGTCGGGCGCTGGTATAACTGAAGCGCCCGACTTCCGCACATTTACCCACAGCCGTCCGGATGCTGCCGGTAGGTCTCGCAACTCCGGGGAAAGTGGCCGCTGGCCTGTCGGTGACCCGCGGCTCTTGGGAAGTATGCCTTCCCTCCCGTTCCTTCCATCCTGCAACCAACAAAAGGTTAGTGTACTTACCTTTGCCGGTCTTGTTGAAGGAGCTGCTGGAAAGAGTGCACTCCCCCCCCCAGCTTGTCGGTGCAAATGCGTGCGACGATATTTCGCGCATGCGTGCTGGCGGGGTCTTCACGAAGTCACTCACGTGACTCCGAAGTAAAATTGTATTTTTATGTCAGAAGAGGTTGGAGTGGTCTGCCATGGCTTTCTTACCTAACTCTAGTCTTCTTGGCCATCTTGGATCACAGTAGATTCTGCTGTGGGGGGACGTTTCATGTTGAATCCTATAGTGTATTGTGTCTTTTTTTCTTTTTTCTTTTATATGGATATATGGAAATCAAATTTCTTCTAAGCACTTTGGCTTCAAGTGCTTTGATTTGATTTAAAAAGTGCTATATAAATAAAAATTACTTACTAACTGTCTATTTATACTGTGCAACATACTATAAGTGCCTGAAAGTTACCCGAATAGTGTCTCCTTTTACAACTGAACTCTGTTCACTTCTCTGTCCTTTTGGCCAGGAGATAGGAAATGTACATGATAGCTTTGAGAATGGACACAATCAGTAACATAGAAACATAGAAAATAGGTGCAGGAGGAGGCCATTCAGCCCTTCGAGCCAGCACCGCCATTCATTGTGATCACGGCTGATCATCCGCTATCAATAACCCGTGTCTGCCTTCTCCCCATATCCCTTGACTCCACTAACCCCTAGAGCTCTATCCAACTCTCTCTTATATCCATCCAGTGATTTGGCCTCCACTGCCCTTATGGCAGGGAATTCCATAAATTCACAACTCTCTGGGTAAAAACTTATTTTCTCACCTCAGTCTTAAATGACCTCCCCTTTATTCTAAGACTATGGCCCCTGGTTCTGGACTCACCCAACATTGGGAACATTTTTCCTGAATCTAGCTTGTCCAGTCCTTTTATAATTTTATATGTTTGTACAAGATTCCCCCTCATCCTTCTGAACTCCAGTGAAAACAAGCCTAGTCTTTTCAATCTTTCCTCATATGACAGTCCCGCCATCCCAGGGATCAATCTCGTGAACCTATGCTGCACTGCCTCAATCACAAGGATGTCCTTCCTCAAATTAGGAGACCAAAACTGTACACAATACTCCAGATATGGTCTCACCGGAGCCCTATACAACTGCAGAAGAACCTCTTTACTCCTATACTGAAATCCTCTTGTTATGAAGGCCAACATTCCATTAGCTTTCTTCACTGCCTGCTGTACCTGCACGCCAACTTTCAGTGACCGGTGTACAAGGACACCCAGGTCTTGCTGTACCTCAACCTTATCTAAACTAACCCCACTGAGATAATAATCTGCCCCCTTGTTTTTGCCGCCAAAGTGGATAACCTCACATTTATCTATATTATACTGTATCTTCCACGCAAGTAGTAAGTAAGTAGTAAGCAAGGCAATGAAATGTTAGCATTTATTTCGAGAGGAATAAAATATAAAACAGGGATGTAATACTGAGGCTTTATAAGGCACTGGTCAGAGCACATTTGGAATATTGTCAGCAGTATTGGGCCTCATGTCTGAGGAAGAGGATCCAGAGGAGGTTTACGAGAATGATCCCAGGAATGATTGGGTTAACATTTGAAAAGTATTTGACATATGAGCATTCAGGCAGTAAGGCGGTCAAAAAGGCTTTTGGCACTTTGGCCTTCATCAGTCAGAGTATTGAGTGTAGAAGTTGGGAGGTCTTGTTGCAGTTGTATAAAGTCTAAGTCAAAGTCAAAAGAGTTTATTGTCGTGTGTCCCTGACAGGACAATGAAATTCTTTATTTGCATAGCACAACAGAACATAGTAGCATTGACTACAATTATATACTTAAATACACACATGAATGAATAAATTGATAAAGTGCAAATAACAGATGGAGGGTTCAGAGTTTTGTCCGAGCCAAGTTTAATAGCCTGATGGCTGTGGGGAAGTAGCTATTCCTGAATATATAAGATGTTGGTGAGACCGCAATTAGAATATGGTGTTCAGTTCTGGGCACCAGGTTATAGGAAAGATATTGTCAAGCTTGAAAGGGTTCGGAAAAGATTTACGAGGATGGTGCCAAGACTAGAGGGTGTGAGCTACAGGGAGAGGTTGAGTCAGCTGGGTCTCTATTCCATGGAGTGCTGGAGGATGAGGGGTGATCTTCTGGAGGTGTATCAAATCATGAGAGGATTAGGTCAGGTAGCAGATGATACTAGATTAGAAAAGTGGGCTGAAAGATGGCATTTAATGCTGATAAGGAAGTGCTACTCTTGGCAGGACAAATCAAATAGGGGTAAATTGAGGAATGCTGTGGAACGGAATAACTGTTCATAGTTCCCTGAAGGTGGAATCGCATGTAGATAGGGTGGTAAAGAAACCAGCGGGGCCCAGAGGAGATTTACTAGGTTGCTACAGCAAAGGTCAGACGTGGATATGTTTTTCCCATTGAGGGTAGGAAATTCCAAGAGGGCATGACATGAAATTAAGGTTTCGGGGTAACGTCTTCTTTACTCAGAGGGTGGTGGCTGTTGGAATCAGCTTCCAGCAGAAGTGGTGGAGGCAGGATCGATTTTAACATTTAAGAGTAAAGTGGATAGTATATGGACGTTTACCGAGTAGGTTCAGGGGTAACTTTTTCACACAAAGGGTGGTAGGTGTAGAGAATAAGCGGCCAGAGAAGGTAGTTGAGACTGGGACTATCCCAATGTTTAAGAAACAGTTAGACAGGTACATGGATAGGACAGGTTTGGGGGAACATGGACCAAGCGCAGGCAGGTGGGACTAGTGTAGGAATAGGAATACTTTATTGTCACATGTGACTAGGCACAGTGAGATTCTTTGCTGCAGACACAATTTATATAAATAGCAGCCACCTACGGCACTGACAAAGTTACAAAGCACGCCCGGCTCCCCATTTTGCCCCCCTCCCACCACAGCGGTTCCCCCATTGTCTTTTGTTCACCATCCCCTGCCCCCCCCCCCCCCATTGCCCTTCCCCTCCTCCCTCAGCGATTTCCCCATGCTGGATCCTCCATTGTTCTCCCCCTCCTCCCTCACGGTGGTCCTCCATGCTCTCATCAAACGATGAGGCATCGCTGCCGCCGCGAGGCTTCACCACCGCCGAGGCCCCATCGTCGCAAGGCTTTACTGCTGCTGAGGCCTCACCACTTCACGCCTCCGTGTTGCCGACCCGGGCCCCAGCCGCAGACTCCATTGGCCACTTCACCGACCCGGGCTTCTACCCACGAGGTCCCGGCTGTGCCCTGACCCGGGCTTCTACGCAGCGATCGAGACTGCGACGCCTCGATAAAGGTCTCCGGTCGCATTCCCATTCCACAGCCGCGGCCCGTCAGGAAGCCTTCTGGCCGCACGGCCAGTCAGGAGGTCTTCTGCTAGCTGGGACGTTGGCCGGTGTGGGCAAGTTGGACCAAAAAGCCTGGTTTCCATACTGTATCACTCTATGACTCTGTGAGGTCTGTGGAACAGTACTCGCTGGAGTTTAGAAGGATCATTGAAAGTTACTGAATAGTGTAAGACCTGGATAGAGTGCACTTGGATAGAATGCATGTGGAGAGGGTGTTTCCACCAGTGGGAGAGTCGAGGACCAGAGGGCACAGCCTCAAATAAAAGGACGTACCTATAGAAAGGAAATGAGGTGTAATTTCTTTGGTCAGAAGGTGGTGAATCTGTGGAATTCATTGTCATAGGCAGCTGCGGAGGCAAAAATTGGGTATTTTTAAAGTGGCAGGTTCTTGATTAGTAAGAGTGTCAAAGGTTATGGGGAGAATGGGGTTGAGAGGAAAACGTAGATCAACCATGATTGAATGGTGGAGTAGACCCTATGGGCCAAATAGCCTAATTCTGATCATATAACTTGTGAACATAAAATCTTGTAGAAACAAGAAAGTGCAGGTGCTCATTTACACAAATGGACACAGTGCTTAAGTAACTCAGCGGATCAGTTAGCATTTCTGGAGAACATTCATAGGTAGTGTTTTGAGTCAGGACCCTTCTTCAGATTGAAAAAGGTTCTGAAGAAAGGTCCAGAGATGCTGGCTTGCCTGCTGAGTTACTCCAGCATATTGTGTCCTATAATTAAAATCATGCTTGCAGCAGCATCATAGGTACATGGCTTAGATAAACACACACAAAAAATGAATTGGACATTTACTACAAGCCAAATAAACTTTCTCGACTATAGTATAATAACTGGGAAAAAAATAATATTAAAATTTTGGAAAAGCCCTATAACCCCCACAATTAAAATGTGGATAATGGAAATGTCGGGGATCTTACATTTGAACTAGACTTGTCTTAATGGACAAATAAGAACTCTTTGTCAGAATATGGTCTCCATTTATTGACTATTTGAAGGGGTAGAATGGTTCGGCACGGAAAACTGATTGAAGCTCGAACTCAGGATTAGATGAAAAGTTATACTTAATAATTTTCGAACCTATCTCCAATGTTGTAATATTAGTAAATTATTCCATTCTTCTTTATCATGCTTTTTTCCCCCTTTCTTTATTATTTAAAATCTATAAAAAAATAAAAAATAAATATATAGAAGCAGTCATTAAATAATTGATAATATTAGCAATGTATGACTGATATACATGAAATGTTCTTATTATGTACTTGCTTCTAATAAAAAAATACTTTCAAAATAGTTTTTTTTTTAATGTTTAAAAAATGAATTGGAAATAAGTTACAGGTAACATTTTTATAAGACTTGGTGCAAGAAGCTGTCCTTTAATCTGGTGGTGCATGCTTTCAAACTTATGAATCTTCTGCCCATTGGGAGCGAGAAGAAGAGTAAATGATCAGGTGTGAGTGATTCTTCAACCTGGCCTAGTTATAGAGAAAGCAGAATATCTACCTCAATATTTAGAGCACAAAGTACTGAATTAACTCAGCGGGTCAGGCAGCATCTTTGGAGAAGATGGGCAGGGAACCTGAAATGCCTGTCCCTCTGAGTTATTCCAGCACTGTGTTCTACCCAGGATTCCAGCGCCAGCAGTTCCTTGTGTCTGCTTTGAAGTAAACCTACTTTGAAGTTCTCTTCTCAGTCTGAAGTAGGGTCCTAACTCAAAGTATTGCCTATCCATGTCCTCTCGAGTTGCTACCTGACCTGCTGAGTTTCTCCAGCAATTGTGTTCTCCACAAGACTTCAGCATCTGCATGCAGTCCCTTGTATTTCCCTACATTTGCTTGGAGAAGACTGCTGTCAGTTTCTCCTGACAGTTTCCAGGAGCTTCCAGTAGATGGCAGAATGTCACCTGAATCTTTATGCCGAGGATTTGCTCATGCATCTAAAGATACATGGAACTTGATAGTTTATAACGAACCAACAAGTACATTTTGTGGCTTACTGTAAGTATTGAAGTTTGCATTGGGAGTCACACTTGGGAAGGAAAGTCATGGTAATAACTGATTACACAAGGAACTACAGATGCTGGTTCACAAATAACCCCACAAAGTGCTGGAGTATCTTAGCAGGTCAGACAGCATCTGGGGTGGGAGATTGCAACCTTCATGTGGTCCACCCTGTTTCAACGAATGCAATCAACCTGGCGTACACAAACAGAAGATCAAACAGAACAAGTTGTCTTACAACTTTAGGCTGTGCACGTCATACGCAAGAAGAAGACAGCATCTCTGGAGATCATGGATAGATGAGGGCAGGACAAAAACCTGGCAAGTGTTCGGTGGATAGAGTGAGGACTCATTAGGCTTTGTTCTGCCCCCCCTTTCCCCATCATCCAGCTTACCCCCTCCCTCCCACCAAAGCAGACCCAAAATGTTACACTAGAGGCAGGAAACATGTTCTCGATGTTGGGGGAGTCCAGAACCATTCACAGTTTGAGAATAAGGAGTAGGCCATTTAGAACGGAGACGAGGAAACACTTTTTCTCACAGAGAGTGGTGAGTCTGTGGTATTCTCTGCCTCAGAGGGCGGTGGAGGCAGGTTCTCTGGATGCTTTCAAGACAGAGCTAGATAGGGCTCTTAAAGATAGCGGAGTCAGGGGATATGGGGAGAAGTCAGGAACGGGGTACTGATTGAGGATGATCAGCCATGATCACATTGAATGGCGGTGCTGGCTCAAAGGGCCAAATGGCCTACTCCTGCACCTATTGTCTATTGTTACTCAGTCTACATTCTCCAGAGATTCTGCCTTACCAGCTGAGTTACTCCAGCACTATGTCTTTTTTTGACAAAGAAGGAGTCCATTTACCCCACCTTGCAGGAGAGTGATTCCATTACTCCTCCCTAATCTCAGGGTCCTGTACCCGTGCAACATATTCATTCTCAATCATGTTCGTCAGCTCTCTTTCTACTCTCATGTCCATTAACCTACACTAAATGGTAATTTATAGTGGCCATTTAGGATCAGTGAGGAAACCAAACTCACGCGGTCACAAGGACAATAGACAATAGACAACAGGTGCAGGAGTAGGCCATTTGGCCCTTCGAGCCAGCACCGCCATTCAACGTGATCATGGCTGATCATCCCCAATCAGTACCCCATTCCTGCCTTCTCCCCATATCCCCTGACTGCTATTTTTAAGATCCCTATCTAGCTCTCTCTTGAAAGCATCCAGAGAACCTGCCTCCTCCACCCTCTGAGGCAGAGAATGTGCAAATTTCACACAGGCAGAACCTGAGGTTAATATCGAACCCAGGTTCCTCTAGTTGTGAGGAGGCAACCTTTACTGCTGCACCACCATGCCGTCCCAGATCCTAAGCGCTGGAATTTCCTCCATAAATCTCTCTGCCTCTGCAACTCCCTTTCTTCCTACAATATGCTTTTTAAAATTTACTTCATTGAGTATTATAGTCTGAAGAAGAGTCCCAAAATTGAAATGTCATCCAGCAGTCTGAAGAAGGATCCCAACTGGAAGCATTACCTATCCATGTTCTCCAGAGATGCTACTTGACCCGCTGAGTTACTCCAGCACTTTGTGTCCTTCATTGACCCAGCTTTTGTTCATTCATCCTGGCAGTCTTCTATGGTACATTTTTATTAAGGTTTTGCTTAATGATTCCCCTTTTAATTGCCTTGAACCATTTCAGTACATTAGAGATGTTGTATAAATCCTAATTGTTGCTGTTGTGTGCCAAGAAACATTTAACAAGAGCTTCATCATGGAGTGGATGAATTCTTGAACAACCAAGCATCATCGTCAAATAGCAAAAACAGTGGACATTGGAATGACCTGCGCATAAATGGGAAAAGTATCACTAAATTATCTATCAAAATGACACAGTGCCGGAGAAACTCAATGGGTCGGGCAAAATCTGTGGAGAATATGGACAGGCGACGTCGGAAGAAGGGTCCCGACCCGAAACGTCACCTATCCTTGTTTTCCAGAGATGCTGCCTGACCCCCGAGTTACTCCATCACTTTCTGTCATTTTTTGTAAATCTGCACTTGCAATTCTTTGTCTAACTAAATTGCTGTTATTGAATGAAAACGAGCAGCAGCTAGGTGGTGTAATTACACTACTTTCACCATGGCTGGTTTGTAGTCATTGGTCAAAAAAATGAGTCCTGTCTCAATGTGCAAATCAGCAATCTTGATAAATGTTCATGGACAAGGTACACAGAGCACATGGCTTTAAATGGAAACATGACCTTTCCAAATTAATGAATTTCCTCAAGACTTAAATTGTCTGTTCAGTCTCACGATTTTTATTGCTATCTGACATTCTAAGATGGCATTCCATTGAAGAGCTCGGGTGGGGGGAGGGGGGGAGAGGAGTAAGAGTCATGCATTCCTGTTCAACAGTGAAGAATGATGCTCCTATAATAGCCCTTCTTAAATTCATTCTCTCTCCTTTCATGTAAAACATAGACACATGAAAATGTCTCAACACCCGGCGAGATCTAACTATTCCTTTGGTTTATAATAATAATAATAATAATAATAACTTTATTATTACGGACTCAAGGTCCAGACAAGGGGCAACATTACATTAAAAATGCATTGCATATCAAATATCATAAATATATATAAAATCATGGTAAATCACATAAAAAACATCATAATTTATATATTTAAAAAAACCCCCACAGTACTTAAGTTAAAAATCCAGAGTAAAAAATGATCAATATCGTACAATGAGACAATGATACCAGTGTCTCCACAGCTGGGATTCGTAGCGTGTAGTGCTAACCCTTATGTTTGTCAAGGCCACAATAAGCACATTTTTAGAGTCATTTATCCTGCAAATGAATTTATACATGTGGTGTCTTAGGATAGCTTCTAAAGTACTGACTCCTGCAGCCACAAACATATTACTGGCACTACACCATCTTGGTTGCCTTAGCAGTGTTCTCAAGGCATCGTTATATGCCACCTTTAGTCTCTGCATATTTGTCTTTAAATAGTTCGACCATAGCTGCGCAGTGTAGAGGGGTGTGCAGTATGCTCTAAATAGCGACATCTTCACCACATCTGCACATGCACCACATTTACGCAGGAGGATATTCGCCTGTATATACAGCATGCGTCATTGCCTATAAATATCCTCATCATCTGTCATTTGTTCTGTAATAATATGCCCTAGATATTTTATCTTATTACAGACACTAAGATTGTTGTCAGACAATTTAAAATCAGGATATTTTAGGCTTTTATCCTCTTTGGTTCAACAGACCATACAGCACTCTTACTAGCATTATATTTAATGTCACGTTCCAAACCATACACAGAACATGCAGTAAGGAGCTGCTATAGACCAGCGCTAGATGGACTAAAGACCACAAGATCATCTGCATACATAATATGGTACACTAAAATATTACCAATCACTCACCCAGTGTTACAGGCTTTCAATTGTTTACACAGATCATCAATATATAGATTAAAAAGGACTGGGGACAAAATTCCCCCTTGTCTAACACCATTGCTAACCCCAAATGCGACTGAGATTCTATTGCCCCATTTTATTTGCATAGTCTGGTGGGCATACCAGTAGGCCAGTATTCTCACAATGTATTTAGGCATCCCTCTTAGACACATTTTACTAAACAGCTTTCTATGATTAACACGGTCAAAGGCTTTGGAAGCATCAATAAAGCACATAAGGATTGAAGAGTTTTTACTCTATATTAGTTTACAATCTCCTTTAGGGCATATATGCATAAGTCAGTGCCATGTTTAGCTTTAAAGCCAAACTGGTTATCTGTGGAGTTAACAAACTCATGTATATCCAGCAGAACTCTTTCTAAGACTTTTGACAATATGCTGGCTAAAGCTATGGGCCTGTAATTATTTAGACTGCCTACTTTACCAGCTTTGTCCTTAATAACCGGCACTAACAGGACAGACAACATTGAGTCTGGTAACAAGCCATGAATCATAAAGCAAGTAAAACAATTAGCTAGGAGAGGAGCTATCCTCATACTCACATACTTAAGATGTTCAGCAGAGATATGATCCAAGCCACTTGCTTTGTTGTTGGACAGCTTGTTCATGGCATGATACACCTCATGTGACATAATCACCATCAAGTCATTACTCTCAATATTGTGCACCCTATACAAGTCACCTTGGACACAGTTGAATAAAGTGCTATAATGTTGTCGCCATAACTCTGCGATATTAGCTGTTCCGGAGATTCCATCTACAGTACATTGTAGAGATGTTTTGCAACTGCTAAGAGCTCTCACTTCCTTCCAAAAATCTGTAGCATTGTTACTTAGCAGCTTCTTAGCCATGGAATCAGCCCTCATAGCTTGCTCATTTTTACATATGAAGCGAACAGCATACTTATATCTTGCATTAGTGAGCTTCTTGTACTCAAACACAGGCCCCTGTCTGGGTCTACCTGCCATAGCCCATGCTTTGGTGGCTTCATGGGCTTCAGTATGATGCTCAGCTACATACTTATTCCAGCCAGGTCTGATGTTATGTGTCTTATTTTTATGCTTGCAGTAGGACTTACTGCCTACATATAAGGCGCTTACTATATCATTATACATGGAGCAGATATCTCTCCTATGCTTCATATCTTTACAGTTAACGTTGCTACATATTATTGCATCTTTAGGTAGATGAATATTGCTTAAGGATTTATCTGTATGGGCATAATAGGCTAGGATGTCTTCCTTTGTAAGCGATGACCAGTCCATTTTTTCTGTATTAAGGCTATTTCTATCTCTGGATACCACAGGTATGTGTTCAACATTTATTGTCATAGCAACAGGTATATGATCAGTCATTGCTGCCCCGTACAGAATGCTCATACACCCCAATGAGGCATGTGCATCAGCTGTACTAATACAGTGGTCCAGCCATGAAGTGGTGTGCCAGGCCTCACTAATATAAGTATAGCTATCTGTAGGTAAAAGCACTTTGCTTGACAATATTAAATTATTATCTTGACAGAACTGATCCATGTGATTGGCAAATAATGAGTTCCTATCTGAGATATCTGCATTCATATCCCCAATGACATATACACTACAATAATTATTGTTTTGAATGAAAGAATAGATGAAAGCAAGTCTATTTAAATATTCATCCTCATTCTGATGGCATTCATATGGTGTATATACATTCAGGATAACAAATTCCTTGTTGTTGTGAATAAAGTTATGGCAATGCACCAATCAACATCAAGCCAAATCACATTTACTGGTGAGTCCAGCACATTTACTGATGTTTCATTAGCAAGAAGATGAAAGTGATGTACAGTAAAGCATTGCAATTTTTTATAAATTGAATTTAATATAGCACCTTTCTATTGTGCAGTAAATAGAACATAAAACAGTACCACAGTACCCACAATATCTGTGCCGAACATGATTCCAAGATCATTATTTATCTACCTGCACATAACTCATATTCCTCCATACCCTGCATATCCATATGCCTATCCACAATAGTTTAAATGCCACTAATATATCAGCTTCAACCCCTAGCAGCATGTTCCAGACACTCGCCACCCTGTGTGTGTGAAAAAAGTCTGCCCGCAAGTTATTAAACTTTTACCCTCTCACATTAAAGTTATGCCCTCCAGTATTTGACTTTTCCATCCTGTGAAAAAGTTTCTGACTGTCTACCTTACCTATAACACTAATAATTATATATACATATAATTTTATATACATCTAACGTATATGGTTTGTGACAATCTGAAATATTTTTCTCAAAATACATTTAGCAATTAAATGCAATAAAAAGGAACTGTAGATGCTAGTTTATACAAAGGATAAACACAAAGTGCTAGAGTGGGTCAGTCGTTACTCCAGAATTTTGTGTCCATCAAAATCCATCAAAATCCATTTAGGATGCCTTTTAAGAATAACTCACTGAAAAATTAATATTTGTGAACGGTAAACCTTTTTCCTTGGATGGAAATATAAAATACCAGATGGCCGAGTTTTAAGGTGAGCCATCACGAAGTGTAGATGGAGTCAATGGTGCAATCTGGTCCGTGTATGGACTGGGTTACATGCAGATCTGGTCCGTGTATGGACTGGGTTACATGCAGAACTCTCTGCAATTTCTCGCGGGCTTGGGCAAAGCTCTTCACAAACCAAGCTGAAAATAAGCCGAAGCAGCAACACACACTCCTTTTAGGTGAGTTTCACTGAGAAACATTCCTTGTGTGTTGATGCCTTGACAAAATAATTGAAAGATTTCCTCATCTGAGGAATTTCAGCATTTTTAATTTAAATTTCTACAATCCGTATTGTTTTGCTTTTCCCGTATCCCCTATAGCTTGCTTATTTCTACCATAAATATTGTCTCCACTCCACTCATTACCAGGTCAAAGCGCTCATTATCAGTTTGGAGGAGTAAAAAACACAAAGTGCTGGAGTTACTGAATGGGTCAGGCAACTTCTCTGAAGGACATGAATTAGCAACACTTCAGATCGGACCCTTTGTCTCGGTTTGGAGGACCTGATGCAGGGAGTTTAGAGGAGGAGATATGTCCTGCACTTGTGAGGATTGATGAATTCTGGGCGAGGTGTGGGATGAAGATACTGACTGAAATATCTTCCAGTGCTGTCATCTGCAGCAGAAAAACATTAGCCATTAAATGCCACACAATTTCCTTCATGAGCTCCATCAGACATTCAAAGTGGAATAGGCTATTCACCAACATGCTGGCCAGCCTTTCTTTGCCAAGCATTCAACTCCTGCAGCAAAATGATATTCAGTGATAAACTAACTAGTCTTGAAGGTTACATTTTCCAATTGGACCTCTTGGAGATTCTTGAGTTCCTCTAGCTACTCCAGACATTGGTCTGAAGCAGATTCTGCAAGTTGCGGCAGTGTGGTCCAAATATAATTTGTGCTTTATATGTGACTAATCCAAGTGGGACCCATTGGGTCCTGTCCCCTCATCACACGGTTGTGGGGGAGGGGGTGGCCTGTGGTGTCACACAGACACACACTAACCACCCCCCCACACACACACTAACCACCCCCTTGATATTATGTTAATATTATTCATTTGCTCCTTTTCCCCCATCCCCCGCCCTATCCACTCATGCATAGCCCCCAACTGTGCAGGCACGGTTAGAGAGGGAGAGGGAGGGAGGTAGAGACGGAGGGGGAGGGGAAGAGATGGAGAGGGTGAGTGTGTAGAGAGGGAGGGGGAGGGGGTAGAGATTGAGGTGTTGGGGGGGCGCGCGGCGTCACAGGGGAGGGCTGGTGCCCAAACGCAATACTCTACCACTCACCCATACGTCCCAATACTCACCACTCCCTAGAGAGGGAGGGGGTAGAGAGGGAGATGGGGCAGAGAAGGAGGAGGGGCAGAGAGGGAGGGGGGCAGAGAGGGAGGGGGTAGAGAGGGAGTGGGAGGGGGCAGAGAGGGAGGGGGGTAGAGAGGGAGAGGGGTTGTGCAGAGAGGGAGGGGGGTAGAGAGGGAGGGGGATAGAGAGGGAGGGAGAGGGGGTAGAGAGGGAAGGGGTAGAGAAGGAGGGGGGTAGAGAGGGAGGGTTAGAGAGGGAGGGGGTAGAGATGGAAGGGGGTAAATAAGGGGTAGATAGGGAGTGGGGTAGATAGAGAGAGGGGGTAGACAGGGAGGGGGAGGACAACGTGTTCTATTTGATCTCGCCAGGTTGATTGCATTCGGGGATACCCGTGAAGGTCGCAATTTTCCACCCCTGTCCCATTATGATGTCATATGTAAATGAAATCCATTGTGATTGGACGTCTGTGAGATGGCACTGTGACATCAATGGAAAGTGCTGCAAGAGTCTCCCACTGAAAAGCAGTTAATTTTTTGAAATAAATGATTAAAACTTAAAAAAACCTCGGAAGCATAGGTTGGAATGCGACGGGAAGATGTTTATCCCGTCGAGCGAAAAAATGTGAATAGCATGTGTGAAAGTGGGAAGGCTGTGGCCAAGCATTTTGGAAGAAGATACAAATTGAGGAGATTAAAAGAAATCCAACAAAACCCTGCATACACATGGAAATTTAGAATGTTGAGAACAAAGGCAAGAGTTTTAGTATAATACTAGACCAAGTGGGACCCGTTTGGTCCTTGTCACACGGGAGGCCTGGTCCCCCAACGCAACCCGTTCCCCAACGCAATATTCCACCACTCACCAATAGCCCCCACGGGAGGCCTGGTCCCCCAATGCAACCCGTTCCCCAACACAATATTCCACCACTCACCCATAGCCGAAAACTACTCAGGGGTTGTTCATTTTGCCTTATGCACCCTCCCTCATTTTTAAACTAAAAAAAAATGCAATTGCACTTGCTAGCCAGCAGAATTCAGTGTACTGTGATTTAAAAAAAATGCATTTGCACTTGCTAGGGCTAGCAGGACTCAGTGTACTTGGAAAGCAACAATGTTGCGAGCAGGGTACACAAAAAGCTGGAGAAACTCAGCGGGTGCAGCAGCATCTAAGGAGCGAAGGAGATAGGCGACGTTTCGGGTCGAGACCCTTCTTCAATGTTGCGAGCAGGGCTACAATCCCATTGTGAAATCACAGCTGTAAGCACAGGGGAAAAGCAGTTATATTTTTCCAAGTTTCTTCAGATTTTTGAACATTTTGATTAATAACTCGAGAAATAATGCATGAATTTTTCAGATAAGGCGATTTTTGACCATGGGATAAATCTCTACCGGAATATGTAAGAATGTTACTGTTAACTTGTCATTTTGTTGAGAAGATGTGATCGCACATGAACAAATAAATACACAAATCCATATACAAGATCAGATTTTTACAGTTATAAGGATAAGGATAAGGATAGAATAAATAGGGAAAAAAGTAAAGGTCAGGTGTAGTTTAAATAAGAAATGGAGCAACATGGGTGGTGATAGACTTTTGACATTCAGCGAATCAAAGGAACAGAGGGAAATAATTAACACAACAACATGGGGATGGAGAGTGTCATATTTTAATGTTTAGCATTCAATCTTAGATAATTGGCAAGCTGAATATGATCAAAAGGTTAGGCAATGTCAATGCTGAGGGATTGCAGAGCTCTAAGATGTAGAGAGACTAACGTGCCAGCACAGCAATTAATTACGAAGGCCAACAGAATGTTATTGCTTATTGCTAGGGATGGTTAGGAGGATGCTATGAGGCTGCAGGGTGGCTTGGAAATGTTGAGTGAGTGGGCAAATGCATGGCTGATGCAGTGTAATGTGGATAAATGTGAGGTTATCCACTTTGGTGGCAAGAACAAGAAGGCAGATTATTATTTGAATGTCAGATTAGGAAAAGGAAAGGTGCAACGAGACCTGGGTGTCCTTGTACATCAGTCACTGAAAGTAAGCATGCAGGTACAACAGGCAGTGAAGAAAGCAAATGGCATGTTGGCCTTCATAGCGAGATGATTTGAGAAGAGGAGCAATGAGGTCCTACTGCTGTTGTATAGGGCCTTGAGACCGCACCTGGAGTATTATGTGTAGTTTTGGTCTCCTAATTTAAGGAAGGATATTATTGCTATTGAAGGACTGTAGCGTAGGTTAATACCTGGAACGTAGCGTAGGTTAATTCCCGGAATGGCGGGACTGACATATGATGAAAGAATGGCTCGACTGGGCTTGTATTCACTGGAAATTTAGGATGAGAGGGAATCTTATAGAAACATATAAAATTCTTAAGAGATTGGACAGGCTAGATGCAGGAAAAATGTTCCTGATGTTGGGGGAGTCCAGAACCAGGGGTCACAGTTTAAGAATAAGGGGTAGCCATTTAGTTTAAGAATAAGGGGTAAGCCGTTTAGGAGGTCTCTTTACTGGAGCTCAGGGTGGCCAGCGGAGGTCTCCAACCGGACACAATTTTCGGAGGAACCGGAAGCGGCGCGGCAAATGGAAATCGGATAATCTGATCCAGGCGGAGGAGAGCATCCAGCGACCAGTGCCCGCTGTGAGTCCCCATCGCACCGCCAGCTCCAGCCCCTTCCCCACTGGTCCCCCTCACTACCTCCTGCCCCCCTCCGCTGTGATACCTCCCTTTTCCCCACTACCCCGTCTTTTCTCCGAGCTCTCTCCCCTCCCCGCCTCCACAACCCCCCCCCCCCCAACAACCCTCCCCTGGTTCTCAGCATTGGAACACATCAATTCCTGAAACATTGCCTGTCTATTCCCTTCAGAGATGCTGCTTGACCTGCTGAGTTCCTCCAGCACTTTATGTTTTGCTCAAGATTCCAGCATCTCCAGTTCCTTGTGCCTCCATTCATGATCTTATTGAATTGAAAGCAGCGAGTAACCTTCTCCTGTTCTTCATTCATATTTTCACATAGAGAGAGAGAGAGATACAACATGGAATCTGGCCCTTCGGCCCACTGAGTCCACAATGATCATCAACCACCCATTTACAATAATCCTACACTAATCTATTCTCTCCACGTTGTCATCAACTTCCCCCAGATTCTACCACTCACCTACACAAGCAGTCAATTAACCTATAAACCTGCACATCTTTGGGATGTGGGAGGAACTCCAGCACCCAGAGGAAACATACGCGGTCACAAGGAGAATGTGCAACCTAAACACAGACAGCTTCCAAGGTCAGGATCCAGGTCTCGGGCAACTTGAGGCAATGGCTCTACTAGCTGTGCCACTGCTGCCCAAATGTTTCATTGGGTCAAATGCAATAGCATTAAAAATCTCAGTGATCAGTGCTTACTTCATACGAACCACGTGTCAGAGTCAGTAAATTGGTCAAAAGGATACAAAGAGATCAACTTCCACTGACTGGATAGCACGCAACAAAAAAAAGTTTTTCACTATACCTCAGCACATGTGACAATAAATTAAATTAAACAATCCTCATTATCCATTTATTTAACTTTGATGAAGAAATTGCCTCACAGTGACATGGCTGGGTTTGATCCTGACTTCGGGCGCTGTCTGTGTAGAGTTTGCAAGCTCTTCTGTGACCATGTGGGCTTCCTGTGTGTGCGCACTGGTTTCTTCCCACAACCCAAACACGTGCAGATTTGTAGGTTAATTGGCTTCTGTAATATTGTCCTTGGTGTTTAGGGAGTGGATGAGAAAGTGGAATAATGTAGAACGAGTGAGAAACGGTGATCGATGTGGGCCTAAGGGCCTGTTTCCATGCTGTTTCTCTAAACTAAACTAATTTTTGCATTCTATTCAGAGGGGAAAGGGCCTTTTAAATTATTTCTGAATTACTAAAGTGAATCAAAGCAGTTCTTTGAGCAACAAATAGATAACTTGCCGGGATGTTCTGAACAAAATTTGATTCTTGGAATAATCATTAGAAAAGAGATAAAATGCAAAGTTACAATAGTGGAGATGTAATCAGACACTGCAGCCAGATAGGAGAGTTCAGCGTAAGGGCATCCCAAGAATGTGTATCGGAATGAGATCTGAAGAAGTTCAGAACCCGAAACATCGACTACGCTTGTCCTCCAGAGATGCTGTCTGACCCAGTGAATTAGTCCAGCACTTTGTATTCCACGCAAGGTTCCAGCATCTATGGTTCCGGGGGAGTGGCATGCTGTTCACTGTATCGAGGTGGAGCTGAACTGCCTGACAGGGACTCGCAGAAAGCAAATCTACCCTGGACTTTAGTTTCATTTTCTAGTCCAACAGCATACACACACCCTTTTACAAACAATTGAGTGCCTTTGCTTGCTTGCCCTTTGACTGACCTCTTTCAAACATTTTCTAGACTGGCGGATTGTGCGCTGTGATTGCTTTTTCGTTTTGTCAGCGTGTACTGCAGCTTCTCAACATAAGCCTCACTGATACCCCGTGACCTTTGATCTCACATGTTATTTATGGCCCCACATTTAAAATCATACAAAATGGCTGTACCCAGGAGCAAACAACTATTTACTTTGTAAAATAAACTGCTGCCAACTTTCTCTAAAATCATGTGTGGTACATATATATACATATATATAAAGCAGACCCTCCTAATATAACATGACAGATGCCATGGCTCAAGGTAGATCTCTTGTCTCTGGTCAGTCAATTGTGGCTTGGTTCGAATGGAAAGACAGACACAGAATGGGACAAATTAGTTTAGATTAGAGACACAGTGTGAGATATAGGTTGTGCTCACAATCACTACTCAGAGACTAAAAGGATCACATCCATCACTCCCCTTCTACCGCTATACAATGCCATCATTCCTTACTCAAGGACAGTTCTGGTAACTTCATCCACAGCTGTGTCAGAATCCTCTCCCTGGCCTCTATGGGTTAGAATCCTCTCCTGAACCCTTACAATAGTGGGGTTTAATCACTTGATCCCTCACAATCCTCCCTTTTTCTTTTGCTACGCGTCTATTGATTAAACCTCAATTTCAAGCTCCTTCAGTTCGAATTGAAGTAACATTGTCCTAATCTCCTCTTCCTGTGGATCCTGGACCTTCCCTGGTCGCATTATCATTATTTTCTGTATTGCCCCTTTATCTCCCATAGGCACTACTACAGCCTGCATCTGACTTATACTCCTTGTAATAGGTTCCCTAAAACAAGGGATACAACAGGGGATAAAGATCAGCCCAGCCAATCTCCAGTGCCACCGCAGTTTGGTTGGTAATTACTTCCATTACTGCCTGAAGTCTTATGATCCGGTTTAACATGTATACCGGGGTTCGGTAGCCCCAGGATCCATCCTGTGCCCAAGTGGCTGGTCCATAGTATGAGATGATTCTTGCGGTGGCCATTCATCATCTTCCCATTCTCCAATGTCTATTTTCCTCTTCTTCCGATATAGGTCGTCAAATACAGGTGTTCCTAGTGACCGCCCTTCGGTGTTTAACAGGAAAAATCCCGGTTGTACCAGTCCAATGAAGCAAGTCTCGCTCCAATTTGTTGGCAACACCGAGTATGCCTTGTGTCCGCATATCCATAACAGTCCTTCAGGGGCTGGTCCACTAGAGGCAACCTTGTTCCATATGTCTCGCAACACCGGGATTCCTTGATAAGGGTTCTTCCCGGTGCAGTTCCATAGTCCAGTCGATTCCATTCCATCAGTCTTCATCCAGATAGTGCAGTTTCTCCCGTCTTTCTTAGTTGGATACCATTTAGACTCCTCTGGCCACCACACTCGGGACTGATTTGGCCACTGGGTGACGATGCACTGGCGGGGCTGCTGCCTACTAGGACGGCATCCTTTGCCCAGGGCCTAGCGATACACTCAGTCCCAACCGGAGCGTCTGTCAGGACCCATGCCTGGGGATCTCGGCCTTGTCCAACTGTCAGGTTCCACTCCATCAGGTCCCATACTTCAATAACGGATCCTCTCCACGGCCAACGTGAGCTCATCAATGGTCCGCCACAGACCCAACAGTTAGTCACATTCAGGGTTCCAGCTATCCGGAGGGCCAAGTCCACAAACGGGTTTTTCCCTCCTTCAGGAATCTCAATCTGCTTCTTTATTTCTTCATACATTGTCTGGTGCAATTGAGGCTGAGTAGGTGGGGGAGGGGGAGGCTTGGTGACTACTACTTTCATTAACCCTGTTATTACTTCCTCCTTCATTTTGTCTAATGTCCATCTTAAGGCATGGAAAGGGAGACCTAACTGTCCTGTCCTAGTCATACAAACCCATCTCTCCCCCTTTGGGCAGGTAACGTACCCAAACCTCCCTACATATCCCCTATTCTCTACCATATAATACTTCTTTCCCCCGTCCTCACAAATAGTTCTAGTCCTCAGGTTATAGCAAGCATCGTTCACATGGGAATGATAGGTAAATGATCTGGCTGTCCGCCCTTCGTATCTGATAGGATGATAACATTTATCACAGTTATTAATACTTTTTATCCTGATTACATGCAGAGCAAGCAATACCACGACTGCTCCTTTCATACTGTTCATTTTATACATTTTTTCTTACTAAAGGTTAACGTTAGGGGCTTGTTTCCTGGCTTCGCCATCCACTGTTCCTCTTTTATCCGGAGCGGGTGCGTCAATGGGCCCTTTAAGTTGAGTCGCGTGGGTCCACCCTTTTTCTTTTGTTCGTACTGCTGTCTTGGTTGTCAGTAATACTAGATATGGGCCGGTCCACCTGGGCTGGAGTTTCTCCTCCTTCCAATTCTTGACCAGTACCCAGTCGCTGGCCTTTACAGCATGTATTGGAAAGTCGAGTGGTAGACTTTGAGCCAATAATCCTTTAGCTTTTAATTCTGTAAGAGAACGAGATACTGCCAGTAAATAGTTCCTTAAGAATACATCACTGCCCTCTATGGTGGGCATTCCTTCTATCTTTCCCAAATAAGGTAACCCAAACAACATTTCATAGGGGGATACTGCTAACTTTGCATGGGGTCTCCGTTGCTTTTGTCAAAGCCTTTCTGTTTCCCTACTGCTCCAAACATGTGCCAGACTCCATGTACATATGCTGCTCTTAAAGCCTTAATTTCTGCCAACTGAGCTAAGCAAGATTGCAGGCAAGCTTCCAATTTGATTACCTTAAAGTCTAATTCATCCTGATGCATCACTTCAAACCCCGCATACTTACTATTATGATCCCTTTAACAAGAAACATCCACAAGCAAAATATTTTTGTCCCCTTCATTCAAAGGCTCTGACTGTAAAACATTTCTCAGACTTGTGTGTCCTTCTTCCTTCATTATTTTCCTTAATGGCATCACAATTTCAACATACTTCCCAATCTAGTCTGAACTATATCCTGCCATTCCCAAGATCATCATCATCTGTTCTACTGTCTGAGGTTTGGGAACTTCAATTATCGCTTCAATTTGATCCTGCGCTATAGCTTTTACTTCTTTAGAGATTACTCGTCCAAAATATTCTACCTGCTGCTGACAAAACAACAACTTCTTCCTTGATACATTATGACCTCCTATGCCATCTTTTCCAAGATAATTACAATGTCTCTCTCTCACATTGCTTCTCACTTGTAGAACAAACCAACAAATCATCCACGTACTATATCAACACCTTCCAAATCTGCCTACAACATCTGATTAAAAACATGGGGCTAGTATTTAAAACCCTGCCGCATCCTAGCCTAGGTGTATTTAATACCTCTTCTTAATGTTCTTACCATAGCTATGTTCACCACTATCTTAATATTATTATTATTATTTTCTGATTACCATACCTGTTCACATCCCCAACACATCTTATCCATTATCTATCTCCTTACTAGCCTTTCTTGACTTCTTCCTTGAGATCCCTCCCTCCCTTGGGGACCCCAGTCCTGTCTGGGCTTATATCCAGATTTATTTCACTCCTGATAGGGCATTTGAGGAAATACTCTCCCAAATACGTTTATTATTGGCATGGAATTCTCTGGCCCCTGTTTGGCTCTGTCATAGGACTCACTGTGTGTCGGTGCATCACTTATTTCAGACTTTTTAACCAGGTCTGTTGTTACTGACAACATTGTCTTTCCTTTTTCACGCTCTTTCTTTTTTAGCTCTTCAAGTTACATTTGCCTCATTTTTCCTCTGCACCTTTTCCTGCTGGTCTGCAAGTCATTTTTCCTATCTTTGCGATATTTCTCAATCTCATTGACCAAATGATCACTGAATCAGGGGTGGGAAATAGATGACAATCCCACCACCTCCTCCAATCTAGACTTGACTTTAGGAGGAATGGCATCCACCACAGTGGTTGAGAATATAGTGTTCATTAACTGGTTGCATTCTATTTCTTGTTCAGTTTCCAGTCTCCACCTTTTCAGCTTGTTCTCCAGATAGGCTGCTGGATTATTGTCTGAGGGCCTGCCATACCCTCTGCCTGACTGTGTCAAACAGTGTGCCATTGTTTATTGCATTGTTCGCAGCATTTTTATACCAGCCATCTTCAGGAGTTCTGTCAGTTTAGTGGTTCCTATCACTTTCACCAACAGTGCCTTCAAATCTCCCATAGCCAATAATCATCCTCCAAAGCCATTATCCATTTCCTGCCCCATCAGGAATATTGGGTAAGGTTTTTTTTAGCCCTCTCAGTTTATGGGTGCCCCAAAGGATAATCCTGCTCTTATCTTTTTAAAGCAGTCTCATCAATTTATCCCTCTGCTTCCCACTTTAATCCTTTTTGATATGCCTTCTTTCTCATTGTAAACTCAATTTCTTACTTCTCAGATAGACTATCCTCCTTTGCAAATTTACTCACCTTCCTTTTAAAATCTTCCACTGACTCCTCCTGATTTATTACTTTCACACCTGTCATTTCCTACTTTTGTTAACTCCTCACTGCCTCTCTCTCCTTTCTCTCTAAACTGCCTAAGTACATCTAATTCCTTTCCTCTCCTCTTTTCCCACCTTTCCAACTTATCTGTGGCATATAATTCGTAATTAACACTTCCATCTTGTCACATTTATCTTGAAAGTGCCTTCCTTGGACCACTTCCTCACAACTGTTTCTGAAAATCTCAGCAAACAATCATTACCCTTCTCCAACCAGAATGTTTATCTAAACAAACCACAAAAGCTGGTCATGTTTCAGCAATTAACTTATTTCCAATTATTTCAATCCATTCTCACCACTATTTAGTACTAGTAACAATTTTCCAAATTAACTTTACTGAAAAGAAATCTATAGAAACATCAGCAGAACCAAGCAACCTACATTTTCCAACTTTCCCCTTTTAAGCTGCGATGATACAAAGCGTTGTTTGTTACCTTACAGCTGTTCGTAACCTCCCCCATTGCTTACAATTTCTTAAAGGAACGCACACACCTACCCTTACAGCATGTGGCCTGGGGAAATCTTTTAGGACCGAGATGAGAAAAACATTTTTCACACAGAGAGTGGTAAATCTCTGGAATTCTCTGCCACAGAAGGTAGTTGAGGCCAGTTCATTGGCTATATTTAAGAGGGAGTTAAATGTGGCCCTTGTGGCTAAAGGGATCAGGGCGTATGGAGAGAAGGCAGGAACGGGATACTGAGTTGGATGATCAGCCATGACCATATTAAATGGTGGTGCAGGCTCGAAGGGCCGAATGGCCTACTCCTGCACCTATTTTCTATGTTTATATGTTTCTGTGTCTAAAACCCAAGTGGTCACAGGGAGAACATACAAACTCCATACAGATAGCACCTGTAGTCAGGATCGAATCTGGGCCACTGGTGCTGTAAGGCAGCAACTCTACCGCTGCGCCACTATGCTGCCCTAAGATGTGTGGGTCAAGTGTTTTTACACCGAAGGTGACAGCCTCCTGGGACACGCTCCTGGTGGAAACAATAGTGGCAATTAGAGGCTTTTAGATGGGCACAATGATATGCAACTCAATGCAACTCGACAGTACTCAATCAATGGTGCATCTGTGGTAGTTTGTAGTAGTTTGTAAGAGTAATTGGAGATATGCCAAATTTCCGCAGTCTCCTCAGTAAGTAGGCATGGGTGTGCCTTCTGTCTGCAGCTTTTCTGTGGCTGGTCAGAAATCCGGTCCTACAAATAACAATTAAAATCATATCTGTTCTGTTCAGCAAGACGGAAAAGATCCTGTGGTGTGGTTTCAAAGTACAGCAGTACATTCTTCTTCCAATAAATTACTAGGTACATCAAAGTAAGTTGTTCATTCCTGGAGCTTTCTTTTACTTATGCTGCTTTTCAACACAAATAACTGCAGTGGGTACCTACCCCACAACTCGACTCGCACTGATCCAGATACGTGTGAGGTAATGGTCTTTGGGACAACAAATTTTAGTAGCACATATAGGGACACAAAGTGCTGGAGTAACTCAGCAGGTCAGGCAGCATCTGTGGAGAACATGGATAGGTGACGTTTCGGGTTGAGACTCTTCTTCAGATTGATTGTAGCAGGCATGCGCCGTGAGTAATTACTCAGAGTAGGCAGGCGGCTTTTAAAATAAATCTTAAACCGCGCACGCGCAGATTGTTCTCTCCTTAAAAATAAAAAATAAAAATAAGTAACAATTCAATTTGCCCAAGGCTTCTAAATCTCCTTCATTTTTTAATTACTGAATGGGGGATGGAGGATGAAGGCAGGTGGAGAGATGGTGGAAAAAACGGGAGCACACTGGGACATTGAATCAGTTGTCATCTTATTGAATGATAATACTAATTCAAGGGTCCAATTGGAGGGAGAGTTCCTTTCACAGCGTGTGGAGAGTCTGTGCAGGATGTTGAGAAGGAGGGGGTCGGAGATCATATCGGAGATCATATCAGACTCACTCACCGTTGCCGCAGCGCTCCGGGCACGGACAGCAGAACTGGCCGCCACTTCCGGGGAAGGAAGCAGCTCGGGTGACTGCGACTTTACCTTGGGCCAGACTCCCAAACACTGTGAAAAGAGCTCTCCCCCCACCCCAGGAAATACAGTATTTAAAAACATAAAGTACCAATAAATGTACTTACCATATTATCGGTACACGAACTCCATTCTTCTCTCTTTGCTTCCTAACATACCCTTCAGATAATGGCAATCCATATTTGAAAAACCCACCAAGAAACTTGCGCTGTGCATACGCAGTAGGCTGCTGCGCATGCGCAGCACTGCAAAGGCAGAATTTCTGCTGCCTTCAGCTCCGCTTGAAATTGACGGCTTCAAGCAGCGCTGACGGCACGTGGGCTGCACAGACCTTCCCGTGTTACAAGTGCTGCGGTTGAAAGGCACGGAGAATTATGCCTACCTAAGAGATCAATCTCTTAGATAGGCATAATTCTCCCGTGCCTTTTCTATTTATATTATATGTTCACGGTGCATGTGGCAATAATAACAATATAATTTTATTTTAATCTATTAAAATTGAATTGAAAAAATGAAATGAATTAAAAATTATTATTTATATTTTAAATTAAAAAAACAAAGTTAGCTAAATCCTGAAATTAATAGGATTAAATTAAAGCAAATTATTTTTTGAGGGAAGTAACCTACTTTCCCTCGGCCTACATAGGTCCTCCCCAGGTTTATAAATGGCTGACCTATGCACAGCTCATACTACAAAGTATGGAGCTCCTGGCCGTGTCCTTTGTAACTGTGCTGACCAGCTAGAGGGAGTATTTGCAGACATCTTTAATCTCTCCCTACTCCATTCGGAAGTACCCACCTGCTTCAAGAAGACCACCATCATTCCATTGCCGAAGAAAGGCAAGATCTCATGCCTAAACGACTACCATCCAATGGCCTTGACATCCACCATCGTGAAATGTTTTGAGAGGCTAGTTATGGAACGCATTAAACCCAGTCTACCCAGCGGCCTTGACCCACTGCAATCTGCCTACCACCACAGAAGATGCCATCGCCCTAGCCCTACACTCATCCCTAGAACATCTGGATAAGAGAGACACCTACATCAGACTCCTATTCATAGACGACAGCTCTGCCTTTAATACCATTATATCATCCAAACTTATCACCAAACTAGCGGGGCTTGGTGTCAGCACTCATCTCTGCAACTGGATCCTCGACTTCCTGACCAACAGACCCTAATCAGAGGATAGGGGACAAGTCATCCGCCATGCTAATCCTCAACACGGGTGCTTAATTGGCAAGGCTGAGTTCTCAGCCCCCTTCTTTACTCCTTGTACACCCACTACTGTGCAGCAAAGTACAAATCGAATTCAATTTTCAAATTTGCAGATGACACCACCATTGCGGGCCAGATATCAAATAATGATGAGATGGAGTACAGGAAGGAGAATGAGAACCACGTGTCCTTGTGTCAAGGCAATAACATTTCTCTCAATGTCAGCAATAAAAAAGGAGATAGCGATCGACTTCAGGGAGTGAAGCGGTACACATACCCCAGTTTGCATTGATGGCGATGAAGTAGAGATGGTTGAAAACTTCAAATTCCTAGGAGTCAATATCACCAACAACTTCTCCTGGACTACCCAAATTGATGTAACGACCAATGAAGTACCTTAGAAGGCTTAGGAGGTTTGGCATGTCTCCTACAACTCTCATCAACTTCTACAGATGCACCATTTAAAGCATTTTATCAGGATTTCATCACAGCTTGGTTTGGGAACAACTCCATCCAAGACCGCAAGAAATTGCAGCGAATTGTGGACGCAGCTCAGACCATCACACAAACTAGCTTCCCTTATCTTGACTCCATTTATGTCTCATGATGCCTCGGCAACATAATCAAGGACCCTGGCCACTCCTTCTTCTTCTCCCATCAGGCAAAAGGTATAGAAGTATGAAAACGCACACCACCAGATTTGGGGACAGTTTCTTACCAGCTGTTATCAGGCAACTGAAACATCTTACCACAACCAGAGAGCAGTGCTGGATTACTATCTACCTTTTTGGTGACCCTCGGACTACCCTTGATCGGACCTTGCCGGCTTTACCTTACACTAAACGTTATTCCCTTATCATGTATCTATACACTGTGAATGGATCGATTGTAATCATGTATTGTCTTTCTGCTGACTGGTTAGCACGCAACAAAGCTTTTCACTATACCTTGGTACACGTGACAATAAACTAAACTAAATTAAACCAGCATTTGGGAGTGGTTGAATGGATTGTCGGGATGCTCAGGAATGGAACCCAGAATAATGCTGGAGATTCTTAGCGAGAATAATCTCCACAGAGTACAGCTGTATAGTGGATTCTGCCTTCCAGGTCTCAGGATGTATTTTTGTACGTGAAAGTGTCAACTTAATCAGCTCTAAAAGGAGTCATTATGCTATTACATTTGGAGTTCCATTACTGAGAGTGTTATTTTCCTACCCATGAATCATAAATGAGGATTTCATTGAAGATAAACATTGGGTAATGCAGTATTATTTATTAATCCGTGAACAAACAATGAGGCTTAATGCAAAATACAAAGTAAACTGAAAAAAATAACATTTATAAAGCAACAATAAGAGTAGAAAAGCTTACAACTGGAGAGATGAGGCAAGCCTACTGGGGAGATTGGTCATGTCGTGACTATTTAAGGAAGTAATTCAGAGTTAAATCTTGCCATTCTTTCCTTCTTATGGAGCATTTTTCTGTAGCAGGAGATAAGGTTGAGTACATTTCACTTCACTGAGGTGCTACACTCCCAGTCTGGGTAATAGTCAGGAGATAGTTCCCTCCTCAGTTTTTGTGATGCTATCAATCAATATTACAGTATTAAGTTATCTTTTCAGCTAAAGCCCTTTGTCATCAGCCTCCATATGGATGTTGCTATGGGCATCCACCTGCCTGTGTTTGGCCCATATCCTATCCCCAGACGGCCTAAACCTTTCCTATCCATCTACCAGTCCAAATGTCTAAAATGCTGTTGTATCTGCCTCAACTACCTCCTCTGACAGCTCGTTTCATGTAGCCCCACCTTCTGAGTGGAAAATCTGCCTCTCAGGTTCCTATTAAATCTATTCCAGCTCACCTTGAACCTATGCCCTCTATTTCTTGATTCTCCTACTCTGGGTAAAAGACTGTGCATTCACTCTATCTTGATCCAATATCCTTAGCATTCATTTGCTCCTCCATCAACATCTGTGACTGCAAGGCATACTGTCCGCAAAATTCACTGCAGGCTACTCAAACAGCACCTGCCAAACCCGTGACCCCGACTACCCAGGAGGATGAAGGGAGTAAATAAAGGGGGACATCTGCAGTTGCATGTTCCCCTTCTAGTCACGCATCCTCCTGACTTGGAAATGTATCTTTAATACTTGGTCAACGTTCTGAAAGTCCCTGACCAGCAGCATGTGAACGTTCTCCTTAAATATTAGGATTTAGGAGATTGGGGGGGGGATCTTATAGAGGCTTACAAAATTCTTAAGGGGGTTGGACAGGCTAGATGCAGGAAGATTGTTCCCGATGTTAGGGAACTCCAGAACAAGGGGTCACAGTTTAAGGATAAGGGAGAAGTCTTTTAGGACCGAGATGAGAAGATCTTTTTTCACACAGAGTGGTGAGTCTGTGGAATTCTCTGCCACAGAAGGCAGTTGAGGCCAGTTCATTGGCTATATTTAAGAGGGAGTTAGATGTGGCCCTTGTAGCTAAAGGGATCAGGGGGTATGGAGAGAAGGCAGGTACAGGATACTGAGTTGGATGATCAGCCACGATCATATTGAATGGCGGTGCAGGCTCGAAGGGCCGAATGGCCTACTCCTGCACCTATTTTCTATGATTCTATGAAATACAAAAAAACTCTAAAGTGATTAAAAAGCATTGCAAGAAAACATTAATCGTTTTGATATCTCCACCCATTCTCAGAGGAGTCAGTGTCTGACCCTGTACAACAAAACAAATTTCTGGCACGTCTTTCAAATTCCATATTCTCCCTTGAAATGCTTCTTGGTGATAGGATTTTCAGCTCTGAGCTGCAATTGTGTTTATAATAGTTGGAATTACTGAGAAACAACACATTCCTCTGATTAGTTTCTCAGCTTTTTATCATTAGTGACATTCCAAAAGCAGAGTTGGTTGTCCAGACATTTGAGCTACTTTGACACAACACACGGAATCATTTAGCATTCTTAAAACAATGGGGTTTTTTCTTCCTTCATTTGAATTATCAATTGCATTTATTTATAAGATGGCGCACATCACAGGAAATATTATAAACCAATCTGACAAACCCTGACTTTGTGTCTTAAAAAAATGAAACAAAGTGCTAGAATAACTCAGTGGGTCATGCTGCATGCACAGGGGATATTTCTGCATCCTGACTTTGTGTTATCTACTTCATGTTTAGCCAAACCAAATTATATTTGTACAGTGTTCACTGGTTTTTACGGAATTACAGAATTTTGCAATACAGAAGGAGGCTTTTCTGATCATCAAGTCAATACCAGCTCTGGCTTCTCCAAATAGCCTTTAAAATGGTTTCCTTTCAGATACTTATCGAGTTAACTTTTAAATGGTACAATTAAATCTGTTTTTACAAATCCTAGCGGTGTATTTTGGACCCCAATCATTCACTGTCAAAAGAATGAATTTTCATTTAGTGATCCCTGATTGTGTTCCCAATCTCTACTGTTTATACCCTCCTGATTTTAAATATCTCTTTGAGATTCCCATGCAGTGTCCTCTGTTCCATGGCAAAATAATCTCATCTTTTCTGGGTTGTAAACATTATAAATTCCTTCATTGCTGGAATTGTAATGATAAATATCTGTGTTCTTTCCAAACCATTTATGGCCTACGTAAAGTAAGGAGCCAGAAATGGACACAGCTAAATTCATCGTCGCAAAGGGGTCAATTTCAGCCTGGACTGAAGCGTTTGGTTGACTCTGGATATCAGTATATGGATATATGCGGACATATACCAAAAAAGACACAAAGTGCTATAGTAACTAAATGGGACAGGCAGCATCTCTGGAGAACATGGATAGGTGATGTTTTGGATCAGGTCTCTTCTTCAGACTGTGTACATAAACATTCTAGCCCCTCTGTTCTTCATTCTCCTCAGAAAGGTGCCAATTAATTGTATTTGTTTTTACGTTTTTTTTTCACAGTGTATTACTTCACACTTCCACACATTAAATTGGGAAACTTTACCTTGAAACCGCATGTTTTCATCCTTCAGTGGCCTCATCACTGAACCCGTGGGAAACTACAACTTACCATTTACCAATCTGAGAAACAATCTTTTACCAAGGATTTTTCCCTCTGCTTCTAACCCACCTAAGCTGCTATTTCACTGACATCAATTTCTTAACCAGTCATTTGTGCAGGGTCCTATGAAGTACATTTCCAAAGTATATGTAAATGACATCCACCACATAAACCTTCTTTGTTATATCAAAAAGTTGAAACATGGCTTGTACACTGAAAAGAGGCAATGCAGATTTAAATAAGCTGCTAGACAGAGGAAGGAAGAAGACTATGGGTTTGGGTTTAGGTTTGGATTAGGATTTATTATTGTCACTTGTACCGAGATACTGTGGAAAGCTTTGTTTTGTATTCTATCCAGTCAAATCAGATAATATTATATATAAATACAATATAGTCAATCTCGAGTAAAAATTATAGAGCAAAGGAAAAAGTACAGAGTGCAGAATATAGAGTGGTACAGTGGCTTAGCTGGCAGAACTGCTGCCTCACAGGGCCAGAGACCAGAGTTCAATCCTGACCTTGGGTACTGTCTGTGTAGTGTTTGCACGTTCTCCCTGTGACCACGTGGTTTCCGCTAAATACTCCGGTTTCCTCCCACATCCCAAAGACATGCAGGTTTACCAGGTTTGGTAAGATTGCCCCGGGTGTGTAGGGAGTGGATTGCGAAAGTGGGGTAACATAGAACTAGCGTGAATGGGTGATTAGTGGTCGCCGTGGACTGGGTTGGCCTGGGCCTGTTTCCATGCTGCATCTCTGAACTGAACTAAATTTCTTAAGCCGCTCTTGATAGGACAACATTTGCATCCAAGGAATTAGTTGAATGATTTTCTTTCGAACTGCTTCCAATGCTGGTGTATCATTTAAATAAGTGGATGAAAACTATGCACAATTCTCCACACGTGGCCTCATCAGTACATGTAGAATTATAACAATGCATTCTTATTATTAACCTCCAGCACTTTTGCAATACAAGTCAATATGCCATTTGCCTTCCTAACCACTTGCTGCACCTGCCTGATACTTTCTTGCGATATGTGCACAACAACTCAGAGTCTTTGCTGATCTGCAGACCGCACTTCATTGGAAGACTTGGTGTTGCTCCTTGAAATATGGGCGGCACGGTGGCGCAGCGGTAGAGTTGCTGCCTTACAGAGACCCAGGTTCAATCCTGACTATGGGTGCTGTCTTTATGGAGTTTGTACATTCTCTCTGTGACCTACGTGGGTTTTCTATGGATCTCTGGTTTCCTCCCACATTCCAAAGAAGTACAGGTTTGTAGGCTTATTGGCTTCGTAATATTGTAATTGTCCCTAGTGTGTAGGATAGTGTTAAGGTACGGGGTGATCGCTGGTTGGTGCAGACTCGGTGGGCGGAAGGATCTCTTTTGCCGCTGTGTCGTTAAACTAAAGGCTTGGATAGAGTGGATGTGGAGAGGAACTTTCCACTAGTGGGAGAGTCTGGGACTAGAGGTCACAGCCTCAGAATTAAAGGACGTTCCTTTAGGAAGGAGGATTTTATGTTGTCAGAGGGTGGTGAATCTGTGGAATTCTTTGCCACAGAAGGTTATTGAGGCCGTCAAGGGATATTTTTTAAAGCAGATAGATAGATTCTTGATTAGTACGGGTGTTAGGGGTTATGGGGAGAAGGCAGGAGAATGGGGTTAGGAGGGAGAGATAGATCAGCCATGATTGAATGGCGGAGTAGACTTGATGGGCCAAATGGCCTAATTCTGCTTCTATCACTTTATAAACTAAAATACGTTGTGCTCTACTGGAACAGCAAAGGAGACCCAAGTCAGAGAATGAGACGGAGAATTAAAGGAGAGGGGAAATGGAGGTTGACGCTCATTATTGCAGACTTAGCAGAAGTGAACTGCAGAATGTTCACCTAATGACCAAGGCTTCCTTCATTTCATGTAGTTGGGGAGAAAGGTGGCATGGGTGGTTAAGAGAAGGAATAATCCATCACGGAACTTCATTTTATTCTTTTCACAGCTGTTTTTTATTCAAATTGGCAGTTACTCTTCCTTTTATTCTTTCTTCCACAAATACAATGTGATTATATAATGCCATGAAATTCAACCCCAAATCACTTGAATTCCCACACATATTCCTAGTTTTTGGCTTATCAAGGATCATCAAATTAAGAGTGTTTCATTTTCATGTATCGGCAACAAAACAATAAAATTCTTATAGCAGCACAACAGGCTCGTTAACACAATACTCATGGATAACACACAATAAACAAAAAACATCAATAAATTAACAACCCCAAAAAGAAAAACTATCAGTGCAACAAAAGCCCAATGTCCTTAGTGCAACCAAAGACAGTTCATAATTCATAGTCTAGTTAATGTTCTGTTGTGTTCAAGAGCCCGATGGTTGTTGAGAAGATGCTGTTCTTGAACCTGGTCATCATGTTTTTCAGACTCCTATACCTTCCTCCCAATGGTAGGAGTGAAATAAGAGTGTGGTGTGGGTATTTGATGATAGAGCCATGGAGATATAGGGTGATACAGTGTGGAAACAGGCCCTTCGGCGCAACTTGCCCACACCGGCCAACAATGTCCCAGCTACACTAGTCCCACTTGCCTGCGCTTGGTCCATATCCCTCCAAACCTGTCCTGTGCATGTACCTGTCTAACTGTTTCTTAAATGATGGGATAGTCCCAGCCTCAACTACCTCCTCTGGCAGCTTGTTCCATGCATCCCACCCTTTGTGTGAAAACGTTACCCCTCGGATTCCTATTAAATCTTTTCCCCTTCACTTGAACCTATGTCCTCTGGTCCTCGATTCCCCTACTCTGGGCAAGAGACTCTGGCTGGCTTTTTGGGTCAATGCCTCCTATAGATCCCTTCAATGGTGGGTAGGTCAGTATCCGCAATGGACTGGATGGTGCCCACCACTCTTTGTAATCTCCTTAATTCCAGGGCATTGATGAACAAAGGATACATCATTCCAAAGACATGGTATTGTGTGTTAATGAGTTGCGCTCAAGGCTACATTTAGTTTCACCTTATAATCCCTTATGAATTGCCACTGCAAATCTATACTTTGGCCTGAAAGTCATTTGGATGAGCTCATAATACTTTATGCAGTTGCAGGCTATCAAATTAACTACATTAAGAATGCTATTTAGGCCAGATTAAGAATACCATCTGTGGGTAAAATGTCCGATGCATATTATACATTTTATATTTTTCTGCACATTGCTGCGTATTTGAGGTATCAGGGCTCACATAGTTCACTCAAAACACTTATGATGTTGAGTATTAGGAAAACAAAAGGGACGTAATTTAGAAACAATGGATAATGGACTAATGCAATGTAAGTTTTGTCCTGCCTCCTTCCTTCATGGTAAGATTCGACATTCCAACGGAAATGTGTAACATACGTTAGGTGTGAGCATCTAACCAGGCCACTGTTTCCAACTATCAGTTGGCTACATGAAATCTTTGGCAAAGGAAGGTCACAGGTGTATCATCTAAAATGTGAGTTACTAAATAGTGTTAGACAATGTTTTTTTAGGAGACGAAAACGTGTCTGTATGTACATCAATTACAAATTAAGCCACATTTATCAACCATTTTTTCCATCAATATTCCTTCCCTTTCTGTTTTGATTTTGTGACCAATCAACTTTCTGATTTAATAAACTAATAAACTAATAAATACAATTCTAATAATTTGAGAGAGCTACATCATCACATGAGGCAGTGTGGCAGGTGTCCTTTTGTTCCAATTGTAATTTCACAATTTACCTTGGGTTTTCTACTTATGATGTTGCAAAAGATATATGAAAACCATGTTATCTTGCGGATGAATAATGCTACCTTTTAAAGGCGCCTTATTGCCACGTTCACGCACTAAAAAAAGCACTGGTGATAAAGGATCTGATTGGATGCTATGAGAATGCAGGCTGACTTGGACAGGTTGGGGGAGTGGGCAGATGCATGGCAGATGAAGTTTAATGTGGATAAATGTGAGGTTATCCACTTTGGTATTAAAAACATGAAGGCAGGTTACTATCTAAATGGTGTCAAGTTGGGAAAAGGGGAAGTACAATGGGATCTGGGGGTCCTTGTTCATCAGTCTATGAAAGTAAGCATGCAGGTACAGCAGGCAGTTAAGAAAGCGAATGGCATGTTGGCCTTTATAACAAGAGGAGTCGAGAATAGGAGCAAAGAGGTCCTTCTGCAGTTGTACAGGGCCCTAGTGAGACCACACCTGGAGTATTGTGTGCAGTTTTGGTCCCCTAATTTGAGGAAGGACATTCTTGCTACTGAGGGAGTGCAGCGTAGGTTTACAAGGTTAATTCCCGGGATGGCGGGACTGTCATATGCTGAGAGAATGAAGCGGCTGGGCTTGTACACTCTGGAGTTTAGAAGGATAAGAGGAGATCTTATTGAAACATATAAGATTGTTAAGGTTTTGGACACGCTAGAGGCAGGAAACATGTTCCCGATGTTGGAGGAGTCAAGAACCAGGGGCCACAGTTTAAGAATAAGGGGTAAGCCATTTAGAACGGAGACGAGGAAACACTTTTTCTCACAGAGAGTTGTGAGTGTGGAATTCTCTGCTTCAGAGGGCGGTGGAGGCCGGTTCTCTGGATACTTTCAAGAGAGAGCTAGATAGGGCTCCTAAAGATAGCGGAGTCAGGGGATATGAGGAGAAGGCAGGAACGGTGTACTGATTGGGAATGATCAGCCTTGATCACAGTGAATGGCGGTGCTGGCTCAAAGGGCCGAATGGCCTACTCCTGCACCTATTGTCTATTGTCTATTGGAAGGGTTAGGGCCTGTCCCACTGCAGCGACCTAATTCACAAGTTTAAAAGAGTTTACTCACAGCATGGTTGACACGAGGTCCTAGGAGGTCTTTGTAATTCTCCTTCATGTTCGAGAGTAGTCCCCGCGTACTCGAGGGCGCAGCTAGGTCACGGCGTATTTTACAACATGTTGAAAAATGCCCATAAGTAAAAAAAGGTCGCCCTGGAAAAATCAATCTTTTTTTTACTCGTTGGTTTAGTCGAAGTAAGTCGTAGTAAGTCGGCATGTTATTCGTAGGTAATTGAGGGTAATCAAAGGTAATTGAAGATAGTCAAAGATAGTCATATATAGTCTTCAACATAGTCGAATGAGGTCGAAAGGAGATCTTCCACAGTCGAAGGAGGTTGAAGGAGATTGAAGGAGGTCGTCTTCACTCTCCACTATTCGGTGTCCAATTTTCCCGAAGCTAGTCGAAGCTAGTCATCTACATAGTCGAAGGAGGTCTTCAACCGGGTGACGGTGACGGATGGGCAAAAATACGAAATAGGTAGATCTCTCCTAATCTCTCTCCTTTACTTTCTCCTTTTCTTTCAATCTTTTTAGCTTCTTATCTTGGTCCTGTATTTCTTTGGCTATCTGTTTCTACTCACTTGTCTATCTATTCCGACACTCTTTATTTCTTTTTTCTCTCACTGAAAATAATTAAAAAAATAAAAAATATTAAAAAACACATGATTTTTCAAAAAACTTTCTATGAATTTTCTCGTTGAAGTATTAGGAAAACAAGAGGGACGTAATTTAGAAACAATGGATAATGGACTAATGCGAAGTAAGTTTTGTCCTGAGACCTCTTCCTTCATGGTAAGATTCGACATTCCAACGGAAATGTGTAACATACGTTAGGTGTGAGCATCTAACCAGGCCACTGTTTCCAACTATCAGTTGGCTACATGAAATCTTTGGCAAAGGAAGGTCACAGGTGTATCATCTAAAATGTGAGTTACTAAATAGACACTTTTTCAAACTCTCCTAAACTCTTCTAAACTCGCCAATTTGGTCGCCACCCATTAAGTAATCCTACCGGTAATGTTAAATACCCGCTAAACTTCATTAAACATTGTCTGGCATCTTAAAAGTGTCTCCACTCCTTATCCCCTCCTTCTCCCCCCTTCTCCCCCCTTCTCTCCCCCTAAAGGAAATAGGTAAAGTTTCGGCCCGAAACGTTGCCTATTTCCTTCGCTCCATAGATGCTGCCGCACCCGCTGAGTTTCTCCAGCACTTTTGTCTACCTTCGATTTTCCAGCATCTGCAGTTCCCTTCTTAAACAGTAATTATTTGACAGTTTTTCCCAAACAGAAATCTCCATTAATGTACCCTAAAATTCTATTTAAGTAGAGATTAGCATTTGATTACATAATAATAAAGGTGAATTGCTTCCTTTGTCACAATGCACAGCAACTCAACTATGCAACGGCTCCAGGTTATGTAAATACCTCATGACTCATGTCTGCCTGCAGTCCCCACATGATTTGCAGAAAGGTACTGGCGTGTTAGGTGGATTAGATTTCCTTGTTAATCAGTAAATTAAACATTAACACTAGAAAATTAACTGAGCTGTGAACAGCAGCCCATTGATTCAGTAAAAATGCTTACCTGTTATTTATTATTATTTAAGTATTATTTAACTCCATGATAACATGGTTTTCATACTTGTTTTACAAAATGATAGGCAGAAAATGCAAGACAAATAGTGATATCACAAAATATTAAACAGAAACACAAGGCCATCTGCCACACTCCCTCAGGTGATGATGTAGCTCTCTCAAAGATGCTCGAGTCTCGCAGGCTGTCCCTGAGGTTGAATGATGACTCACCATCACTCCAGTTCTCTGAGCTTTGAAGTTGCTGACAAGAATCAGGGACTGTCACAGGGGAATACAAATGTACGAATTAAGAGCAAGAATAAGGCAGCTCTTCAAACCTGCTCTGCCATTTTTAAAAGTAATGGGTGTTCTGATAACCTCAATTCTGCATTCATATTTTCTTGCAATAACCTTTCACCCTATGCCTTATCAAAAATTGCTCTATCTTTGCCGTCTATTTGACTGAGAGTCTGGTGCATTGTTGACTGTGGAGGAGATGATAACGAAGAGATATGAACAGTGAAACTACTAGGATGGCTCAGGAGGAGGAGGGATGGAGAGAGAGGGAATGCAAGGGATGCTTGAAATCAGTGATCTTACCACTGAGTTGGGTTGTAGTACTCATTGGTCAAAGACCTTCCACAGCTGTCCTTTGATGCAGCCTTTCCCACCTCTACTACTCTGCAGATCCCCCCCCCCCCCTCTATTCCCCCACTCTCACTATGGCCTCTATCTCCCACAATGAACCTCAATCTCTTCCTCCATCCTGGAATGACTTCATTCCCACCATTCCCAAGCATTGTCACAAGGTTCTGTCACAAACTTTCCAGGACTTTACCTGCGCTACTGCACTCACATACTTTTTAGTTTTTAATTTAGACATAGCATGGAAGCAGGCCGTTCAGTCTGAGTTCACGGCACCAATCGATTCACACTTGCTCTGTATCCCACTTTCTCATCCACTCCTTATACCAGTGGTTCTTCACCTTTTTGGCACCAGTACGCACATACGCGCATACACGAACAAAACACTGTATGTGGTGTGTACTTTTGTTAGGTTCCTAAACATGGGCTCAACTAATTGATATGTTATTTGTGTCCTCTTCCGGCAAAACCCCAAACGAATCCCAGGTTAAGAATCACTGCCCTATACAGTAGGGGCAGTTCACAGAGGTGAATTAACCTACAGTACAAACCCACATTTATTTGGCATGTGCGAGGAAACTGGGGCACCCTGAGGAAACCCACACGATCACAGTGAGAATGTGCAACTTCCATACAGATAGCCTGCGTGGTTATGATCGAACCCGAGCCTCCGACAATGTGAGGCACAGCTCACCCAGCTTTTGCACTGTGCCGCCTGCCTTCATGTGTATCCTTGATTCAGTGATTAGTACAGGGCAGGAAACTTGGTATTTCAACGTGGCTGTTTAATTGCAGTATGAAAATCTGAAAATAGGCAATTAAATATGGGTTAACTGGGAATGTCTGAGTGATTCCTAATGAGATGATCTTATTTTCTACAGGGACTTATTACTGATCTCTACCAGCTGTGCTGAAACATACTAAAGGGGCTGTCCCACTGCGGCGACCTAATCCGTGAGTTAAGATTGCCTTCAACCTTCAAGCTCGAGGGCACTCACCTGGAAAACCTCGAGGTGGATCGACCATCCGCGCTGAAACCTCGAGTTGGATCGACCGACAACACATACACACACACACACACACACACGCACACGCACACGCACGCGCACACACACACGCACACACACACACACACACACACGCACACACACACACACACACTGCAAAGGCGGGGGCCAGGGAAAGCGGGGGAGCGCTGACTGAAATTCACACCCGCGATGAAGAGGAAGGTTAAACGGCTGTCGCAGTGTACAGTAAGTCCTTTAGAGAGCGCAGAAGGGGGGGGGGGTGAGAAGGGGAGAGAAGGGGACAGAAGGGGAGAGAAGGGGAGAGAAGGGGGGAAGAAGGAGTGGAGACACTTTTGAGAAGTATAATAATGTTTAGCAGGCATTTTACCTACCGGTCGGTTTTCCCTGGTTCTGAAAACCCCAATGAGCCAATCAAAATGCCCGGTCAGCGAAGGAGATTGCCTACGGCTGCTTTTGAATGCCTGTAACTAAATAGCAACCCCACTCCACTGCACTACGAGTCAAAAAGAACCATGCTGACCAAATTTTACTCCCGGAAAATATTTCAACATGCTGAAAAATTTTCCGCAACCTAGCTGAGGCCACAAGTATTCGGGAACTTCCCTCGGGCATGAAGGAAAGTTCCAGTGACCTCATAGGACCTCCTAGGACCTTGTGCCGACCATGCTGCGAGTTTGAGTCGAGGGTAAATTCGTCTAAACTCGCAGATTAGGTCGCCGCAGTGGGACAGCCCCTTAAAGCTGTGCATTTGTGTAATTAAGGTAGAACTCAGGTGGAAGTAAGGTGGGATTAAGGTGGAAATCATTTTAAGTTAGTTAACTTATGAAATGCCATCAGCTTCCAGGTGATGCGGGCAGCTTCTTCTGGCTGCCTGCACTACTCAAATACATGGCACAGTTTTGCAGCTGGTGGAGCCACTGCCGCACAGCGCCGGAGACCCAGCTTTGCCCATGACCACAGGTGCTGACTGTGTGGAGTTTGCACATTCTCCCTGTAATTGTGTCAGTTTCCTCCAGCTGTTCCAGTTTCCCCCCACATCCCAAAGGCGTGCGGGTTGGTAGGTTAATTGGCCTCTGTAAAATTGACCCCAGTGTAGTAAGAGTGGAAGCAAAAGTGGGATAACGTAGAACTTATGTGAACGGGAGATTGATGGTTGGCGTGGAATCTATGGCCCAGAGGGACTGTTTCCTTGCTGTATCTCTAAACTAACGCTGTATCTCTACACTAATCTAAATTTAAGAGTGATGTGCACACACTTTTGAACAAGCGGATATGCTTCTTATGTATAGGAAGGAACTGCAGATGCTGGTTTACACAGAAGATAGACACAAAATGTTGGAGTAACTCAGCGGGTCAGGCAACGTCTCTGGAGAAAAGGAATAGGTCACATTTCAGGTTGAAACTCATCTTCAGACACAGTCAGGGGGGAGGAAAACTAGAGATGTGAAAAGTTTTCGTACCCCTAGTTTCCCTCCCCTTTGACTCTCAGTCTGAAGAGGAGTTTCGACCCGAATCGTCACTTGTTCCTTTTCTCCAGAGATTCTGCCTGACCCACTGAGTTATTCCAACATTTTGTGTCTATCTTCTTATGTAGCTCATGTCATTTCAATTCCAAAATGTAAAAGATTTAATCAAGGGAACCCTTGTGCTATTCTCACAAAGTGACAAAGATTAAAAGCCTCTCGTGAAAATTCTCTCCTTTTTCATTGGGCCGAGAAGGGTGATATTCAAAGTCCAAACTCATTAAAATGTTGGCGTTTGTGTGAAGGAACCACATGTAAATCTGTGTATAACAAGACTGATTTTATTGCACCTCCCATTTTCCTAATCTGACACCATTCAGATAATAATGTGTCTTCTTGTTCTTGCCACCAAACTGGATAACCGCACATTATTCCACAATATACTGCATCTACCATGCATCTGCCCACTCACCCAACCTATCTAAGTCACCCTGCAGCCTCATAGGATCATCCTCGCAGCTCACACTGCCACCCAGCTTTGTGTTATCCGCAAACTTGGAGAAGTTACTGCAGGTGCTGAAATCTTGAACAAGAAAAACTAGAAAATTTTGAACAACTGCTGGAGGATCTCTGTGGGTCAGGCAACATCTCGGGTGGATAAGCAACATTTTGGGACGGGTGCCTTCTTCAGACACAGACATGGACAGGCAATGTTTCCTATCCATATCATAGAGCGATGGAGTCATACAGCATGGAAACAAGCCGTTCAACCCAACTTGCCCGCACCGACCAACATACCCCATCTACACTAATCCCACCTGCCTGCATTTGGCCCATATCCCGCTAAACTTGTCCTATCCAATTGTTTCTTAATGTTGCGATAGTCCTTGCCTCAACTACCTCCTCTGGCAGCTTGTTCCATACACCCACCACCTTTGTGTGAAAAAGTTACCCCTCAGATTCCTATTAAATCTTTTTCCCTTCAGCTTAAACCTTTGTTTTCTGGTCCTCGATTCCCCTCCTCTGGGCAAGAGACTGCGTCTTCTCGATCTATTTCTCTCATCATTTTATACACCTCTATATGATCATCCCTCATCCTCCTGTTCTCCAGCCTACTCAACCTCTACCTATAGCTCAGACCCTTGAGTCCTGCCAACATCCTCTCTGTACCCTTTCCAGCTTGATAACATCTTTCCTATAACATGGTGCCCAGAACTGAACACAATACTCTAAATGCAGCCTCACTAACGTCTTATATAACTGCAACATGACCTCCCAACTTCTATACTCAATCCTCTGACTTAGAAGAAGATTGATGTTCTCCAGAGATGCTACCTGACCTGCTGAGTTACTCCAGCATTTTGTGCTTTTTGGCCGACATCTACAGTCTCTTTTGACTAGCACTAATTTGATCAGTGATGTTAATTAAAATAGTAAGATTAAATGAGAACTTACCAGTTTGAAGTTTGATCCTTATTTTATGAGGAGTTACGATGAGGGATTTCGTGAAGACCCCACCAGCACGCATGCGCGACATTCTTCAAAGCAGCGGTGTGAATTCACAGATAGTAGAACTGACTGGAGATAGTAAGATTAAGATAAACTAATATACCAGTTGACCTTATGATAGAGGGTTGGGAGCGGAGGGCACGAAATCCCTCATCGTACTCCTCATAAAATAAGGATCAAACTTCAAAATGGTAAGTTCTCGTATAATCTTACTATTTTACTTCGGAGTCACGTGAGTGACTTCGTGAAGATTTAAAAGCTCTGTGATTTCATGCCCTGGAACCACATCCATGCTCACACACTGCCGTAATAACTGATGGAGGAAGTATGTTAACGTATTTCAGACTTGAAACAGAGCTGAAAAACAATAATGCATTTATTAACACAAACAAGAAACCCCCGACTTCGGGGAACGTTCAGGGAACAGAACCTAAAACAGTGTCTGCAAACGTTGTGGGTGTGGCCACAGGTTTATTGTAAAACTGCTGAAATGTGCCCTCATTGACCCAGCCCGCTGCTGCGAGCACATGGTCCATGGGCACCTCCATGGTCCTCGCTGCTGATGTGGACGCAGCCCTGGTAGAATGAGATTTTTAAATGTCAGTGTCTACGCCTGCTGCACCCAACACCACCCTGAGACACCTGGAAATAGTCTGCACAGTTACCCTGTAGTGTGGGCCTTTAAAACTGATTAAAAAAAAAGACCTTCTTCCATACCCCTGATATTCTTGGTGACATCTATATAATGTCGGAGGTGGGTGGCTATACAAAGACGTACATCAATAGGATATGCCAGGAATTCCAATTTAAGACCGGTTTTTCCAGGTCTATGGTGTTTTAGTAACTCGTCAATAAAGAAGGTTACCTTAATGGGGGTTTTAGTTTGTGGAGGGTCTGGACCCATTGAGCTGTGATAAGTGCCATCAGCATCACACTTTGTAGGTGAGTTTTGCTAGTGGGAGATTCGAAACTGGTGACCAACTCCTGAGTAGGGACAACACTACCCCAATATCCCAGGTCATAGTGTATCGTGGCCTGGGAGGGTTGGAATTGAAAATACCCCTCATTAGTTTCGATACCAATGGATGGGATCCCACTCCAAGTCTGAGGTAGGATGATAATGCACTCCTTGCACTGTTGATGGCACTGTAGCTGAGGCTCTCATCGTAGTGAAGGCCCGCGAGGAATTCCAGCACATCTGTGATGGTGGCAGAGTTGTAGGTGGTATCAGTCCTGGAACAGAAGACCTCCCATTTCCTTACATGGGTAAGGTATTGCTTCCTTGTGGACTCTCTGCACGATGCCGTGATGAAGTCCATGGTCCTGTTCGACAACCCGAATTCCAGTAATGGTCTCTTCAGAACCTGCAAGCCCACAGGTTCAGATGACCATGGCACGGATGACTCTCCCCTGATATGGGATGTGTCAGGAGGTTCGGGCATTTGGGAACCTGAACCCACGGTTCCTTCACCATGTCGAGGACCATCGGGAACCATGGCTGTGTGGGCCAGTTGGGTATTATCAGTATTCCTGATGCGGAATCTAACTGGATTTTCCGCAATACCCGGCTGATGAGGCAGAAAGGGGGAAATGCATAGAAGAACAAGTTCCCCTAATGTAGCGAGAAAGCGTCCATCGCTACTGCCCCAGGGTCTGGTTCCCAAGAGACATATGTTGGTATCTGATGGTTCAATCTGGACGCAAAAAGGTCGATATCTGGTGTTCCATACTGAGGTATAATGTTAGAAAATATTTGGTGGTTCAACATCCATTCGGTGTTGTCATTGAATATCCGTGACCTGGTGTCCCCCACTGTATTTAGCTTACCCGGAAGGTATGTAGCTGAAATCCAAATGTTTCTTTCAATGCACCAGTGCCAAATTGTGTTTGCCAATTCATTACAAGAAATCGACTTGATGCCACCCATATGGTTTAAATATGCCACCACTGTGGTATTGTCTATTTGTAGACGGACATACGTATGATGCATATTTGTACAGTAGGCCCGTAGTCCGTGAAATGCTCCCAGCATTTCCAAATAGTTTATACCTTGTGATTGAAGCAATGTAGATTCATGCAAATCCCATCTACCGCCACAACTGGAGGTGGTGTCGGTAGCTCCCCAGCCGTGGGCGCTGGCGTCAGTTTGCAACACGACTGAAGGGTTTGTAACTACGGTGGGATTAAAACAATATCTAATGCTGCTCATCCACCATCGTGGCTAAATTTTTGCTTTGGTTGGTAGCTGCATAGGTCTGTCAAAATGCCCAGCAGGAGTTTTTAGTGCTGAGATTTTTGCTCTTTGCAAATTTTGATAATGCAACGGTCCATATCGTGCAGCTGGAAATGTAGCTACAAGTTTCCCAATTACCTTAGCAGCATGTCGAATAGTCGTTTTTTTGGTGTAAGCAAGGCTATTACATGCCTCTATTATATCTGCCGCTTTGTTATTCGGTAAAGTGATAGTCATATGATTTGTGTTAATCGTGAATCCCAGATAGTCCATAATGACAGAAGGTGTTAACTTAGATTTGTCTGAATAGAAACATAGAAACATAGAAACATAGAAATTAGGTACAGGAGTAGGCCATTCAGCCCTTCGAGCCTGCACCGCCATTCAATATGATCATGGCTGATCATCCAACTCAGTATCCCGTACCTGCCTTCTCTCCATACCCTCTGATCCCCTTAGCCACAAGGGCCACATCCAACTCACTCTTAAATATAGCCAATGAACTGGTCTCAACTACCCTCGTGGCAGAGAGTTCCAGAGACTCACCACTCTCTGTGTGAAAAAAGTCTTTCTCATCTCGGTCTTAAAGGATTTCCCCGTATCCTTAAGCTGTGACCCCTTGTCCTGGACTTCCCCAACATCGGGAACAATCTTCCTGCATCTAGCCTGTCCAACCCCTTAAGAATTTTGTAAGTTTCTAAAAGATCCCCTCTCAATCTCCTAAATTCCAGAGAGTATAAACCGAGTCTATCCAGTCTTTCTTCATAAGACAGTCCTGACATCCCAGGAATCAGTCTGGTGAACCTTCTCTGCACTCCCTCTATGGCAATAATGTCCTTCCTCAGATTTGGAGACCAAAACTGTACGCAATACTCCAGGTGTGGTCTCACCAAGACCTGTACAACTGAAGTAGAACCTCCCTGCTCCTGTACTCAAATCCTTTTGCTATGAAAGCTAACATACCATTCGCTTTTTTCACTGCCTGCTGCACCTGCATGCCTACTTTCAATGACTGGTGTACCATGACACCCAGGTCTCGCTGCATCTCCCCTTTTCCTAATCGGCCACCATTTAAATAATAGTCTGCTTTCCTGTTTTTGCCACCAAAGTGGATAACCTCACATTTATCCACATTATACTGCATCTGCCAAACATTTGCCCACTCACCCAGCCTATCCAAGTCACCTTGCAGTCTCCTAGCATCCTCCTCACAGCTAACACTGCCCCCAGCTTAGTGTCATCCACAAACTTGGAGATATTGCCTTCAATTCCCTCATCCAGATCATTAATATATATTGTAAATAGCTGGGTCCCAGCACTGAGCCCTGCGGTACCCCACTAGTCACTGCAATGGAATGGATGACGAACCCCAGCTTTTGGAATAGTGATTTGGTGGCTGTCACAGCTAATTTAGCCAATTCCAGTTTTCCCCACAATCAGGATGTCATCATGGTAGGCCATGACTATGTGGTTTTGGCTTCGTAGAGACGCCAATGATGGTTTCAATATTTTGGTAAATAACCTGGGGGCTGTTGTTAGTCCATTAGGCAGTGCTCTATACTGCCACAGCTGCCCCATCCAGACAAATTTCAAATATCTGCAGTGAACGTATTGGTTCTGAATAGTATGCATCTTTTAGATCAATGCAGGCCATGAAGTACCCTCTGGAAATCAGTTGTTTGGCAGTTTCAAATGTTTCCATCTTGAAATGGGTATATTGCACAAAGGTATTCAGTTGAGTTAAGTCAATAATAATACGACATCCACCATCTTTTTTGGTTTTGGTAAAGATGCTAGATACAAACTCAAGAGGTTTATGTAAAGTTTTCTCTATTACCCCCTTGGTATATAATCTGAATAGTTCTGCATGTCCTTCCGCTTTCTCTTTTTGAGAAAGCACTAATTTCCGGCTAGGTACATGTTGAACTGGGGGGAGTTGTTTGTTTATAAATTCAATTTCATAACCTTGAATATTGTGCAATATAAAGAGGTCAGAAGTTATGGAACTCCATGCATCACCAAACAGACACAACCTACCTCCCACTTGTGAGGTTATGCATGCAGAATTCCCAAGGGAACCAGACCCACTTACCTCCATGGTTACCGCTGGGGCTTGGTCTTCCGTCCTTGGTTCTTGGGATGTTGTGGCGCTGTGGTGTGGGGTTGACGCATTTTCCAAGCAGGTCGCTCTGGGCCTTGGCCTAAAAAAGGCCTCTGTGGATGAGGCGCGACCTTTGGGTTTGCACCCGTCACCCTATCGGGGTGAAAGCGGGGCCTGTTGGGTGTTGCGTAGGGATGCTGCCGTCGATACAAGTCAAGTCAAGTCAAGTCAAGTTTATTTGTCACATACACATACGGGATGCGCAATGAAATGAAAATTCAGTTCGATACGTTGGTGGCCTGCAAGAGGAAGGAGGTTTTATCATGCCAACCGCTTTGGCTTCCTCATCTAGGTCCTTGACCTGTTTGAGCAGGTCATCCCCAAACAACAAGCTTGGTGATGGCGTAGCGCTGGCTTTACACAACCCTGCAAATATGGGGTTGAGCGTGGGACGGATAGAGCTTTTCCTGAAGCAATTAATCTCATATTGCGCGTTACAGAACAGGGCTAGCGCATCCTGCTGCTCTTCCGTCATGTCCACACCATCGACTGACCTGGCAAATGCAGTAATCCTTGAGGTCAGTAGTTTGAGGATTTTCTGAATTTTCACTTCCTGTGCCATTATCCCAGGGCTTATATTCCCCCATATGGGTGTGTTGATGGTGGGCACATTCAGCGACACGCAATTCTCCAGGGCCAGGTACTTGGCTGTGGTCTCGGAAATTACCTGTTCCTGTAGTTGGTGAGTAGTCAGGTAATTGATGCTTGCCGCTAGCTGTGGCTGAAGAGGTTGCCCTTTCTGGGATGGCTGTGCAAATTTGGACACCATCCCCAGAAGTTCCTCTTCCTGCATCCCATACAACATTGGGTCTGCGGTCAACCCCTCCTCAAAATCAGCCAATCCCTGACTTCTGGCGCTCCCCTCCGAGGAGGGAGAGATGTTGGACAGTCCTGGAAAAGGGGCTGTCGTGGACCTGTGTGATCCATGGGACACATGCTCCTGCTGGAGTAGGTCCCTCTGGAGCAGCTGCTCCATCATCCACTCCATGTGGGCAATGCGAGCGCCGTCGCTATCTGCGAACGGCAGGTCGTCTTCCCCAGACCCGGCTGAGTCAATGAGGCTCTGAACGCCAGTCCGCACCCCGTCGGGGTGATGACTCCCGGACTGTTGTGGTAGAAAGTGGGTGCCTGCCGCTCCTGCGGGGCTACACAACTTCCTTGTAGATCTACCGGCAGTCCGCGGTCTTCCGGACAGCGGCGGTGGGGAGTCGGTGCCTGCCGTTCCAGAGGGGATACATGACATCCACGCGGGCCTGCCGCCAGTCCGTGGTCTTCCGGACTGATGCGGCGGAAAGTCGGTGCCTGCTGTAAAAATGGGGCTACTCGACTTTTGTGCGGTTTTACCGCTAGTCCGCAGTCTTCCTGGCTGTCGCGGTGGAGTGTCAGGGCCTGCCGTATGAACGGGGCTGCCCGATTTCCGCACTTTTTTACCGCCAGTCCGCGGTCGTCCGGACTGAAGCGGTGGAGAGTCGGGGCTTGCCGTATGAACGGGGCTTCCGGACTCCCACGCGGTCCTACCGCCAGTCCGCAGTTTTCTGGACTGTTGCGGTGGAGTGTTGGGGCCTGCCGACTGAGCGGGGCTCCCCGACTTCCGCGCTGTCTTCCCGGTCCGAGGTATGGGTGCTGCCGAAAACTCCACGGCCAGCTCCGGGGAATTTGGCCGCTGAACTCGCTCCAAAGTCCCGCGGTCCTCCATGGCATGCTTAGAAGCAGCCCTCTTTTTGCACCGATTTTTGTCCATAGCGAGTCTCTGTAAAAGATTTAACTAATACAGAGCACAACCAGCTCAAGGTTAGAAAAACTTATCTGATGGTCCTTTTTTAAGCTGCCGGCAGAGGAGCTGCGCCCCTCCAAGCTTGTCGAATGCAATGCGAGCGACGATATGTTGCGCATGCGTGCTGGCGGGGTCTTCACGAAGTCACTCACGTGACTCCGAAGTAAAGTTGTATCATCTTCTGTAAGCAGTCATCACTGTTTCTGTGCTAAACCTTAAAATACAATGATATACACACTTTGAATTCAACTCGCCACCCTCCACCTCAATGACTCAGTTAGTCAAAACAATAAAATATACTCATGTGGTTTGAGTAATTGTTAGCCTCCGATTGTTATTGATTGGAGCTGTGTAGCATCTATTCCAATACTGCTATGCTCTTTGACAGGAGCTTTTCGAGATGAAGAATGAACCATTTTCTCAAACTCAGTGAAAAATAGGTCCACTTGCAGCATATATATTGCATAATTAGTTACATATCCCCAGAACAGCTAGTCTGTGAATTGTCCTACTTTATTGAGTTGTCATTAGATTTTGAAATGCATGCAATTTAAAGTTTTCAGTTTTAAGTCCCAGATTCTACAGCCTCATTTTTATTTAGAACCAAACTGCTTGCTTCTCAAGTTTAAATTAAGTTTGCTGATAATAGAGCTGTTTTTAAAAAATAATTTAGAAACAGCAAATAGTTGCAGGAGTAGGCCACTCGGCCCTTCAAACCAGCACCGCCATTCAATATGATCATGGCTGATCATCCAAAATCTGTACCCCGTTCTCCACATATCCCTTGATTCTGTTAGTTCTAAGAGTTGTATCTAACTCTCTCGTGAAAATATCCAATGAATTGGCCTCCACTGCCTTCTGTGGCAGATAATTCCACAGAGTCACAACTCTCTGGGTGATTCACAACTCTCTGGGTGGTTCATTCAATCTGTTCATTCAAGTTAGGAATGTTGTCTTTGGTCAATGGAAAACCCTTTTTATATTTTGCTGCCTTTCCCAACTAGTTGTGTTTCAGGCATATTGGATACTATTTTATTAGAGCTATTTTATTAGGTCTTACCAATTACTGCAGTGTTGCAGCAAAATAACTTAAAACAATCTGAAGGTCGGTTTGAATCCAAGTTGCAGAGATTAAAATATGGAGTGCTTATGTGTTAGGTCGTCTATTTTTAGGTTAAGTATTTTTTTCCACTATTTTAATCATGTTCTAGAATAGCTTTTTCCCAACAACCATCAGGCTCTAAAACATTACACAACATTGACCGATGAACTATGGTTGCACTATGCACTTCTGTACTAGTATTGGGGTTATTCATTTATTGCAATTTTTGTTAACTTATCTATATTATATCACAGGCATGTAAAGCTGCTGCCAGTAAGGATTTAATTGTTCTATTGTTGGTATGTATGACAATTAGACACTCTTGACTCTGAACTGGGCTGGTTTGAACCCAAGTTGCAGAGCTGAAAGTATGCTGTGACTGTGTAAGAGGATATAGTTTGCTTTTAGTTTTAGTTTTTTTCCACTATTACAATTCTGTATTGCTTGCAGAATTGATAATTTCCGATGTGCTGACACACTCCCCTATTTCCTCATCACATTTGCTCTCACCTGCTGTTAATAGAAACTGTCTATAATAGCAGTTTATCATTGACTCAGAAGATATGACTCACAAGCCCAGCCTCCCTGTCATCCTTCTCCCCTTAAAGAACTCTACTTACATAAATTCAACACTAAGATCATGTCAGAGAAGAACTGGGCTATTTGACCCATCGAGTCTGCTGAACTATTTTTTCCTCTCAACCCCATTCTCCTGCCTTCTCCTTGTAACCTTTGATACTCTGACTAATCAAAAACCTATCAATCTCTGCTTTAAAAATACCCAATGACTTGGCATCCACGGCCATCTCTGCTAATGAATTCCACAGATTCATCACCCTTTGGCTACAGAAATTCCTTCTCATATCGATTGTAAAAAATATCTATATAATTAAAAGTCTCATCTTGACCAATTCCTGTCTGCGCTGCATATTGATTTTAGAAAAAAACGCTACCCTGTATCGCTGTGATTTTGGCCATCTTACTCACAGTCCTCCTCCGCTGAGCCAGCCCCGAGGATATTTCCCATCGATGAAAAATAAAAGAGTTATGAGTGTTTAAAAAACCTTCAGATCAGCTGATTGGTCTTCTTGCCTGTCAATCACCGTGACGAAGGTAACGCCTCTTCCGTGGGGGGAGGCAGAACTATAAAACCCCGGATGCCTCGATGTGAGTCAGTCACTCTGCAAGATCGCGAGGGAGAGACCACGACTGTCATTCTAAGCTGTGAATCAACTGAATTATGATGATAAATGATTTATCATCACAGTCTGTAAATGATTTGTTAGCCCTTAATGACAATGCCATGAGTTGTTTGGCCTGCTGCCCTGCCTGTGCTTGAAAGTGCAGTGCTTAATTGGAAATTAAATGAAATGAAATAAATTGAAATAACAATACCATGAGTTGTTTGGCCTGCTGCCCTGCCTATGCTTGAAACTGCAATGCTTTATTAGGTCCGACTGTGTATGGAAGGAATTAATGCTCTATTAGGTCCGACTTTGTTTGGAAGGAATAAATGGTTTATTAGGTCCGACTGTGTTCAGTCCAAAAGTCCCGCTCATTTCGTGACTTCCGCTTAGTGGACAGGTCGCGCTGATTGTGTAATTTCCGGTGAGTGCTGAGGTCGCGCTGATTGCGTAATATCCGGTAAGTGCAGAGGTCACGCTGATTGTGGAAGTGTTGCTGACTGCGGAAGCCCCACAGTGGAGAGGCCACGCTCAGCCGTGTGCGTATGTGTGTGTGCCAACGGGTCCCACTTAGTCTGGTATAATATAAAACTAGACCAGACTAAGGTGTGTAGGTGTGTGTGTGTCATTTCGTATGCGATTCACATCTCCTCGAAAACCCAATGCAGTAACGGTGAACAAGCTCCCCTGCCTCTGTGTCCCTCTCTGTGTCCCTATTTGTGTTCCTCTCTGTGTCCCTCTCTTTGTCCCTCTCTGTGTCCCTATTTGTGTTCCTCTCTGTGTCCCTCTCTGTGTGCCTCCGTGTCCCTCTCTGTGCCTCCGTCTCCCCCTCTGTGCCTCTGTCTCCCTCTCTGTGTCCCTCACTGTGCCTCTGTGTCCCTCTCTGTGCCTCTGTGTCCATCTCTGTGACCCTGTGTCCTTCTCTGTGCCCCTCTCTCTCTATCCCACTACCTCTCTAGCCACGCCTGCGATTTGGGGGGCTATGCGTGAGTGGATAGGGCGGGGCATGGGGTAAAAGGAGTGAATTAATAATATTAATATAATATCAATGGGGTTGGCTCTGGATCAGGAGAGAAGGTCCATGGGGAGGAGCCAATTCCACCTGAACACGTCGTGGTCTGATCAACCACGGCTGGGTCGCCTGGGTGAGGGTGTCTGATGTTGAAAGACCCGAAACATCCAATGACCCCAGGTCACATCACTGATGATGTGTTCATGAGCATCAATAGATGTATTTTTTTCAATCATCATTCAATCAATAGGGGTGGTTAGTGTGTGTGTGTGTGTGTGTGGGGGGGGGGGGGGGGTGGTGGGTGGTTAGTGTGTGTGTGTGTGTGTGTGAGAGGTTGGTTAGTGTGAGTGTGATGCCGCAGGCCGTCCCCTCCCCTTGCAACTGCGCGTTGAGGGGACGGGACCCAACGGGTCCCACTTGGTCTAGTATCCTTTTATTTTGAGGCCGTGTCCTCTGGTCCGTGACTCTCGCAGTACTGAAAACATTATATCCACATCCACTCTATCTAGGCCTCTAAGATCCCTATCTGCATTATTGCAGTTTATTACGTTAATGGATCACTACAAAAATAAGGATATGATGAATTCAGCAGGACCATAGAAGAAAGTATTGGGCTCACAAAATTAAACAGAAACATTTACATCGGTGAATCAATTATAAAATCTGCAAAAGGAAGTGCTGAGTTCACAGATTGGGAGTCAACTGGAGATAGTCATAGAGCACGGAAACAGGCCCATCAGCCCAACTTACCCATGCCAACCAAACTGCCCCATCTACACTAGTCTAATTTGCCTGCGTTTGGCCTACATCCTTCTAAACCTTTCCTTTCTATGCACCTATCCAAATGTCTTTTAAATGTTGTTATAGTACCTGCCTCAATTACCTTCTCTGGCAGCGCATTCTATATACCCACCACTCTCTGTGTGAAAACGTTGGCCCTCAAATTCCTATTATATCCTTCTCCCCACCTTTAATGTCATTGGAACTATATGGAGATTGTCAGGAAAGGAATTCAGTACGTCCTCTTTCATTTTCCCTCTAGTTGTTCATAGTTCATAGCTGTTACTTGTTTCTGCCTGGCACCTGTGAAGGACCTCTCTCCCCGCCCAACTTCACCACAAGGTCATCTTGTTCCTGGCTCCTTACAATTAAAACCTGTCAAACCTCAGGATGTTTCTATCAGTTGCTATTGACGATCTTTTGTTGCTACCGAGGGGACTTCCTTTCTATTTTGTTCCACCCTTCATTGTTCCAAAGGAAACCAAGATCTCATCTCTGGGTCGGGCAGATGATGAGAATAAGGAAAATGTGGATCACTTTCCATAACCTCAGAAGCCTCTTGTCAGCAAAGACAGTAGTTGATGACAAGGTTTCACCACCATTTCAGTGGGTCAGCCTTCGACCATCTGAGGAATAGAGCATTTGAAGATCAAGATATTAAACTTGGCACTAAGCTCATGATCTATCAGACAGCATTGATTCCTGCCTTTCTGTGCACATAAGAGATCCAGATGGTCTACATCACAAATGCTTCCATGTACAAATTTCTCTCTGCTAATCGCAGGATAAATAATCCAACATTTGTGTGCTCTCTCATGCTAACATACCCAGCATTGTGGCCTTAATCACACACAGCTGATTCCATTGGGTGAGCCATGTCATTTGTGTGTGCCTGACGTTGAGAGGAGATCTGATAGAAGTATATAACATTCCAAGAGGCAGCAAAAGGTTAGACTGTCAGAACCTTTTTCCCATGATAGAAATATCAAATACTAGTGGCATTTGGGCAACTTTTAGATAGGCACAAGGATATGCAGGAAATGTGGGAATATACATTATTAACAGTACATAAGATTTGATGCAGATAACAGTTGATCTTGGCATCATGTTCGGCACAGGCATTGTGGGTCAAAGGACCTGTTCTCTTGCTCTACTGTGAAATCATGCATCCATCTCTTGAGAATTGGTGATTTCCCCAACTAATCTTGGTTAATGTGGTTATGGCCACACACTCATCTCCCTGCTACCTTCGGGTAGAAGTTACAGGAGCCTGAGAACTGCAACGACCCGGTTCAGGAAAAGCTACTTCCCCACAGTCATTAGGCTATTAAACCTGGCTCGGACAAAACTCTGAACATTAATACCCCTCCATCTGTTATTTGCACTTTATTAATTTATTAATTAATGTGTGTATTTAAGTATATAATTGTAGTCAATGCCTACTATGTTCTGTTGTGCTATGCAAAGAAAGAATTTCATTGTCCTGTCAGGGACACATGACAATAAACTCTTTTGACTTTGACTATGTGGACATGTTTACTGCTGGTTATGTCGAGTTTCAGATTTTCGAGATTTTAGTCTTTCCCGCCAACTTTCGGAGAACTGAATTTTTATTACTTTAAGGGAATTGGTTGGTATCATCTGTAAACGTATGGTAGTATTGCTGAACACTGGGTGAACCCAGCAACATACCCTTGTATTCCAATGGATTTGCCCAAATGTCTTGCCACAACCTTTAAAGTGGGGATATTTTAATAAAATCTAGCAGCACATATGGTCTCCCAATAGTTATCAGTGTCTGATACTTAAAATGTTCTCCAACATTCCATATATTAGCACTCCTGCTAACAATTTTAGAATCTTAATTGCATAAGGAAATAAGGCGAGATGTAATTTTGTTTTGCAGCAGTGGGTGTTATATATCCTATTATAAATACCAGCGTATGTTCTACAAAGAACATATGTCATAGCATTTCCGAAGTGAGATGCATGGTTAAGCATAGCTTACAATACCGTGTAGAAAGAGGCCTTTTGGCTCACCAGGTCCATGCTGACCATTGATTATCCATTCACACGAATTCTATGTTATCTCACTTTCCCATCCACTCTCTCAATAGGTGGAATTAACAGAGGCCAGTTAGTGTATGAACCGGCAGGTCTTTGGGATGGTTGACAACAAGAGTGAGTTTGAATGGTGACTTTAAGCTGCATTTAGATGAAGCAGTATTTCCTCTTGTGTGCTTCCAGTTCTTTTTGCAAATTGCCAAGAGCAGTTTAATCCAAAGCATTCACCAGAGCCCAGTTAAGCATGTAGATAAACGTGGTCCATGAGACCGACTTGCTAATGGCCCAACTCCAGACTCCAGGTTACAGTCTTAACATCTATTGAGCTTCCAAGAGGGATGCCAGTGGAGACGGTTTTAAAGGGCTACATCCAACTGAGATTTGACAGTTATTTTAATTGGAGGCCTCCATATGGAACCTCTAGCTCATGACCGAGCTAGTCGACTCAGCAGAAAATAAAGTTGGGACTGGAGGAAATGTAAACGATGATGTGTTTTTGCTTTCGCCTGCAATTCTGTGGGTCTCAGGGGATCAGGGGGGCTGACAGGGGAAGTTTATTTTTCAGCAAGACCAAGGAGCTGATTGTTGATTTTAGAAGGGAAAAGGTAAAGCCAAGCATCCACAAACCTTACTTCATTAATGGGTTGGGAGTGGATAGGTTTAGTTTTAGGTTTAGTATTGTCATGGTATCCGTGTCATTTCCTTGGGATTCCAGCGGCCTGTAATTCCTTCTTGGTATCCTTGAAGGTGCTGTGAAGGATGTAAAATGCAGCAGTCTTGGACTTCACTTAGGAAAGGACCTCGTGGTTCATCCATGGTTTCCGGTTGGGAACACATGTACCATCTTCTTTTCTCTCTGCTCCCATCCGGCAAAAGGTATAGAAGCTTGAAAACGCACACACCAAACTCAGGAACAACTTCCTCAACCTGTTATCAGGCTTCCGATCGATCCTTCCACATGCGAGGTACTGTCCAATTCACCTCTACCACATGTGGACATTGATTTTGTCTACAGAACTGATGCACTACAATGCTGAGAACTATATTCTGCACTCTGTATCTGCCTCTTTCCTCTATGCATTGTACTTAAGTTCGACTTGATTGTATTTTTGTACGATATATCTGATCCATTAAATACCATACAAAATAAAGCTTTTAAATGTATCTCGGTACACGTGACAATAATAGATCTAAACTTAAACCTGACCAGGGTTGAACAAGTCTATGATTATGTTGACTGCTTTTCCAAAGCAGCGTGAAGTCAATGGTGGGAAGTCTGGTCTGTGTGACTAGGCTACATCTACAACTAACTACAAGTTCTTGAAGTCTTGGGCAGAACTGTTCCCAAACCAACCTTTCCATGGTACACTTGCAGAAATTTATAAGACATTGGAGTCATGTCATATTCAGGAGATTCTGAATCTCCTCAGTATCCCAAGGAAGTAGAGGCATTGCTGAGTTTTCTAAGTTTCAACGTGGTTGGTCCACGACAGATCGTTGGTAATATTAATGCCAATTAACTTGAAGCTCTCAATCATTTCTACTTCAGCACTATCCATGTTGATTGGGGTATGTACACAATGTAACAAACAAATGACAATATGAACTGATGGTGGTATAAGCAGAAACAAACTCTGTATCTGTCAAGTTAGCTGAAATCTGGCTTGCCTGCTGCGGTATTGGAAAACCCACCCTGAAGAGAGAAGCTGCCACGCCCGGCCCATGCTTGACCACAAGGACCAGAGAGTAGGGGAGGGAGAGTTAAGATGGCAGCGGATGCAAGAACAAAAGGCTGGTAAGATGTATCTTATCTTCCGCGCCTGCGAGGTCGGATGTGGGAGGCACCCCGGAGCACAAAGGCTGAATGGTGGACGAGCGAGAAGAGGGATGACAGTTTGCTGGCCGATTTAAATTGAGGTGACGGTTGGGGGTTTTGCAGCAGCCAGGGACTCAACTGGATCTTGAGGAGACCGAATGTGTGGACCGGACACGACCTGCATGAGTACGGAGCGGTGAAGCAATGGTTCAACTTCACTTGGCCAGGCCAACCCTGCAAAGTCGCAGGGATAACGGGCCTTTACAGCCAGATGCACTTAAAGCAACTTGGACTTTGAAAATAGAACCAAAACCTGGCGACTCTTCTATATGGTCTTGGTCGATTATTTCTATACATTTTGTCCTCAATCTCAGATTGTGTTTATGTCTAGTAATAATTTACTGAACTGTGTGCAAAAAAAAGAATTTCACTGCACTTCAGGAACCATTGCATCATTGAGATCAGAGGAAAAACTACTTTTAGTTTAGAGATACAGCGCCCTTTGGCCCACCAAGTCCGTGTTGACCAGTGATTCCCGCACATTTGCACTATCCTACACACACTCAGGACAATTTACAATTATACCAAACCAATTAACCTATAAACCCGTACATCCTTGGCGTGCAGGAGGAAACTGGAGAAAACCTACGCAGGTCATGGGGCGAACGTGCGCCCATAGTCAGGATCGAACCTGGGTCTCTGGTGCTGTAAGGCAGCAACTCCACCGCTGCATCACCGTGCCACCCTCTTCCAAGTATATCTGTACGTGGAAGAGGTAATCAGAAATTAATGTTCCCTTAAAATAGGATGAATGAATATCTTTATTATATTTACAGTGGATCATATCTGTTTCCATTTAGAAAATAAATCGACCCATATAATGAATCCAGAATTTAAAGTGGAGCTGGGAATAATCTGGTTCTGCATGTCAGCAAGAAGGAATCCTTGTAGCAGCAAATGCTTCTTCCACAGCATGTGGTGTTAGGATATAATGACATTTAGTTTACAAAGTACAAGCTGGTCCATGTTTATAAAGCATAGAAAAGGGCAGCACAGAAACAGCCCTTTGCCCCACAATGTCCGTGAGGACATGTTACTTATACATAAAATAAATTACCTCATCAGCCTGTTCATGATGCAAATCCCTTCTTTTCCTCCACATCCACATGCCTATCTAAAAGCCTTTTAAACGCCACTATCGTATCTGCCTCCACCATCACATCTGGCAGAATGTTCAAGGCACTCACCACCCTCTGTAAAAAACTTGCCCGCATATCTCCTTTAATTGTTTCCCCTTTCACTGTACACACTTAACTTTGACATTTCTCACCCTGAGAAAAAGGTTTTGTCTGTGTACCCTATCTATGCTATTAGTTCTTCCCTCAACCGCCTGTATTCCAGATACAATAATCCAAGTTTGTCCAATCTCTGCATAGCAAATGCATCCTGATCCAGGCAGCATTCTGGTAAACGTTTAGGTGAAGGTTTGTATCTGACACCAAATTTAATAGGAAGTTCATGTCATTTTGACAGGTACATGATATGAAAGGTTTTGAAGGATATGGACCAAACGCTGATATGTGGAACTAGCGTAGATGTAGCATATCAGTCGGCATGGGCAGGTTGGGCTGAAGGGTTGGTTTCCGTGCTGTGTGCCTCTATGACTCTAAGTAATTAGAACCCAAAAAACAAATGATCAATGTTTAGTTGATGCGTGCACAGCCACAAATGTTTCTGTACATAACAACCTACTCAGCTGTGTGTAATCCATCACTAGGACAGCTTAAACAGCAACAGAGAGAAAATTGTCATAGAAATAAAAAAATGCGACCAGGATATTAAGTCTCCGTCTATATCAGGGTTCGGCAACCTACGGCCGTTGGGCCGAATGCGGCCCGTAACCCATAATCATCCGGCCCGCAGGCGTAAATTTTTTCCAATAAATTATCCGGCCCACAGACTTCCGTCATCTCCGGTACCACCCAGGCCTGAGGCCACGGTGCCCAGGGGTGGTGACGCAAGGACGCCTGCGCTGGCGACCACAATGGCAGAGCCACCGAGCAGCACTGGGCGTAGAGCAGCTCCGAGCGCCGAGCAGCGCCGAGCTCTGGCTGTACCGCATCCTGCGCAAAGCTGCTGGCACGGCCACACATCTTCTGTGTCTGGGCTTCACTGTCGGGATCAGGGTTCTCAATAGGCCGGGGACAAGTGAGTGTGAGTATTTGACTAGGCGCCAGTGGTCCAGGTGGGATTCTCGAAGGGGTGGGATCTATGTGAACACGTGCTTTGTTGCCTGCCATCCAGGGCAGGATGGGGGCGGGATCCACGTGTACACGTGATAGCTGTGGCCCTCCATCCACTCACAGACATGTGTCCTGGCCCCTATGCAGAACAATGTTGCTAACCCCTGATCTATATGCTGGCTGGTTATAATTTTAGGCTACCAGGATATTAACTCTCCATCTATATTGGCTGGTTATATTTTTAGCAACATTTTCTGTGTTTATTTAACGACAGCCTTTCCAACCACAAAGACAAACATTTTTCTGTGCAGTGGAATATAATAGTAAGATTAAACGAGAACTTGCCAAGTTTGAAGTTTGATCGTTATTTTATGAGGAGTTACGGTGAGGGATTACGTGAAGAAGTCCCGCCTGGCGCATGATCGGCATACTTCAAAGCAGCTTTAATTGGGCAGATTTTAATATATATTCCTTTCCCAATGAGGATATTAACGGATGAGACCCGCTGGATTCATGGTCAGCAATTTGTCCTAAATAGGACAATAATGCACCACGAGCCCTATTAACGGCCCTATCGCTTAGGTGCTGACCAAAATGCAATCCAGCAAGGAACGCCAATATATCTGATATGTTAGCAGTATGATAAAATATCTTTGACTGTCTACCAAAGACTTCCAATTTCTTTATATAAACAAAATACTGTTTTTAAAGCTATTTTTCCAAGCTGCAGTTATAACATTCATGGTCCTATCCGACAGTCCAAGCTCTTGTAATGGTCTGGTCAGAACCTGCAGATTAACAAATTCATATGATCATGCCATGGATGAATTTTTCAACAATTTACTGCAGCTATGAATAGTCATAAATGGTTCAATTATTATTCTAAACATCAATGAGAGTCATGACTGTGTCCGATTTGGGCCACCAATTACTGCAGCTAGGAATCGTCATAAATGGTTCAATTATTATTCTAAACATCAATGAGAACCATGACTGTGTCTGATTTGGGCCACCAATCCGCCCATGGCAGAGTCTTGCTATATTTTCATCAGACATTGCCTAACAGACAGAATGGGGAACATAAAAGAACATATTTTCCCCCCCAATGTAGTGAGAATGCATCCACAGCTATTGCTCCTGGGTTGGGTTCCCATGAGACGTATTTGGGCAATTAGTGCTTTAATCTAGACGCAACAGATCAATGTCAGGTAATCCATACCACTGACAATGTTTTCCAACTTGTGGATTTAATATCCATTCTGTATTGTCTTTAAATTTTCGTGATCTGTTGTCTGCCACAATATTGTATCTCCCTAAGATAGATAGCTGAAAGCCAAATATTCTTAAAGATACACCAATGCCACATCTGGTTAACCAGATAATCATATGATAATGATCGTACTTGACCCATGTGATTGATATATGCCACAGCTGTGGTATTGTTTACTTGTAATTGGACATGCAAATCTTTCATAGTAGAACAATAAGCTTTCAATCCACAAAAGCTCCTAACAACTCCAAATAATTACTACCAAATGTTTGGAGAAATAAGTTTCTTGGACAATCCATCTGCCACCACCTGGTGTTATTGTCCGTAGCCCCCTAGATAAGGGACGTATCAGATATTAACCTGATAAGAACAGATATTACACTTATCTTAGCCCAAAAAACCGAGAAGCTATCCACCATCCGAGAATACTTGCTTCAGTTTGCAATGACTGCTGGCTGCTGAGCTAATATGTTTTTAAGCAGCTTGTGGAACATTCTCAAATGAACAGCCTAGAAGCTGAGCTTAATCCATTAGATAATGCCTTAAATTGCCATAGCTGACCCATTTAATTAATTTTCAAGTACCTGTGAACATGATGATAATTTGGTACTAAATCATGCGCATCCTTTAAATCTATAGTAACCAATTACAACTTGTTGATAACAACTGCCTTGCAGTGTTGAAGGTGTCCATTTTGAAATGTTTTATACTGGACAAATGTAGTAAAGTGTGTGATGTCTAAACTGACTCTTCAACCACCATCTTCTTCTGCCTGGGGAGATTATTTGATACAATTTGTTGTGGATGCTTGTTCCGTTTTTTTTCCCCCATTACACTTTCCCTAAATAATTTCTTACCTTTTCTTTATTTGAGATTTTTCAGGTGCAGAAACATAAACTAGGATTAGATTAATTCTGTACAGGTGGATCAACTCCTTCTACAAATTTTATTGTAGCTCCTTACACAGTATCTAATATAAACCGTTCAGCTGTTATGCAATATCATTTATCATAACACACCTGTAATCTATCACCAATCGGAGGTTCATCAAAAGCTTTCTCTGTGATAGAATAATGTTTTTGTACCTCTCCAAATGCACGTGATGGCCTTCTTCCCCCACAATATGGGTTAACATAAGGCTGTGCTGGATAAAAATACTTACTCACCATACTCCTGCCTCTGTTTGATCCACATATCAAATCCCCTTCACATTGGACCAGCCAATTTTGCAAAAGTTTAATTAGGCTGATATCTTTGCCTCTTTATCAATCTCTTTGATTTGTTTTTAGGCAGGTTTACTCCGTAAATAACCAGGAGTTTGAACATAGCTTGATCTGTATTGACCTGCAAATCTAAAGTGCAAAATGGTCCGAAAGGCAATTTTCCTCTCATACCATTGAGCTCAACATATGAGCTATAAAACAATGCCACTTGTCCTTTTTAAATGTTTTCCATTGCACAATCTTTCACTTGCTTCCCATAAGCAGTGATGCCACCCGCAACTTGAAATTCTTTGGAATCGTATTCCCTGTGCCTCCACACTATTGAAGACATGGGTGCCTTAATCTGATTCACCGTTGGCACCCTAGTAAAGCACAAGTGTTTTTATATAAATCTGCTGTTTCAACCATAACAGCCTGCTGAAGCTGGTGAGAAACCAATTGACGTTGGCCACCATGGTTACCTTCCATGCCCTCACCGCTTCCTTCAGGTATCGTACTTTGTACCCATTAAGTACACCTGAATTTATACTTGTACTGTGGAGGGTACTTATGACCAAAAACACCACTTTTAGGGTCAGTTTCTTTACTGCCCTGGTACTCCTGAAACTTGCTCAAGGAGACTACCTCCAGCCCAACCCAATTATCTTCCCACAGTGGTAAAAGCACCATATACTTGTATATGGAAACCCCTCAGGGCCTGCCTGGGAATATTCTGGGTTTTTTAGACCCTTGGTTGAAAATAATTTGGAGTATTTCTCCATTTAATTTCTTATCTGGAGGCCTTTCCTTATTAAAATAAATTAAAACCATTTAAAACCACGGCCTCTCAGACTTCTTTATTTTCCTCCCCACTGGAGATTCTTCCCGTGGATTTTGGTTTGTGGAGCGACTAAATGCTCCCTACGGTTAATTTTAACGGCCACCGGTATCGGAACCGGCCGCGCACTAATCTTTACTGAGATCTTTACTGAGATTCTACCCGGGACGCATTTTAACCTCCGTTTTTCCTCCGGAGTATTTCCTCTTTTCCTTTCAACTCCTGCTGGCTCTGCACGCCAGCACCACGGAGTTTGAACACGCCCTGTAAAATAATTCAATCTACTTACCTGCGGGTCTGTTCCTTACCGCTGGTGGAGCTGCGCTCTGCAGCTCTTTGCATACCGACAGCGTCGACGTAATGCCGATCATGCGCCAGGCGGGACTTCTTCACGTAGTCACTCACGTGACTCCGAAGTAAAATCCCATATGTGTTTAATAAAGAGAGACAAGTATCCTGTCACGGAGCCATTGGCACAAAATCATTCTATCTTCTTTGTTTGGTATCAGTTGCCATTGCACTATAGCAACCAGTTTGTTTCACAGTAGTGTGACAAAGTTAATACCTCTATAAAATATAACAGAAATATTCAGCTGCGTACTGAGGAGAATGACATGAGAGGATTCATCATCGTTGAAAACATTAGCGACGCAGTGGTGCTGGTTTCCGACGGGAACGGTAACGGATGCACCACACATCTCTGTCCTCCAGTTCCTGCGAACCTCTGCTGCTAGAAGTATAGGATTTTGGTGTGTGTGCTTCATCATCATTCCTTACAATGCTATGTACGACAGTGATCGCAACTTCTACTGAAGTGTGGATTGCCGTTGGCTCGTTAGAAGCTCATCCTCCCTCTTGATTTTGGTCCTGCTGGGGGTGCACAGCCCCCTCCTCACCTGGCAAACCAGGTGGGAGAGACGGTTTAGTCGCCGACTATCCGACCATGGAGCAGGTAGCACGGGATTACATGGTACCACCCCCCGACCTGACATGAGAGGACAGAGCTCTTAAACCATTGCCAGTCTACACATTGTGTTCTGACACTTTGTCCATCTGCCTTCGGGAGCCTCTGACTTTCATGTCTGCTATGACGAGGCAGTTCTCCAACTAAACAACCTCTCTATCCGATCTTTCAAGAACCCATTCCACTCAGAAACGTTATAGAAAGGTAGAAATAAGGAACTGCAGATGCTGGTTTACAGAAAAGAGACACAAAGTGTCTGAGTTACTCAGCGGGTAAAGCAACATCTCTGGAGGACATGAATAGATGACTGAAGAAAGGTCCTGAAATGTCACCTATCCATGGCCGTTAGAGATGCTGTCTGACCTGCTGAGCAGTAATGATTAAAGCCTTTGCAAATGAATAGGCCTTTACCCAGATGACAAGTGCCAAGATTAGCTTGACAGTATTCTGCTCCACTGTCAAGTCACTGAAGGTTGTTGTGGTGTTTTAACATTGTTGAAACATTAATCAGACCAGCTGCAAGTTTGTTTAATTAAGGACTAGATGGTTGAAGTAAAGGTTCTTGCACACCCTTTAATTAAAATATTCCTAATGTCAGCTGATATTGCTTGTGGCAAAGTGCTAAATCAAGGATTAGGACAGTGGAAAGTATATGGGCAAGCAATACGATTCGTCATAACTCAGTCACTGAAAGTGTGTGCAATTTGTAGCCAAATTAACAATGTTGCACAGGAATATACAGAATTAAACTGGAGACTGCAGTAAAGAAAATCACAGAATCCAGCCACAGAAAATGCAGAAATTTACCATTGTCTAAATTTAACAAAACTAACACAGCGACTGTGATGCACTATTAATCGGCATACACTGAGGCAGTTTGACAGTATCTTTACTGACTGCTTATTCCCATGATCTGTGTCCAGCTGGTGCTAAACCAACTCAATAACAGATGGCCAGTGCTATTAGCTCTGGGTAAAGCTGGTTGGCACCGCTTGACAAGGAGATGCATTATTAGTGATGGGGCTGGTGGCAGGTGTTACAAGTTTAAAGCCAATTTGGAAGAGTTTATAACACAGGAGGTATAGAGGGATCTGGACCAAATGCAGGTAAATGGGACTAGCTTCGATGGGGCATCTTGGTGGGCATGGACAAGTTGGATCGAATGGCCTGTTTCCCTGCTGCATTACTCTGACTCTAAAAGAAAGTGGACTCCAATGTTTTCAATCACAGCACTGGAATAAACAGCTGATAGAGCTGCTATATCATGGTGCCAAAAACCCAGGTCCAATCCTGATCTCCAGTGCTGTCTGTGTGGAGTTTGCACATTCTCCCTGTGACCATGAGGATTTCTTCCCGATGTTCCGGATTGGTGTAGTGGGTCAGGTGGCATTTCAGGTTGGGACCAGACTGATTGTAATAGGGAGTAAAAAGCTGGTAAAGAGGTGGGGGTGGGACTAAGTCTGGCAAGTGATAGGTGGATATGGGTGAGGGTAGTTTGATAGTAAGATTAAATGAGAACTTACCAGTTCGAAGTTTGATCGTTATTTTATGAGGAGTAACGATGAGGGATTACGTGAAGAAGCCCCGCCTGGCGCTGAAACGGCATACTTCAAAGCAGCGGCATGAAAAAAGAACATAATAGCCGGAGTAAGATAGTAAGGCTCAACATAGATTTAGAACTACCAGATGATCATTTATTTTATGAAGGTTGGGAGTGGAGGGCACGTAATCCCTCATCGTTACTCCTCATAAAATAACGATCAAACTTCGAACTGGTAAGTTCTCGTTTAATCTTACTATTTTACTTCGGAGTCACGTGAGTGACTACGTGAAGATTTTGAAGCTTTCTGTGTTTTTTATGTCATAGACTCATTCCATACGACACTCTGGCTCACACAACACAGTAATGAGCAAAATAACAAATTTTTTCCTCCAAACATTGCCTCAAGTTATGTGATAAATTATTTCACATTATAGCAATTGATATATATAATTTGATGGTATGAACAAAGCAACAATTATAGAGAACCCAACACTCCATATCTAATCGTGACACAATGACTGATTTCATTTAATTTAATATTTATTTTACACCCTCCTGCGGCCTTGCATCTTTGCTCAAGCGGCTCATCCTGTGCCATTCCTGTGAATGTATCTACCTCCTTAACAGAGTAATTTTCCACATTTCAGTGTCTAGTTCCACTGAGTGTTATTCAATGTGTAACCATCTAGAATACATTTCTCTAGAACCATCAGTTTTACTGAAACCTAATGTGTTTTTTTGTGTGTAATAAGTAGTGCTGTCTCATTACCACAGACTCTTACTTACTTTAACATATTTCCTCAATGTTCACACATACACACAATTTAAGGCCGACAGGATATGCTTATAGGTTTACCTTGGTTTCAGCTCTTCTTGGTCTGCTTTGTTTGGTAAATTCATAAACATATATGATAATGTAATCTATATCCACATACAATTATAACGTATTATTACCTATATCAGACATCTGAGCTATGCTTTTACAAAATTGTATTCCCTTCGTTTTGAGTGCCAGCAGGGTTAACAGGGGAATATTTTCTTGTATTCCCCTTTCTTGCGAACGCCTATGGACTTTACGTGTTAAAACACCGGTAAATATAGTCTTATATTCCCCTGGTCTCACATCCGGGAACTTGGCAATGTGGCGCTGCGTGGGAAATTTAGAATTTGTTCTCGACAAAACAAGCAAAATGGCAGCCTCCTGCGAGAAGAGGTTCGCGACTTTTGACGAACAGCAATTTGACGAGATTTTACAAAACAAAGACGCGCAGAACACGAAGAAGGCAACGAAACAAGCAGTAACAATATTCAAGGAATATTTGATGGAGAAGGGTCTAGATGTCGATATTCAAACGGCAGCCAGGAAGACTGCTGCGTCCATTTTGGCTAAATTTTACGTGGAAGTCCGCCGAGCTGAGATGTTGAGATTTTCCTCTAGATGTCTGATATGGGTAATAATAACAATATTGACTGTCCTCTTTCGGGGGATACGTCATATATTGCCCTCACTAGATCCATATTGCCCTCGTCTTCGACTCGGGCAATATGAATCTACTTCAGGCAATATATGTCGTATCCCCCTCAAGGCCAGTCAATATTCTATTAATATTTACAATGTTTGCACTCTTACCTTGATACTAAAGTCATCAGCATTATTACTTTCAATGTTAACTTTTTTTTTTTTTTGAATCATTGATAGAACTGGAGTCCATTGCCTAAGGCAATTCAGAACTATATTGATCTCCAGACTTATGTATTGCAATTTTGGACAGATTATATATATATATATATATATATATATATATATATATATATATATATATATATACACACACTATATATATATATATATATATATATATATATATATATATATATATATATATATATATATATATATATATATATATATATACACACACATATATATATATATATATATATATATATATACACACATATATATATATATATATATATACATATATATATATATATATATATATATATATATATATATATATATATATATATATACATATATATACCTATATTTATATATCCCTTTTCATATCGGGATTTTACGAATGAGCCTGATAACTTCTTGGTTAGTATATTGTCCGTAAATAGGACGATAAACACTCTGAGCCCTATTATTGGCTCTATCAATTAGATACTCAGAAAAAATGCAATCCACAAGAACTCACATATATCTAATATGACAAATAATTTTACTGTATACACAGACTTCCAATTTCCTATAAAATATTGTTGTTTTTTTCTTATTTCTGCAAATTGCAGGTATAACACTTATTTATACATAATTATTTTATTGTTATGTTGTTATATTAGTTTAAACATTCATAGACTTATTTGACCATTAAACTATTGTAATGGTCTGATCAACCTGCAGATAGTCAATTCATAGTTTCATATTATGGATGCCTTTGTACAACAATAAATTACTGCAACTATGAATCATCACAAGTGTTTCAACATCACTCAATATTTATGAAAACCATGAAGGATCCATTTTGGACCACCAAAATGCCTCTGGCAGTGTCTTGCTATATTTTCATCAGACACTGCCCTATCAGACAAAAATGAGGAACATAAAATAACATTTTCCCTCATATAATTGAGAGAAAAGCATCCACCTTTCCTGTTCTTGGTTTACCCACGAAAAACATTTGAAAGATCGGTTATTTAATCTGTTTACAACCAGATTAATCATAAGTAATCCATATTAATGACAATGTATTTTCCCCCCTTAATGTGTTGTCTGTGATAACATTGTCTCTTTCTTAGAGATAAACAGCTGGACTAAAACATTTTAGAATATGCCACATCTGTTTATTCAGATAATCACATGATTATTATTTTACTTATCTTATGTGATTTAATATATGCCACAGCCGTGATATTGTTCACCTTGATATGACATGGACACTTCCATAATAGAACAATCGATATTTAATCCATAATTCCTTATACTTCAATAATAATACAAATGTTTGGAGAATTTCTTAGGACAATTAATTTGCATTTACCTGGTATTATTGTCCGTAGTCCCAACAAAGAGACGTATCAATAATCTTTATAAGAATAGATAATATTTTTATCTTACCCAAATATTCACAGAAGCTGTCCATCATCTATTAATACTTGCTTCAGCTTGCAACAGCTGCTAAGCTTATAGTTGAAGCAACTTGTGAACCCCTTTTTTTTTTTTTAATCCATTACTTTAATAATGATAATGTATCATTTGGTATTTGCATAAGCCTCACACAAAGACATACATAAGCTTCTGTATTCCTTCTTTTGGAGCTTTATTTACTCTTACCTAGGCTCCTTTCTTAATGGAGAGACAAAGTATGTCAACAAAGCAATAAGACATATTTGTATCATGGAACAATTTTCCCCCTCTTATGGTGCTGAATTACTCATAAATCCAGAATAGTAATTTATGAATATTTACGAATATTTATGAATGCCTAAAACATAGGCTTTATGTGATGGGTCAAGTCCTTGCCTTTCAACAGGCTTGTAATTGCAGCACTAATTTGCAGCTGAATTTAAATGTGATCAAGATAAACCATGACCATGTCCTCATTAGTGCAAGTACTGATCTTTTATCAGTGCAATTGTTCTTCCAGTATTCTGTTTAACAGCCTTAAACTGGATTTAATCATTTAGACAAATGTTTTAACTTGCACCGCTTGACCCATTTTAATTTATTTCAAGCACCTGTAATATTTGATTTACACTTTGTTAATAACAACTGTATTTCATTATTGAAGATGTTCCATTTTAATAAAATGTTCTTACACTGTGAAAGTGTATATAAAATGATGTTTTGTATGGTTTATACCATCACATCTGTACACTGAGGTAATTTGTAATATATATATGTACGTACCCCTTCTTTACTGGAGTTACTTTTGGGTGCAAACCTAAAATCAAATTTTTACGTTTCCTTATACAGGTGAACCAATCCTTTCTACAATTTTTTTTATTTGTTATAGTCCTTAGTTATATTAAATTAATGATCATAATACACCTGTAATCCCCCACAATCGGTGATTTCACGAATTTATTTTGTAACAGTTGTTTGCACCTCTTAACGTACTTCAAGCCTTCGTTTCCCAATTATATGGGTTCGGATAAGGCTATGTTTGATTAGGTTTATTTATCATACTTCTGCCTTAGTTTTGATCCATTATCAAATCTTTATATTGGATCATAATTTTTCCCCCCAAAGTTTAAAGACCAATAGTCTGTTCTTTTGTAATCAATACTATGAATAATCATAAGGCAGGTTTTATTTCATAATAATCAGGCGTTTAACATAACCTGATTTGTATTGATCTGCAAATCTAGAGTGCAGATTTGGTCCCAAATATTATATATTTCTCCCCATTGAGCTTCACAAACTGATGGCAATTAATTTTACTTCAAATGTATTGGTTATTTGCACAATATTTTATTTGTTTTCCATTGAATGGAAATGCCATGCACCAGTTTGAAATACTTTTAAAATCGTATTTCCTTATATCTCATCTTATTGAGACATGGATATCATAACCGGATTCACCGTTGATATCTTTATAAACTTAAAAGTTTTATCATATTCTGCTGTTTCACCATAACAGCTTTGGTGAGGCCAATTATTTATTTATTTTTTTCCCATATTTACTTTTCATGGCCTCACTCATACATTCAGGTATCAAACCTAGTACACTTCGATATATATTTTGTGCTGAAGTGTACTTTAATAAAACATAAAAAGTTTTATTATTATTCTGCTGTTTTAATCATAACAGCTTTAGTGAGAGACCAATTAATTTTGGTTTCCATGGTTATTTTCCATGGCCTCACTTCTTATTCAGGTGTTGTACTTACACCTGTATATATATATATATATTTTTTTTTTTTTTTTTTTTTTTTTTTTTACTGGTGCTGTGGTTGGTACTTCATGACCAGCCACCACTATCAGTGCATTTTTAGGGTCAGTTTTCCATTTTATTTTTACTGCCCTTGTTACTCCTGAGTTTTTCCTCAAGGAGACTACCTTCAAACATATCTGAGGTAGATATTCCCACCATATTTCATCATATATATTAATATATGAAACCCCTTTAGGGTAGGTTAGGGAATGTTTTTGGGCCTTTTAACCCTTTTTTGGCTTGAATTCTTTATTTACTTTATTTTTATTTTTTGGAATCTTTTTTCCATTATTTTTTCAAGCCATAAAGCTTTTTTAGTCTGAAGGCCTTTTATTGAATTTTTTAAAATTATGGCCTTTCTGACTTTATAAAATTCCCCCCCCCCCCCGTGCCAAAGGTTTGTGGAGCGACTAAAAAATCTTTCTAATGTAATTTTGATGGCCACCGGTATCGGAACCGGCTCCGTAATCTCCCGTTCCGATCGCTCCCCTTAGGACAGTCTTTTAAAACTCCGTTGTTTTTCAACTTATTTTTTGTTTTTTTTCTTTTAAATTAGTTTTAAATTCTGGTATTCAATACTAGCCACGGAGTTTTTTAGACCCTGAAAGTGTTTTTCCCCTGCACTTACCTGCGGGCCGTACCTACCGCTGTCAAGGAGCTGCCTCTGCAGCTCTTGCTTCTGCCGTCAGCGTCGACGTAATGCCGTTCCAGCGCCAGGCGGGGCTTCTTCACGTAGTCACTCACGTGACTCCGAAGTAAAATTGGTAGATGGGTGGGGTAAGTAATAAAGGCTAGAAATGAAAAGAGTAAGTAAATGGAAGATTGAAATGTAAAGCTGGAGGGAAGGATACAGGTGGAAGGGTTGGGAGAAACAGGTTGGGCAGGATCAGCTCTTTTCAGCCATCTCTTTCTGAAGCCTTGGATCTTGGGGCACTTGTCTGATTTAGTCTTGGACTTTTTCTTTACAAATTATCGGCCCAATAAAACTCATCATCTTTTTCAGAGCACCAGTATAAACTTTCTTTCCAGATATCTGTCCAAATATCTTTCAAAGGTCATGATTTTATCCACTTCTATAGCTTCCTCTGGCAGACTACACTCTGAGTGAAAATGTTGTGATTGAGGTCCATCTAAAATCTCTCCCTTCTCACTTTAAGTATCTTCTTCTACTTAGGCCCCCTTTGGTCATGGCTGACCATGGGTGTCTCCAGGGTGCTATTCCCTATATGGAGGACGCCTGTGCATGCCTATGTTTATCATGGGAGACTGGTGCACAGAAAGCCACCACGCAGTCCACGACAGATCTGGGTCAGGATCCAGTGGCATGGAGTCCAAGACGACCAGAGACCCATTTCTGCTGCAGCCTTCATCCGCCTTCCCAGCCGTTATGACGCTCCACTAAGGTCAGCCATCGTCCTCCGCCTGTTCCACTGTTGAGGTCTTGGTTGGATTGCTCTTTGTCAGAGACCTCCCCCTCGACCTTACCGCCATGGGTGGCCCTACCAGGAGCATAGCTCCAGACGGCATTGCTCTCAGGATCTCAGGACCACACAAGCTTCTCCACCACGACAAGGTGACAATCCATGGAGAAGGCTTTAAGTATAGCCCTCTAGTTTTAGAGTTGCCCCCCATGGGGGAGTAAAACTGTGAGCGTTCACTTTACCCATGCCCCTCATGATCCTCTACACCTTAATATGATCACCTCGCTGTCTTCTATTATCCAAAGAAAAAAAAAACATGCTTATTCAATCTCTCTGTATAACCCAAGCCCACAAACCCTGGTAACATATTGATGAATCTCTGCTGCTCTTTTTCCTTCATATAGCTGGGCAACCAGAACTGCACAATATACCCCAAGTCGATCTCACCATCGAAGAAAAGTTCAATCGAAGATCAAGACCTCAGATTTGGCAAAGAATTCCAGATCTTTTGACAGCAACAGTCCCTGCCATCCAGTATGGTTTTAAGCCTTAGACCATACTGCAATTAATGTCAAGGCACTGGAGTAATGTCACCAAGATTGTTTCTATGAAATCTTTTAAATTGACTGAAAATATAAGATAACCAAAATCAATGTCCTTTTCCAAGCCAATACCCACAAAATTAAAAGACACAAAGTGCTGGATCAGCAACATTTCTGGAGAACATGGATAGGTGACATTTCAAGTCGGGACCCTTCTGAAATCTGAAGAAAAATTCCTGACCTGAAAGGTCCGAGTCTGAAGAAGGGTCCTGACCCAAAACAGCACCTATTCATGTTCTCCAGAGATGCTGCCTGACCTGCTGGGTTGCTCCAGTATTTTATGTCTTTTTTTTACAAACCAGCATCTGCCTTTCCTTATGTCCTCAATGTTAAGGTCCTAATTGCATGTAATTGTCTACACTGGGCAGGTCATATAATTTGCATGCCTAAATTCAACCTCCCAAAGCAGACACTTTATTCTGAACTCTTCCATGGGAAAAGATTCAAGGATTTTGTTGAAACTTCTTTGCCTATATCAATTCACAGCAGAGAAGGACCATTCATGACAACACTGTGATCCAGTCCGAAGAAGGGTCCTGACCTAAAATGTTGTCTGTTCATCTCCTCCACAGATGCTGCCTGACTCCTTGCTTCCTCCAGCACTGTGTTTTGCTCCAGATTCTAGTATCCACATATCCTTTTGTCTAGGCATCACAAATACAACGATACTTTGCATAATCAGTGAAAACACACTTCCCAAACTATCTACCCATTTTGTCAGGTGGCACCTGCCCTGTTAGTAGAAGAGTCTCTGGTTCCTACTTTGGTCTCAGAACCCAGAAAACCTGAGTAAAAGCAAGTCATCCTAGGTTGAGATGTATTATTGTCTCATTTACCAAGGTACAGTGAAAAGCTTTGTTTTGTATTCCGTCCAATCAGATCTGATAATTCTATACAAATAACCCTTTTTATAACGGACCATGGGGGAGGGAATGGTGTTCGTTGTTGCTGATTTTATGCTATAACCAAGTAAGGGATTCACTCCAACCACCAAGCAGTCCTCCATGATACAATGTTTAAGAAAGAACTGCAGATGCCGAAAAAAATCAATGGTAGACAAAAATGCTGGAGAAACTCAGCGGGTGAGGCAGCATCTAGGGAGTGAAGGAATAGGTGACTTTTTAGGTCGAGACCCTTCTTCAGAATGATACAATGAGTTGTTTTCAAATGTAATTGTTTATTTAAACAGCTACAAATGTATTGTAGTTACTGTAAACTACAAATACTAAAGGCTTAATGTTTAAGAAGGAACTGCAGATGCTGGAAAATCGAAGGTAGACAAAAATGCTGGAGAAAGTCAGCGAGTGAGGCAGCATCTATGGAACGAAGGAAATAGGCAACGTTTCGGGTCGAAACACTTCTTCAGTCTAAATACTAAAGGCTGTTTGTTACATTGTTCAATAGAGTATTGAACAGTTCGATTCATTTCCCCATTGACGACATTGGACTTTGTCTCTGGAACTGGTGCACTACAATGCTGTGAACTATATTCTGCACTCAATATCTTCCCTGTCACTATCTATTGTACTTGAGTTTGATCTGATTTTTATCAATGTATGATATTAGATATCCAGACTCTGAATATCAGAGTCACGCATAACCTCTGATATCCTGAGTTTTTATACAGATTTTGTTTTGTATACATTTTTAACTCTGAATAAAATAAATATTTGAAATATTTTTTTTTATGTGTTCTGGTCTTGGATATGTCTGAAGAAGGGTCTCGACCTGAAACGTCACCCATTCCTTCTCTCCTGAGATGCTGCATCACCTGCTGAGTTACTCCAGCATTTTGTGTCTCTCTTCACTTTAAAACATATTATGCAACTATATAATTTATAAAAAAGAGAACTAATGTTGTATTGGCGTATTAATAGTCCAGATAATCAGTTCCTCTGCAACTTCAGAGTCCTGAGCAAGATGGATTATTGTTTTCCAATAAACAGAACACATTGGAAATACTTGGAATACCTGAGCATTTCTGGTGTGAAACAGAGTTAACATTTTGGATCAGGGATTCTGGTGTACGGTTATTGACCTCTGACTTTAACTCTCTCTCCAGAAATACTCTTTGACCTGAGTGTTTCCAGAACTTGCGTATAGTTCAGAATACCAGCATGTTTTTGTTCCTTTCACATCTATTTGTGGCAATAATTTGTCCATCTTGTTGTGCATGCTTTGTACGTTAAGATAAAGCATTTAAAAATGTTTAAACCATTTTGCAATGCGACCTTCTTCACCGATGGACTGGACTCACGGTTGCTTTCACTCATTATCTGCTTTAATGGCCCAAATTGCTACTGTGTTATTTGTCTGTCCTTGTCATTTTTCCTGCTTTATAACTTGACTCTCACCCGTTTAAATCTAAACAATTTCAATTGCCACATTCTTATACAGGAATGAACTTGGCTTAATATTTCAACAGTGGTGCTTTGACAGCAGAGATAATGTTTCCCAGAATTGAATTTAAATAATGATATTACAAACATATTTACAGGCAAATTGAGTTAATTATGTTCTGAACTAGCATGGAATGACTCATATATTTCACAATTAGGAATTGAATGCCCTCTGTTATCTTTAATACCTTGGCTAATAGTACTTGTCAAATTCCTAAGTTAATGCACCCATTAATTTTTAGATAGAAAACAACAGGATTTTAAGTAATGAAATTAAGAATAGTTTGAGCAAAATTGAATACAAGCTGAAAATCTGTATGTCATGGTTAGTTTTGCTAACTTGATCTATTTAACAAGTGTTTAGGTTTAGGTTTCTTATTGTCCCATGTACCAGGTTACAGTGAAAAGCTTTATTTTTCATGCTACCCAAACAATTTAGATATACCATACATAGATAAAATCAGATCAAACTCAAATACAATAGATAGAGTAAAAGGGAAGATACTGAGTGTAGAATATAGTTCTCAGCATTGTCACACACCAGTTCCAGAGACAAAGTCCAATGACGTGAATGGGGAAGAGGTGAATTGAACAGTACCCTGTTCAGAAGCCTGATAACGGAGGGGAAGAATATGTTCCTTAGTCTAATGGTGCGTATTTTTAAACTTCTGTAACTCTTGCCCGACAAGACATCTCCTTTAAACTTTGCCCTCTCATCCTCATCTGAAACATTGACTTTTGTTTCTTCCTCCGCAGGTGCCGTCTCACTTGCAGAGCATGTCTAACTTCTCTTGCAATTCTCTGGGTGTGGTCCCACCAATGCTCTGTGCAATTATAACAGGATTTTCCAATTTTTGTATTCCATCCACTTAGCAATAAAAGCCAGCATTCCATTTGATTTCCTAACTTGCTCAACCTGCTTGCTAGGTTTGCATATTTCCTGCATGACGACATCCATGGCCCTCAGTTCTACAGAACATTATTAGTTTTGGTTTATTATTGTCATGTGCACTGAGATATAGTGAAATAGTTTGCTTTGTGTACCATCCAGGTGCAAAACATCCGTACATGAGTAGAATTAAAACCATACATGAGCACAACTGGTGCAAAAAGAATGGAAACAGAGTACAGAATATAGAGAATGTTCAGATTTAAAAAATCCAAAGGTCACAATGGGGTAGATTGGAGGGTCGGGAATACATCCTTAAGTTGTGAGAGGTCCGTTCAAGATGCTGAGAACACAACCTTTCTTTGTATGTCTCTCTCTCTCTTTCTCTCTCTCTCTCTCTCTCTCTCTCTCTCTCTCTCTCTCTCTCTTACACACACGCTCGCTCTCGCTCTCTCTCTAATAATGTTCTGCTTTGCAACAATTACTGTCAAAACTGGTAACATAACATTTCCCCACATTACACTCCACTTGCCAAATATTTGCCCACTTGTACATCCATTTTCAGACACAGCATCTTCCTCACAACTTGATTTCCTACTAGGTCTATGTTTAGATTGTCAAAACTGATTAAAGTACAGTGAGTCCTTTCATATAGATCACTGGAGGAACAGCTCCTCATATTCTGCTTGGGTATGCGATGAACATTGGATTCTCAAATTTTAGGCAGCATCTAACACCCCCCCCCCTCCCCCCCCACCCATGTGTCTCACCTGGATTTGCACCTATTTCTCTCTTCCCCCTCCCCCTGTCTCTGGCTTCACAATTTGCAACTCTTCATCTTGTGTGTCTCAAACCTGCTGCTTTAATCTCCAACCTTTGTTCCAAGCATCTGCCTATCTACCCCCCCCCCCCCCCGCCTGTGTCCACCTGTCATCGACCATGCTCTGTCCTGCCTCACCTCTCCCAGCTTTCTTCTCCCACCCCCCCTACAATCAGTCTGAAGAAGTGCCCTGACCTAAAGCATTACACCATGTTCTCCAGAGATGCTGCTTAACCCGCTCAGTTACTACAATACTTTGTGTCCTTTTTTGTAAACATTTAGGTCCTATTACTGATCTCTGTGACACCCTTTTAGATACAACATGGCAACTTGATAATGACTTACTTATGCTGACTCTTCGATATTTGCCAGTCCTCCATCCATTCCCCATATTATTCCTATATCGTGGGCTTTGGTGCACTGATCTTCTATGTGGCACCTTATTGAATTCCTTCTGGAAAATAAAATGCCACGATTACTTCCCCTGACAGATATAGATTCCCCTTTATCCATTCTGCTTGTCAAAATAAATCTCCAATAAATTGTTGATTAATTTTCAAGAGCACACAATCCGGCTCACCAGAGCCTGTTCAACAGAGTATGAAGCTCAGGATTCTGGTTAGAAGTAGAATTTTAAGGGTTTGAGGGGTTGATCTCTCTGGTATTTAGTTAATTTTTACAGTTAGCTGTTAACATGTAACTTAATTATGATCTTGCAGTCTCCTTCATTGTGTTAGTGCTGAGTCACTCGCTGCTTCCTGCTGGTAACCACTCAGTTCTTCTTGCATATGGCGTGCACAGCCTAAAGTTGTAGGACAACTTGTTCTATTTGATCTTATTTGATTGTGCAGGCCAGGTTGATTGCATTCATCGAAACAGGGCGGACCACATGAAGGTTGCAATCTCCCACCCCACCACTCAGTAGGTGACTAACAGAAATTTGGTTACCAGGTAATTGTTGTCAGGAGGGGTTGACTCAGTTCCTTGGAATTTTAGCTGATATAAAAGCAGAGGAGTGATCTAATGCACAGAACATGGAGTACTGTTTCCATATAGAACAAGATTTGGGATTTTGGTGCGTAATGTAATCTGGTGTAGTGAGGAAAAGAAATGCTGAGATTATAAAACAGTAAATAATGACAGAAAAGAGTGGTAACATCTCATGGAACGAGAAAGAGAGTTAATTTTACAATTTGCAAAGTCTTTGGAAAACAAGTTCTTAAATTACAGAAATGGAAGGCACGGTCAGATAGGGTGAGGCCAACATTGCTGTGGAGATAAACTGTAAAGGAGGTGATCTGCTGAGTGGTTGCATGGTGCCAGTTAAATAGAGAAAAGCAGGACATGGGAACAGAAAAGGGCTGTTCGAGAGTGAATGAATACAGGTTTAAATGAAAAGTTTGAAATCAAGATTAATTTTTTTATTTTTAATCTGAAGGAAAAAAATCTGTAAGAAACTGATTCAGAGATCCTTGGATCAGTTCTCACTTACATAATAAACTTATCAGCATCTTTAGTTTCCCTTCAGCCCACCAAGAACACGCCAACCATCGATCACGCGTTCACACTAACTCTAAATTATTCCAATTTCTCATCCTTTCCCTGCACACTAGGGGTAATTTACAGAGATCAATTAACCTACAAACCCACATGTCTTTGGTATGTGGGCGGGAAACCAAAGCACTGTTACAGGGAGAACGTGCAAACTCTATACAGATAGCAAATGAGGTCAGGGTTGAACCTGGATCTCTGGCTCTGTGAAGCTCTGCCAGCTTGGTCACTGTGCCACCTCTTGCTCTAGTTCACCTAGAGCATTTCCCGGAGATGGGACATTAATACCACTCTGTCCTGTTCCATTGAATCGGGGTTGACTCTTCATCGTTTTCTTTTGCAATCGTGCAACTTCTAACCAAAGAGCAATAAAACAGCATATACTGGAATTCTGAACTAAAATCAGAAAATTCTGTAAACACAGCACCAGCGGAGAGAGAAACAATTAACATTTCAGATCGATAGCTTTTATTTCAGAATGATCACTGAAGAAATATCATTGATCTGAAACAGTAAGACAATTACGGACAAAAAAAGCTATCAACCTGAAGCTGAGACATTAACTGTTGCTCTCTTTCAGTCTGATGAAGAATCCTGACCTAAAGCATCACCTATCCATGTTCTCCAGAGATGCACATGGGTCTCTGAGTTACACTATCACTTTGTGTTTTCTTTGCTTCTGCAGTTCCTTGTTTCTACAATGAGCTTTCTCTCCGCACACCTGCTATCTCCAACATTCCCTGTGTTCATGTACACATTCTAACACTGTGTTGCAAGGTTCCATGGAAGAGACTGGAACATTACAAAATGATCTCCCAAAAGTCTGTCTGAAAAAGGGTCCCGACCCGAAATGTTACCTATTCATGTTGTCCAGAGATGCTGCCTGACCTAAAAAGTTATTCCAGCACGTTGTGTCCTTTTGTGTAAACCAGCATCTGCAGTTCCTTGTTTCTACAACAAGAAGATAATTGCTTTTTAATGTCCTTAGACATAAATCTAAATTTCTCTAAATGTATGAATAAATGCAAGATGTTGGATGAAAATCAATAATGTTATGGTGGAACATTTTTCATTAAAATTATTAGTTCCTGAAATTCATTTATCTTTCGAGTTATTATGGAAGCATTGGACAATTTACTCTTCCATATCATAGGAAATCGATTTCTCCTGTATAATTAACGCAAATTATTTTTGTTGTCCAATGTGGGTGAAAGATGCACATGGGTCTCGAGTTACAATTATCTTTTTCACCTAATATGGAGACGGTAAATTTATGACATACACAACAAACTGCTGATGCTGATCAACTTATTATGTAAGGGAAAACTAATCCAAGAATCTCTGAATCAGGAACTTCTAAGATCATAAGTGATAGGAGCAGAATTAGGCTATTCGACCCATCAGGTCTATTCTGCCATTCAATCATAGCTGATCTTTTTCTCCCTTCTAACTCCATTCTCATGCTTTCTCCCCATAACCCCTGACACCTGTACGAATCAAGAATCTATCTACCTCTGCCTTAAAAATATCCATCGACAGCCTTCACAGCCTTCTGTGAATTTCACAGATTCACCACCCTCTGATTAAAGAAATTTCTCCTCATCCTCTTAAAGGAAAGTCCTTTAATTCTGAGGCTATGACCTCTAGTCTTAGACTCTCCCACTAGTCAACATGTAGGAACATCCTCCCACATCCACATCCACTATTCACTATTTCACTTTCACTATTCGGTACGTTTCAATGAGGTGTCCCCTCATCCTTCTAAACTCCAGCCAGTACAGGCCTAGTGCGTCAAACGTTCATCATATGTTAAAACACTCATTCCTGGGATCATTCTTGCAAACATGCCACTTCATTAATGTAACAACCTGGCAACACATTTTATGATAGATTTACCTTGGGTAGTCAGTTGAAGAAGGTTGCAGCGTGTCCTTCCAGCAGGAATCAGAGTTTCAGGAGAATAGAGAAAAATACTGAAGTGGAAACAACTCAGGATTAATTAACAATAATGTTTCTGACATTGAAAATAAGACAGAACAACACAAGAACAGACCCTTAAGAGCTCTATCTCTCTCTTGAAAGCATCCAGAGAACCGGCCTCCACTGCCTTCCGAGGCAGAGAATTCCACAGATTCACAACCCTGTGTGTGTAAAGGTTTTTCCTCATCTCCGTTCTAAATGGCTTATCCATTATTCTTAAACTGTGGCCCCTGCTTCTGGACTCCCCCAACATCGGGGACATGTTTCCTGCCACTAGTGTGTCCAAACCCTTAATGATCTTATATGTTTTAATGAGATCACCTCTCATCTTTCTAAATTCCAGAGAATACAAGCCCAGCCGCTCCATTCTATCAATCTATGACAGTCCTGTCATCCCAGGAATTAACCTTGTGAACCTATGCTGCACTCCCTCAAAAGCAAGAATGTCCTTCCTCAAATTTGAAGACCAAAACTGCACACAATACTCCAGTGTGGGGGAGAAGTTGTACAGTGTAGGGCCCTGTACAACTGCAGAAGGACCTCTTTGCTCCTATACTCAACTCCTCTTGTTATGGCCAACATGCCATGGTTTAGATCCCATTGACTTGATGATTGGACCAGTTTGCAGTGTGTGTGTGTGTGTGTGTGTGTGTGTGTGTGTGTGTGTGTGTGTGTGTGTGTGTGTGTGTGTGTGTGTGTGTGTGTGTGTGTGTGTGTGTGTGTGTGTGTGTGTGTGTGTGTGTGTGTGTGTGTGTGTGTGTGTGTGTGTGTGTGTGTGTGTGTGTGTGTGTGTGTGTTACTCAAACTCCGCGCAAACTGCTCGGCCACCCTGCAACCCGACTTAATTTTTTGTCAATCTCCCTAAAGGTCGAAAGTGGTTTCCGTTTTAAAAATCGGTAATATTTTAGTCGAAGCCGGTTGCGATGTTAGTTGAAGGTGGTTGCCGGAGGACAAAAACCTCCGGTAACCGCACGGAAACCTTGGGTGGGGCGCAAAGTCTCCAGAGGTTTCCGTTTAGGTTTCCTAAGTGGGACAGGGGCATTATAGAGAGAGGGAGGGAGTGATTGGGGGTAGGGGAAAGGAGAGGGAGGTAGAGAGGTGAGGGAGGATTTGGGGTGGGGAGGGAGAAGAGAAAGAAAAGGGAGGGTGAAGGGGGGGAGAGGGAGGGTGAAGGGGGGGGGGAGGGAGTGCCTGGGGATGAGGGGAAATGAGCCGTGCCCGCGCAGTTTGGAGCTATGCATGAGTGGTGCAATATTGCGTTGGGGGGACAGGTTGCATTAGGGGTTCGGTGAGTGGTGCAATATTGCATTGGGGGGACAGGTTGTGTCAGGGAGCCAAAGAGTCCCACTTAGTCATATACTACTATCAGGTCTCACTGCAACCTCAGGCCTTCCAGAGATAACAAGCCAAGTCTGATGAGTTGATTTTTATGTGAGCTGCTGATTTTTTTTATTGGAATTAATCAACAATTAGTCATGTCTGTCTGGATCAACTTTACAGTAAAACTGTGATAAACCACTATCAAATTGATTAGAAATCCTAATTGTTTGCCATCTGGGTCACTGTGCTCCCTTTAGATTCACTGTTTCCTGTGCTTCCTTTAAACTCACCAAGTTGATTGGAACATTTTTTATACTACTGTAATTTTTTAGAATACAAAGAAAACAAATTTGTATTGGGTTGTTAATTGGAGTAATATGCAATAGATAACTTGCTAGTTTAGCACCGCCATGTCCCATGTGTGTGGATTAACAGTTTTACTGTGATTGCAGCAAAGAAATTTGCCACAAAAGCAGGGAATGCTATTTATCTGAGAGTAAAGTGAAATATTTTATTAGAGAGGTGATAACTTACTCTACCAAACTCCCACGTAGTGTGACCAAGTAGATAAAGTGTTAAAAAAGGAACTGCAGATGCTGGAGAATCGAGGGTACACAAAAGGCTGGAGAAACTCAGCGGGTGCAGCAGCATAGAGTGAAGGAGATAGGCGACGTTTTGGGTCGAGACCCTTCTTCAGACTGGTCAGGGATCAGGGAAAAGAGAGATTTGGACAGTGATGTGGAGAGATAAAGAACAATGAATGAAAGATATGCCAAAAAGTATCGATGATAAAGGGAACAAGCCATTGTAAGCTGTTTGTGGTGTGAAAATGAGAAGCTAGTGCGACTAGGGTGGGGGAGGGAGATAGAGAGGGAATGCCAGGGCCCGAGGGCTGAGGGAGAGGTGGGAAGGGGAGGAGACAGCAAGGGTTAACAGAATTGAGAAAATTCAATGTTCAAGCCCAAGTAGATAACTATCTGAATAGATCACATGAGAGTGGGATGGAGCTGAACATGATAGCTTCCAAAATTTGATGTGAGATTCATAATATGTAATTAACTCATTCCTGTTCCTTCCAGAGCTGGCTGGGTCTAATCATTTTGTTTTGATTGTACTTGCTGCCAGCACTGAAGGTACTGTTCATGTTTGCATGCCTCAGCAGGATGTCTACTTTAATGAGTAGCCAACACCACATGTACGCTACAGGAACTGTTCCAACTCTTTCAAGTCACATACCATCCTCGGCTAGAAATATTTCACCATTTGTTCTGCATCATTGGGTCAAAATCCTATAACTTCGTACCTTACAGTAATATGGGAGCAATTTCACAACAACTGGACACAAAAGGATACAAAGAGCTGGAACTGAACTCAGCATCTCTGGAGAACATGAACAGGTGACATTTTGGGTCGAGACACTTTTTCACCACCACCTATTCCAGGGCTTTTAAGGATGGGCAATAAATATTCGTCTCGCCCATTGCAAAGTGAATTAAGACAAAATGTAAAGCTTATCTGCACTGTTTATTGCATTACATTGCGGTCCATCAGATATTGCCAAACATACTGCTACTTATTTTGATCTGGAGACAACGTTGCAGATTTACCTAGGGTAAGAGAATCAAGAACCTGAGGACATGGGTATAAGATGAGAGGGGAAAGATTTAATAGGAACCCAAGGGACAACGTCTTCACATAGGGAAGTGGTGGGTATATGGAAGGAGCTGCCAGGGAGGTAGTTGAAGCAGATACTATAACAGCATTTAAAAGACATTTGGACAGGTGCATGGATAGGAAAGGATTAGAGAGATATTGCCTAAAGGCAGGTCAGTAGGACAAGTATAGATGGGGTATTTTGATTGGTTGAACAAGTTGGGCTGAAGGGCCTTGGGCTCTGCTGTATGACCACCACCAGCCTCAGCCAATTCTTCACATATGCATCATCAGCCACCAATGGGCCAGGAGCTGTTTCTAACATCCATATCTCCAACACATCACACTTTCAGCCTTACAGCCACAACTTGCACATTCCACCAGCTTTTCAGTCACGGAGGCTGGACTACGCAAACACATTGTGTGACACATTTCCCTGTCTTTTACAAATCAGCTTGGCACATAATCCCAGGCACCACCAGCATAGCTGATCACCTTGCCCCAATGATGGGGATAATGCTCACTGCAACTACAGCATAACATTGCTACATCCATGCCCACCTGTGGGGTTAATCCACTGAAAATAAACATATCTTCACTCCAACATCTCCTCAGTTCTCACTCCTGTTCATCCCAAAATCTCTTCAAATTTATTTTTTCTCAGGTATCAGGGATATAGTGTAAGGCTGCAAACATCCTTATTACACCACTTGTATTATCACAATAATCTGCAGGTTTCAGGACCAACTTTGCTGAGTAGTTGCTTGCCTTAATTTCCAGATTGACTTAATTATAGTGGCAGAGTGACATGATCGCAAAATGATGAAGTCAGCCCTGATTTAACAGAACAGGACTGAGTTGTATTAATGTCCCATCTCCAACCAGTGCTCTAGCTGAATGAGAGCAAAGGATGGCACAGTGATGGAAATAAATGGTCGAGCTGTTGCCTCACTGCGTCAGAGAACCGGGGTCAATCCGAATCTTGGGGACTGCCTGTGCAGAGTTTGCACTTCTGCCTCTGATCGCTTGGTTTTGTAGGTTAATTGGCCTCTGTAAATTGTCCCTAGTGTTCTAGGATGCTAAAGTGTGATAACATGGAAGTGATGTGAATGGGTGATTGATGGTTGGCATGGACTCACTGGGCTGAGGGCCTGATTCCATGCTGTATCTCTAAACTAAACTTGAATTTAAAGCCATGGGTGGGATTTGAAGTTGTGTCTCTAGATCAATGGTTCAGATTATTCAATGCTTGAACAACTGTTCAGGTGTTCAAGCATTACTTCACACTTCTTTCGAGTGAATTCCATTTATCGTATTTCTCCCTGACAGACTATTTATATCTTCCTTCAGTCGAAAGCTTCCCTCTTCACCGAAAACCACACGGACAATTTTTATATCATCTGTCAACATCTTTGTCATGCCCCCCTATATTTAAGTCTGTCATTAATATATATTGCAGAGCCCAGTCTGATTTGCTGCCAGGAGTATGGAGGAGTGGAGCATTAGTTATATATTAACTAACGAGCACACTAATTTAGTTGAGTATAGTTTAGAGATACACCATATAATCAGGCCCTTCTGCCCACCGAGTCCATGCCTTCCATTGATCATCCGTTCACATTCTATGTTATCCCACTTTCTCACCCACTCCATGTACAATGGGGGCAATTTACAGAAGACCAATTAATCTACAAATCTGCATGTCGTTGAAATGTTGGAGGAAACCGGAGCACCCGGAGGAAACCCACGCAGTCTCAGGGAGAATGTGTTAACTTTATGCAGATAGCACCGGAGGCCAAGATTGGGCCTGGTTCTCTGGTACTGTGAAGCAATCAAATTGAAACAACTAAAATGCAGCTCCTGTTATTATTGTGTCAAATGGCAGGCCAAGCTAAAACCTTCATATGGATTCATGTTGCTCCTGTCATGGCTGCCAATGTTAGTAAATGTTTGCACAGTCTCACAGCAGTCCAGCTATCTCCACCAATGGTACTTTATTTGTTCTGTTGTGCTATGCAAAGAAAGAATTTCATTGTCCTGTCAGGGACACATGACAATAAACTCTTTTGACTTTGACTTGACTTGACTTTATTATCATATATTCCTAGGATCAGTGACATTCATTTTGCATAGATTTCAATAACAATCTTGTAATTCATAGGTGCAATCATACTCAAGTATTGGAATGTAAGAATCGCAATTTCACTGAGACGGTACACAAGTCATCACGTTTCTGGTGCCATATTGTACTCTTCAAGTTCAGAGTTGTTAAAAATGTAGTATCTTAACTTGGCCATGAAGGCCCGTTGTCCTGGCAGCAGCATTGGGTTGGTGTTGTTGCAAGATGCATGACGATAAGTGCTGGTACCTGTATCTCATTCTGGTCGAAATGCTATGCCTCTGCAGAGCCAAAAAGTTAGAATCTCAGGATGTCTGGCCCACCACTACCATTCTGCTTTTACTGAGGCCCATCAATCAGCCAACCCAGAATGTTGCCGTTCATGCTGAGTGCAAATAGTTTGGAGCCAATCATTCTCTTTCCAAAATGCATAATATGAAGTTCTCTCAAGCTCCATTGCAAAATCTCCTCAAAGTATACCTACTTTGAAGAAGTTCTCCTCTCTCCAAATCCATGTCCTCCAGACTGGGTTACTCATGTTCATGTTATCAGAGCAGAATTAGGCTAATTTGGCCCATCAAGTCTACTCCACTAATCGATCATGGCTGATCTATCCCTCTGAACGCCATTCTCCTGCCTTCTCCCCATAAGCCCTGACACCCAACCTAAACAAAAATCTATCAATCTCCACAATAAAAAATATCCATTGATGGCCTCCACAACCTTCTGTGGCATTGATTTCCATAGATTTACCACCATCTCACAAAAAAAATTCCTCCTCATCTCGTTAGCTCTTCCTTAGCACTTTGTTTTTTTTTTGCAGGTTTCTCATTGTAGACTCGCAATGAATTTAACATTAAAATGTACAATTTCAGGTAAGTCTTTCCTCCTGTGTTCCTTTCTCACTCCGACATGTGCTCCCAGGGTCTCTCACCTATTGTTCACCTTTTCCACCACCCACCCCACATTACTTAGATACATCACCCTCCCCCACCTGGTTTCCTTTCCCTTGGTTCATTTTTACTAGCCTCTCCCCCAGCAGGATCCACCTGCCCATCATCCCTCCCTTACCTGGCTTCACCGATCACCTACCAACTTCCAACAAATTCTAACAAAGTTATTGACAATTGAAAGCGCTTGAGATCCAAGGGAGTGTAGAAAATTGGTTCCAGAATTATGTCAATGAAACATGGTGCATTTGTTTGTGTAATTATTTTATGGTTTAGCAATCTTTTTGATGGTGGGCTTTGACAGTCGGTAGACCGTGGATATGGCATTATTTGATGTTGGACTGTTTAAGGGGTTGGATTTTTCTGACCACTCCCTCTGCCGTGTAATGTGAGTTACGTGCAGTAGGTCCTGCTGCAGTGCGAGGCATTGCCACTGAGAATCTGCCTGCCTTCATTCAGTCCAGGAGATCAACAGCAAGCATTGGCAGTTTGCCATGTACTGAATAATCCAGGCCAATTTGTTCCCTGCCTGCGCAGATTAAAGTCTTGTAATTGGAATCTCTAACCTTGAAAGTATTGTTGAATACCAGCTGCCACATAGTACAACTTGCAGAAAGAAGCCACAGAATTTAACTGACACCAGAATTACACCAGCAAAAATACTGAGGCAGAAGACAAACTAAACTACCCTGCAACTGTTTGGAGTACTGTGTTCAGTTTTGGTCGCCCTGCTATAGAAAGGATGTCATTAAATTGGAAAGAGCACAGAGATGTTTTATGAGGACATTGCCAGGACTCGAGGTGGGGTAGGCTAGGCCTTTATTCATTGGACTGCTGGAGGATGAGGAGTGATCTTATGGAGGTATATAAAATCACGAGGGGAATAGATAGGGTGAATGTACAGTCCTTTTTCCTGGGGAAGGGGAATCAAAAACCAGAGGACATAAGTGTAAGGTTGGAGGGGCAAGATTTAATAGGAATCCAAAGGGCGACTTTTTCACTCAGAAGGTGGTGGGTATATGAAATGAGCTGCCAGAGGAGGTAGTTCAGGCAGGTTCTATAGTACCATTGAAAAGACGTGTACAAAATCATGAGAGGAATAGATCGGGTAGATGCAAAGAGTCTCTTGCCCAGAGTAGGGGAATCGAGGACCAGAGGACATAGGTTCAAGATAAAGGGGAAAAGATTTAATAGGAATCTGAGGGGTAACCTTTTCACACAAAGGGTGGTGGGTGCATGGAACAAGCTGCCAGAGGAGTTGTTGAGGCTGAGACTATCCCATCATTTAAGAAACAGTTAGACAGGTACATGGATAGGACAGGTTTGGAGATAAATGGACCAAGCGCAGGCAAGTGGGACTAGTGTAGCTGGGACATTGTTGGCCTGTGTGGGCAAGTTGGGCTGAAGGGCCTGTTTCCACACTGTATCACTCTTTCACTCTATGACTATCACAGGTACATGGATAGGAATGTTTTAGAGGGATATGGGCCAAAGGTGGGAAAATGGGACTAGTTTAGATGGGACATCTTGGTTGGCATGGACGAGATGGGCCAAAGGGCCTGTTTTGAGGTGTATGGCGACATTGCACTTCTTCAAGGGCACTTCCAACACATCCTCAAATTATTTTGTCCATCCACCTGGTAATATCTCCTCATGGCAAGGTTCGGAATAGAGTGTTTAAGAAGTCAATCCGGGTGTTACCCAACTGGAAACCACAAGGTACTTTCACAGGTTAAGTCCGCTGCCTACAAGTCAATCGATCCCAAGTGTTACAAGAAGGCCCACTACAATCTCCGCAAAGCCATCAAGGATGCCAAGAAACAATACCGGGACAAACTTGAGTCCCAATATAACACACGAAAAGCAACTGGCCCAGACGGAGTTCCTGGCCGTGTCCATAGTAGCTGTGCGGACCAGCTAACGGGAGTATTCGGCAACATCTTTAAACTCTACCTACTCCATTCTGAGGTAACCACCTGCTTCAAGAAGACCACTATTATCCCAGTGCCAAAGAAAGGCAAGACCTCATGTCTAAACGACTCCCATCCCATGGCCTTGACATCCACCATCATGAAATGGTTTGAGAGGCTAGTTATGGAACGCATTAAATCCCATCCACCCAGCGGCCTTGATCATCTGCTGTTCGCCTACTGCCACAACAGGTTCATGGACTATGCCCTTGCCCAGGCCCTAGACTCATCCCCGGAACATTTGGTTGAGAGACACTTACATCAGACTCCTATTCACAGCTCTGCATCATATCATCCAAGCTTATCACTAAATTCACAGTACTTGGTGTCAGCACTTACCTCAGCAACTGGATCCTAGACATCCAGACCAACAGACCCCAATCAGTGAGGATAGGAGACCAATCACCCTCTACGATAATCCTCAACACTGGTGCTCCACAAGGCTGCATTTTCAGCCCTCTTCTTTACTCCTTGTATACCCACGGCTGTGCAGCCATGTACAAATCTAATTCAATTTTCAAATTAGCAGGCGATACCACCATTGTGGGCCGGATATCAAATAATAATGAGATAGTGTACTGGAAGGAGATCGAGGACCTTGTGTCCTGATGTTGAGACCACAACTTATCTCAGCGTCAGCAAGACAAAGGAGATAGTGATCGACTTTGGGTACATATACCCCAATTTGCAATGTCGGCGCCGAAGTTGAGATGGTTGAAAACTTCCAATTTCTAGGAGACAATATCACCAACAACTTTTCCTTGACCACCCATGTTGACCAAGAAAGCACACCAACGCCTCTACTTCCTTAGAAGGCTTAGGAAGTTCGGCATGTCCCGTGCACACCATAACAGCAACTAATGCCGAAAAAAGCCATAGGTGCTATTTTGGACCTCTCCAGACTCTCGTTTCACTGAAGAAACTGCCAAGTTTTGAGCTGTGGTCATTGTCGCCCTATTGAAGAATGTACATCAGTTATAATAAAATAGCTGATTGTGATTTTTTTCAGGCATTGTAAATCAGGTTGCTCACATAAGGAGGACAGGATGTCCTCAATAAAAGTACTTATTTTTGGCCACAAACCCATTTTCCGTTGCATTAATAAATTTGTACTATTAATTACACTCCGATTCAGACAGAATCATAAATTTATAAGGGAAATAATGATCAAAAGCAGGCCATTTGGCCCAATGTGTCTATGTCAAACCCAAACTAAAAGTAAAAAACAAAGTGCTGGAGGACCTCAGTGGGTCAGGCAGCATCTGTGGAGGGAATGAACATTTGACATTTTGGGTCAAGAGTCCCGACCCTTTTGTATTTTGTGGAAGATTCCAGCATCTGCAGTTTATCGTGAACCTCCCAGCACTGGATCCGTAACGCCTGTAAGTACACTTTCATATGTGGCTGACCCTTTCTGCCTCTAACATCCTTTCAGGCAATGAATTCAAGACCCCTCACATCCTCTGGGTGAAAACATTTAGCCTCAACTCCCGTCTGATTTATTCGCCAATCAAATTTTACATTTATTCATGTTTTTGACCCCTCCTTCCCATTTATTCTATCTTACCCGGAGCCTCATGTGTGCATTCAAGGACATCGTCCGAATGGAAGTCGCAAAACAATTACTTGCTGTGATGCAGCCCATGCAGTCCATGTTCCTGGAATACTACCCATTCGTGATTGTGCAATAAAACTATTTTTTTGGATCACATTGCGCTGATGTTTTATTCAAAAGGAAAAAAACACTAGTGATCATTCCTGAATGAAGTCACGCTAATAAAAACATAGGAGTGCGTACTTCCATGCAAAATCCGCATTAGCAAGTCTTGGCTTCAGGCAGACAGTAAATAATGGTTCAATGGTGCTTTTATTGTCACATACAATCAGCCAAGTAAAGAATTACTATACCCCTGATTTTCGATTAGCAAGTGTACAGAAATAGTTTACTGCGCCCGCATGCAAGAGGTGCCATATTGTGCCGCCATTTTCAAAGCCCATGCTCTAGTTCTTATGTGGTGCCTGTTCCAGGCAAGTCCCAGGCTGTTGCAGACCTAGAGCCATCTCCTTCCTTGGATACCACATCCCTCTCCTCACCCTTCCACCTTTGTTCCCTGGAGATGCCTCCCACAGGACACGAGGACGCTGTAGGTTTCCCCCCTCCTCTACTTCTGGCCTCGCCCATCGTCGCTGGCTCCATCCTCAGTGGGTTCTCTCTTTCTGGCCGGCGGTCCACCAGGTCCAATGAGCAGGGGACTGGCTCAGTGGCTTCGTCTTATGTTCGGACGAGGGGGACCAAATCAGTGGGCTCCCCTGAAGCCACGATCCAGCGGTTCTCAAGTTCAGCTGAGCAAGGTGGCAAGGCTTAGATTTAGGTTAGGTTTAGAATCATAGTCATACGGCATGAAAGCAGGCCCTTCAGCCCAACTTTTCCGTGCCAACAAAATGCCCCATCTATGCTTGTACCACCATCCCTCTGAACCATTCCTATCCATAGACCTGTCTAAATGTATTTTTAAATGGTGTTATAGTACGTATAGTCTATTTGAAATCTACTGTAAGATCTCAATTTGCATTGAATCTATCAAAATGACCTTATAGAATCAAAATCATACAGTATGGAAACAGGCCCTTCGGCCAAACTCATCCAAACTCATATGCCCCATCTAATGTAGTCCTATTTGTCCACGATATGCCAACATCCTTCTAAACCGTACCTACCATGTACCTGTGCTTTTGAGCTTCATAAATCTCATCCTATATCTGATAAGATATCCAGGAGTATGACAAAGTTTCTACTCTTTGCTAATCATGTTTGATTTAGCCTGAAATGATATTGTTAGTGTGGCCTTTGATAAAGATATTGTTAGAAAAAGAACTTGAGAAAAGTAACTGTCGCATTGCATTGGAACATACAGGTAGTGAATTTCTGGGTCAGGATGTTAAGGAATGAATGAGGCAACAGAATATTTCAGTAACGTGCAGAATAAAGGGTTAATTAATAATCTTGCGAGGGGTCTGTAGGAAAGGATGATCGCAATATGATAAATTTTACATTAGATTCAAAACTTATATGGTTCAATCTAAATAAAGGAAACTATTATAGAGTTATGATGAGCGGGTTTGGATTGTGGTAGATTGGAAATATCCATTAAAGGATGCAATGGATAGACATTGGCTAGCTTTTAAAGAAATAGCATAACATTTACAGCAAATATGCAATGTTTCAAGGCACAAAAAACAATGGACAGAAATGTTTAATCTTACATTATAGGAAAAATTTTAATGTGTTAATTAAAAAAATATTGTTAGCTAATGTCCACGACAGTTATCTTTCTATCTTGTTCTTACATTTATGTTCAAAACTACAAGAAGCTGCCAGAATTTAACTTTGACCTTTCTAACCATTTGATATTGATGTATGATTCATTACAGTTCAGGTGGATTCCATAAAGCAAATCTGGACATGATAATTATTATGAGGCAGGCATTTCCATCAGTGAGGACCTCCATAGTAGCAACATTAATCCAGAGAGGGTAATTCTGTCACGTGATTGAAAAAAACTGCTATGTAAGTTGGCAACTTTACAGAATCAGACTTGATTAGATACAGCATCTTTAAGTAATAGATGTTTCAAGTTCATTTTCTTTCTAATATGATTAAAGTTTGTCGTGAAATAGATGTTTTTACTTACTCAGAGCAGGATAGAAGAACGCTGGAGAGCAAAACAAGTGTGCTTTTGCTTCCATTTTATTTTTGGAGTCCAATTTGCAAGCTATAATTTTAAGGACACGAGATAACTTGTAGACATAACTTCCTCATGCAAGGCTGTTGCTGTAAACAAAATAAATTAAGGGAAAAAGGTTTTGAATAATTACCCGTCTTGACAGAAAGGTATAGGCAAAAGAACAACTCGTTCCTCCAGTGATACCAGGTGATGTGAATCATTTGGTAATACCATCACGGTGGCAGGCAGCAATTCAGTGACAAGAAGATGAAACAGTCAGCTGCTCCCAAGTCATCAAAGTCTCAATTGATGCTACTCCAATGATAAAACTGTCTGAAGATGCAGATGTTGCATAAATAATGATTAACACATGAATCTGTCTGGTCTTCTGAATTTCCATATGTTTTCCACTGGTTTTGCTATGCAAATAATGTTTGCAGCACAGAAAACATTAGATTAACACAGGACAGTGGCGTGATTTTCTCCGGGTGCTCCGGTTTCCTCCCGCTTTCCAAAGGCGTGTGTATTTGTAGGTTAATTGGCTTCTGTAAATTGCCCTTAATGTGTAGGACATAGAACTGGTGTACGAGTGATCGATGGTCAGCATGAACTCGGTGGGCCGAAGGGCCTGTTTCCATGCTGCAACTCTAAACGAAACTAAATTCGGCCTAACCGATTGTCAGAAAGTCTTTGTGCTTCTTAGGGTCCATGTATATAACTCCCTAAAAGTGGTAACATAAGTAGATAGAGCGGTATAGAAGACATATGGTATGATTGCTTACATTGGGTGGGGCATTGAGTAGAGGAGTCGGGACGTCACGATGCAGCTGTATAGGACTTTGGCTAGGCCACATTTGAAGTATTTCGTGGAGGTATAGAGTCATAGTCATACAGCATGGAAACAGGCCCTTTGGCCCAGCTTGCCCACACCGACCAACATGTTCCATCTACACTATTCCCACCTGCCTGCATTTGGCCAATATCCCTCTAAACCTATCCTCTCCATGTACTTCTCTAAATATTTCTTAAACTTTGCGATAGAACCTGCCTCAATTATCTCCTACGGCAGCTAGTTTTATACACCCACCACTCTTTGTGGGAAAAAAGTTACCCCTTATGTTCCTATTAATTTGTTCCCCCCTCACCTTAAACCTATATCCTCTGGTTTCGATTCCCTTACTCTGGGCAAGAGACTCTGTGCGTTTACCCAATCTATTCCTCTCAGGTTCTGGTCGCCCCACACAGGAAGATGTGGCGGTTTATCAGAATGATACCTGGATTGGGGCTATTAGCTACAAGGAGAGGTCGGACAGTTGAGGAGAGACGTTGATAGGGGAGATCTGATAGACGTATATAAAATTATGGAGGCATAGATAAGGTAGACAGTTAGGACCTTTTTCCCAGCTGGAAATATCAAATACTAGAGGCCATAGCTTTAAGGTGAGAGGGGCAAAGTTTGAAAGAGATGTATGGGGCTAGTTTATTACACAGAGGGTGGTGGGAGCCTGGAACATGCTGCTGGGGGAGTGGTGACGGCTGATACAATATTGGCATGCAGGGAATGGCGGGATATGGGTTATGTGCAGGTAAATACGGGTTGAGTTTAGCATCATATTCAGCACAAACGTTATGGGCCGAAGGGCCTGTTCCATTGCTCTATTGTTTTATGTTCCGTATTCTTAGGAGCCTTCTCTTATCCTACTTCATCCAACTCCAATCCTTCCTCCCTTGCGTGCTTATCTGAATTCCTCTCAAATCCCTTTGAAGTAACATTAGCAAATTAGCAGATGACACAAAGCTGGGTGGCAGTGTGAACTGTGAGGAGGATGCTATGAGAATGCAGGGTTACTTGGACTGTTGGGTGAGTGGGCAGAGGCACGGCAGATGCAGTTTAATGTGGATAAATGTGAGGTTATCCACTTTGGTAGCAAAAACATGAAGGCAGATTATTATCTAAATGGTGTCAAGTTGGGAAAAGGGGAAGTACAATGGGATCCTTGTTCATCAGTCAATGAAAGTAAGCATGCAGGTACAGCAGGCAGTGAACAAAGCGAATGGCATGTTGGCCTTCATAACAGGAAGAGTTGAGAATAGGAGCAAAGAGATCCTTCTGCAGGGCCCTAGTGAGACCACACCTGGAGTATTGTGTGCAGTTTTGGTCCCCTAATTTGAGGAAGGACATTCTTGCTATTGAGGGAGTGCAGCGTAGGTTTACAAGGTTAATTCCCGGGATGGCGGGACTGTCATATGCTGAGAGAATGGAACGGCTGGGCTTGTATACTCTGGAGTTTAGAAGGATGAGAGGGGATCTTATTAAAACATAAGATTATCAAGGGTTTGGACACGCTAGAGGCAGGAAACATGTTCCCGATGTTGGGGGAGTCCAGAACCAGGGGCAACAGTTTAAGAATAAGGGGTAAGCCATTTAGAACGGAGACGAGGATGCACTTCTTCACACAGAGAGTTGTGAGTCTATGGAATTCTCTACCTCAGAGGGCGGTGGAGGCTGGTTCTCTCTATAGTTTCAAGAGAGAGCTAGATAGGGCTCTTAAAGATAGCGGAGTCAGGGGATATGGGGAGAAGGCAGGAACGGTGTACTGATTAGGAATGATCAGCCATGATCACACTGAATGGAGGTGCTGGCTCGAAGGGACGAATGGCCTACTCCTGCACCTATTGTCTATTGTCTATTGTCTATTTGCTTCAACTACTCGATGTAGAAATATGATCCCTATTATAATTGAGGGAACAATTTTGGTAAGTTTTCTAAAACTGTTTGAAAATAATTCTTACTTTGTATTGATATTGGAATTGGTTTATTATGGGCTCCTATGTGGAGATACACTGAAAAACGCGGGAGGCACAACAAACTCTAGATTCTGGGACCTTGAGCAAAATGGAAAGTATTGTAGTAACTCAGTGGGTCAGGCAGTATGTGTGAAGGGAATGAACAGATGACGTTTTGTTGTTTCCGGGGCCAGTCCTCTTTGTCTGGAGAGCTGGGATAATATGACACAGGAAAGAGAACATTTGGCTGAAAATTATTGTTTCCACCCTTCAAATAAAGGATCGAGGTTAACACCAGGCGTGTAAGCAAAATTTTGCATTTGAGTCTGAAAAACTTCACCTGTATATTTCCTCCACTGATGTTGCCTGTCCCACTGAGTTACTCCAGCACTTTGTGTTTTGCTCAGTGAAAACATCTGTTTTGCCTGCTCACTTCATGGCAGATCACTTCATAGATGAGTACAACAGGCAGTGCAATAGGGAAAATAAGCAGAGTGTGGAATATAGTGTTGCAGCTGCAGAAAAAATGCAGATTAAAAAAAGGGCTAATGTTTCGAATTGTGAAAGAAACTCATCCAAAACTATAAAATTCGAACAGAACTATAATATTGAAAAAACATTTGGACACGTACATGGGTAGGTATGTTTTCCAACATCTCCTTCCAGCTAACTTCCCCTAGTCCACCTTGCCTAACAAAGATTTGTCAGATTTTCCCAATAGTGAAACTCCCAAAGTATGTTTAACAAAGTATGTTCAACAAAGTTCACCGTACTAAGTTGCCAATACACAGAGACCCAGTTATAAATGCTTGCTTTTCTAATAGTGTTTGAAGAAATTTGGTTGCCGCTTATGCTAAAAGCACATTTGTTTACTTTGGTCTTTATAGATAAGAGAGCTTGTTACAGCCACTTAAGTCGCCAATTTTAACTCAGGACGTGAGTCAAGCAGACAGGAAGCAGAAATGACATAATCTCAATAAATTATTTCTGCTCGTAATTTAACCAAGTTGATGGATAAACATCTTGTGGGTCTGTCCAGCATGCAAATGCTGAACCTCACCGCAATTAGAAACCAAATAATCCAGGGTATTTAAACATCTAGGATGGACAGACATAACAGAACAGGAGGTTGTTTAGTGTTGCCATGGAGGGAGTGTAACAGAGGTTGGGAAATAAGGAGCTGGAATGCTGGAAATCTGAGTAAAACACAAAATGCTGGAGGAACTCAACGGGTCAGGCAGCATCTGTGGAGGGAATGGACAAATGACATTTTGGGTCGGGATCTTTCTTCAGTAGACCCTTGTTACACAAAATGCAAAGTGCTGGAGGTACTCAATGGGTCAGGCAGCATCTGGGGAGGGAGGTTTAGGGTTGGAACCCTTCTCCAAAAACATCCCTCCCCAGATGCCCATTGACCCAATGACTTACTCCAGTACTTTGTGTTTCGTGTAACAAACTGGACTGATTCCTGAGTTGGCAGGATTAACATACAAGGAAAGATTTGATCAATTGGACTTATAATTGCTAGTGTTTCAAAGAATGAGAGGAGCTCTCACGCAAACAAATAAAATACTAACAGAACCATACAGACTCGATGCAGGGAGGTTGTTTCCTGTGGCAGATATAGATGGAAGGGGACAGGGGCAGATGAGTGTACGAATGAGGGGAATAGTAACATCATGACGGGGGGGGGTAGTTGGAATGGGAGACCACCTATGACTTACCAGGCTTTGTCCTGCCCCTCTCATTCTTTTCTAGCTTTCTTCTCGCTACGACAATCAGTTTGAAGAAGGATCGCAACACAAGAAGCTGCTTGTTCATTCCAGCTTTCTTTCCCCTAGTACACTCAGCCAGTGGCTGGTATGACAACAGCACATTACCATTCGGATAACGGAAATTTGCAAGAACCAATTCACAAAAGACTGCCCAAAAATCTGTGACACAGAATGAAATTCACTCTCATAAATTTGTGTGCCAATTTCTATTTTATTTTCGGTTCGCATTTCGTGATTTCACATTACATATCTAACAGTGATATGGATGATTTTATGGGGGCCCAACCCCATGCCCTCCCCCCCCCTCCCGTTTTAAATGCTTGCTTTTCTAATAGTATTTGAACATTTTAGTTGCTTCTCATGCTAAAACCACATTTGTTCATTTTGTTATTTATAGAACAAATGTAAGGGTTCCTGAAGTTAGAAAGGACCTTGGCTCCACAGATCACAGTGTAGAATTAGAAAGAGTTTGGGTGGAGCTAAAAATCAGCTGAGAACAGAAGACATTGGTAATTATAGTTTATTGACATCCAAATTGTAGTGGTGATGCAGGGTAAAATAAAGACATATCTAATAGGGGTAATGCAGTAACCACAGGATCCATTAACCCCTGTATAGACTGGGCAAACCAAATGTATATGTGCAATGCAGAGAGTTAACATCTCAGGTCAATTACATTAACTCTGTGTCTCTCTCTCCACAGTTGCTGCCTGACATGCTGAGTATGTCCAGCATTCTCTATTCAGATTTCCAGCATTTGTTGTTTTATGGTTTAGCAATAAGATTCATGGAGTCATACAGCACAGAAACAGGTCCTCCTGCCCATCTCGTTCAAGCCAACCAAGTTGCCTACCTGATTCTATCTGCTTGCATTTGGCTCATAACCCTCTGAACCTTTCCTCTCCATGGACCTGTCCAAATGTCTTTTAAACATTGTACTGTACCTGCCTCTGGCACTTCCTCTGGCACCCTCCGTGCCAATCATTTGCTACCCTTTAACTCTGTCCCCTCGCCCGTTAAATCTATGCCCTCTAGTTTTAGATTCTCCCTGGGATCCCGTGGGTTTCCTCCGGGTGTTTCCTTTCACATCCCAAAGACGTGCGGATTTGTAGGTTAATTAACCTCTATAAATTGCCCCTTGTGTGTAGGGAGTGGACGAGAGAGTGGAGTAACATCGAACTAGTGTGAATGAGTGATCGATGGTTAGCATGGACTCAGTGGGCCGAAGAGTATCTCTAAAACTAAAACTGAAAAAAACGACTCGACCATTGAACACAACTGAAGGGAGTGCTTCAAATGAGCTGGAGGGAAAGTTCTTTTTTTTTGTATTTTGCACTGCAGGAGAGTTTAGCAAGTTGAAATAAAATCAAAAAACTTTGTAGAAGCACAACAACTGAATTTCACTCTGGAGAAAAGATAGATTAAGATAGGAGTCCTTCACCAGATATTGTGGTGCCGTCGAGCGCCAAGAAAATGAACTTAACTCTTGCTGATATTGGCTGAACTCCGAGAACCTTTGTTCACTCATGTGATCAGGACTAAAGGTAGAGTACGCAGACATCACCACAATCAAAATAAAGGCAGGAAGACTTGAGAAGCTTGTACTCTCCTGGTTAATCATTAGCATGCAGAATTTGAATCATTGCACAATTAAAACTGAACAGAATTGAAAACACACAGTTTCTATTTATTCCTCAAGCAGACATTAATGTGTCATTGTTCTAAAGTTTCACGGCCAAGAAAGTGACAAGAAAGAATAACAAATTGCTGCCCTGTCCGCCACAATCTGCCACCTTGCTCCATTCACAGGCTCAGAATACATTTTTTCTCTTTAGTTCAGTTTAGTTGAATATAAATACATCATGGAAATGGGCACTTCTGCCCACTGAGTTCACAAAGACCATCGATCACCTACTCATGCTAGTTCTATGTTATCCCACCTTTCCATACACTCCCTACACACTAGGGAACATTTAATAGAAACCAACTAACCTACAAACCCGCATGTTTTTTGGATGGAGGAGGAAACCGGAACAACAAGAGGAAATCTACGCAGTCACAGGGTGAATGTGCAAACGCCACACAGACAGCATCCAAGATCAAGATCGAAATGATGCTCTGCCAGCTGCATACAAAGGGGCAAGGATAAGGGGGAAGTCTTTTAGGACCGAGATGAGAAGATCTTTTTTTCACACAGAGAGTGGTGAGTCTGTGGAATTCTCTGCCACAGAAGGTAGTTGAGGCCAGTTCATTGGCTCTGTTTAAGAGGGAGTTAGATGTGGCCCTTGTGGCTAAAGGGATCAGGGGGTATGGAGCGAAGGCAGATACAGAATACTGAGTTGGATGATCAGCCATGATCATATTGAATGGCGGTGCAGGCTCGAAGGGCCGAATGGCCTACTCCTGCACCTATTTTCTATGATTCTATGATTCTATGATAGTCAGTGTTCAAAGGGTCAAAATAAGAGCCATAAATTACGAAAATAAGTGTAATCTCGCGGGCAGATGAGAAGTGACTATGGCACTAAAAAAATCGCACTGGCGTCGTGGCATCAATAAAGGGATCACAAAATATGATTAAGAGCAAATGCTGTTGCAAGGATGCCTTGAGAAATGTTTATGGTCACACATTGCGGCTTACAACATTGGTGTTTACCTTGCTCAAACATAATTCCAAAGTCATCCTGTCTACTGAATGAGGGTAAGCATTTTCTGCAATATTATGGGTTTCTGTTGTTGATATCTCATGGTGTATTGGTTTTCACATGTGGAAAGGTGATTTAATTTTAGGCTCTATTAATTTTGGGCTTTATCTTTACTACATATTTGGAGTAACATAATCAGTTCAGCTTGGTAGCTTGTTCTGCAGTCGCTTTTGCCATTCGTGGATTTTATTTTAAACCTGATTGGTGGTTTTGAATCTGTATTCTTATGATTCTTTGGTACCTTGGCAGTCGGCCCAGTTGTGACATAGGTGAAATTTGAAAGCATGTGGTGGAGATCTGACACAATAGATATGTATATCATTACAATGATCCCTCAAGCATATTATTATGATATCGCAGAACAATTTGTATCGCAGTCTCCAGGGTGGTGGGTATTTGGAATGAGCTGCCAGAGGAGGTAGTTGAGGCAGGTACTATAACAGCATTTAAAAGACATTTGTACAGGTACATGGATGGAAACACGGACAGGTGGTACTAGTGCATCTTTGTCGGTATGGGCAAGTTTGGCCAAAGGGCCTGTTTCTGTGCTGTATGACTCTATAACATTTAATATATTACCAAGAAAGAGTTTTTAATTTTGTTCAAGTTCCTTTTGTAGCTTTCTGGTTATTTTTCTGTGGAAATTTATCAACGTAAATCTTTTGTAAAATGAAATCAAAGTCATGACCATGAATTGCATGTGTGGGTCTTCAGATATCAATTTGACCTTTGCCCCACCATAGCACAGAACAACATTGGCCTGAGCAATGTAGAACACAGTGAGTTCTTTGAAGAATAGCATGTCAAAAGAGACTTTGAAAAATATAGTCAAAAATAATTGTTAAATAAACAGTATGGCAAATAGTCAGAACCTTTTTCCCAGGATGGAAATATCAAATACTAGAAAGCATAGTTTTAAGGTGAAAGGGTCAAAATTGAAATGCGATGTGGGGGGTAAGTATTTTTATTCAGAGAATGGTTAATGTCTGGAATGCACTGCTAAGAGACTCTGGATAGGCAAATAGAGAGCAGGGAGTGGAGGAATATGGATCATGTGTGGGCTAATAAGGGACAGTCTTACATTGTGTTCAGTACAGACATTGTGGATCGAGAGGCCTGTTCCGGTGCTGTATTGTTCTATGTTCAATCAGCGTTCTCAAAAAGGTGATATGGCCATCCCATCAAAATTTAGTGGAAGGATATTTACAACAGAATTGCTCAGTAGAGGGAATTTTCATACCCAAGTCATTCTAGGAAGGGTGGTCCACTTTAATCCTACAGGCCAGTTTCCATACCAGCCAGAGATTTCAAGTCGGGGCACTGGTTTTGGGCAGATGAACATCAGGCAAACAAGGCCACCTGTTGTGGCCTCCTTTACATTGGTGAGACCAAGCGTAGACTCAGTGACTGTTTCAATGAACATTTGCACTCAGCCTGCCAAAGCTCTCCCGGTTGCTAACCATTTCAACTCCTCTTCATCAATGTGAGTTGATGAACACATGAGAGAGAACAATATTCCCTTCCCCAGTCATTCCTTCTTCTCCCTGCTCCCATCGAGCAGAACGTACAGAATCCATTCATTATACCACTTGTCAATAATGGATATATTAACGTAGAGGCAATTTGTTATCACATGCCTTCTCACCAGCAGCAATTAATACTCCTAATAGTATGGAAAAAAAGACACAAAGTGCTGGAATATTTAATACTATCATCCCCTCCAAGCTGGTTACCAAACTTGCAGAACTGGATCTCTGCGCAATTGGATCCTCGACTTCCTCATTCACAGACCACAGTCTGTTCGTATTGGTGGATTTGTGTCAGACTCGATAACAATCAGCACGGGAGCACCTCAAGGCTGTGTGCTCAGCCCCCTGCTGTACTCTCTCTATACTCATGACTGCGTAGCCAGTCACAGTGCGAACTCCATCATCAAGTTCGCTGACGACACCACTGTTGTGGGACGTATCACTGATGGGGATGAGTCGGAGTACAGAAGAGAGATCGAGCAACTGTCCATATGGTGCCAGTACAATAACATGGCCCTCAACACCAGCAAAACCAAGGAACTGATTGTGGACTTTGGAAGGAGTAGGATGGGGACCCACAGTCCCGTTTATATCAACGTTGAAAGGGTTGGTTGAAAGGGTCGAGGGCTTCAAATTCCTGTGCGTGCACATCTCTGAAGATCTTTCCTGGTCCGAGAACACCGATGCAATTATCAAGAAAGCTCACCAGCGCCTCTATTTCCTGAGAAGATTACGGAGAGTCGGTTTGTCAAGGAGGACTCTATCTAACTTCTACAGGTGCACAGTAGAGAGCTTGCTGACCATTTGCATCGTGGCTTGGTTCGGCAACTTGAATGCCCTGGAGAGGAAAAGACTACAAAAAGTAGTAAACACTGCCCAGTCCATCATCGGCTCTGACCTTCCTTCCATTGAGGGGATTTACCGCAGTCGCTGCCTCAAAAAAGCTGGCAGTATCATCAAAGACCCACACCATCTTGGCCACACACTCATCTCCCTGCTACCTTCAGGTAGAAGGTACAGGAGCCTGAAGACTGCAACGACCAGGTTCAGGAATAGCTACTTCCCCACAGATATCAGGCTATTAAACCTGGCTCGGACAAAGCTCTGATAAATAATAACCCATTATCTGTTATTTGCACTTTATTAGTTTATTTATTCATGTGTGTATATACTTATATATGGTATATGGACACACTGATCTGTTTTGTAGTAAATGCCTTCTATGTTCTGTGTGCTGATGCAAAGCAAGAATTTCATTGTCCTATCAGGGACACATGACAATAAACTCACTTGAACTTGAACTTGAGTAACTCAGCAGGTCAGGCAACATCTCTGGAGAATATGGATACGTGACGTTTTGGGTCAGGACCCTTCTTCAGACTGGCTGACCCAACCCAAAACATCACCTATCTATCTTCTGCATTTATGCTACCTGACATGAATTACACCAGTACTTTGTGAATTTTTTTGGAAAGCAGCATCTGCAATTCCATGTTTCTATATCCTAATGGCATGGAATGGTTACAGAGATTTAAAAGATTATTAAATGAGAGGGAGAAAATTATGAATTTTCCATTAGGAAATGTAGGTACAAACATAGATACATGCAGAATGCAGACTCCCCAAGCTGGCAGCTGGTGCAGAACACTTACAGTCTGACGAAGTTTCCGACCTGAAAAGTCATCTATCCATGGCCTCCAGTTTGCCGCACCTCCTCCAACATCATCTACTGCATCCGCTGCTCTAGATGCCAGCTGATCTATATCGGTGAGACCAAGCGGAGGCTTGGCGATCGTTTCGCCGACCACCTCCGCTTGGTCCACAAAAAACAACCCGACCTCCCGGTGGCTCAGCACTTCAACTCCCCCTCCCACTCCATATCCGACCTCTCTGTCCTGGGCCTCCTCCACGGCCAGAGTGAGCAACACCGCAAGTTGGAGGAACAGCACCTCATATTCCGCTTGAGGAGACTGCATCCTCAGGGCTTGAACATTGAATTTTCTCAATTCTGTTAACCCTTGCTGTCTCCTCCCCTTCCCACCTCTCCCTCAGCCCTCGGGCTCCTCCTCCTCCTTTTTCCTTTCTTCTTGCAGTCTGAAACAGGGTAAGGCCTATCTCCTTCGCTCCTTAGATGCTGCTGCACCCGCTGAGTTTCTCCAGCCTTTGTGTACTTTTCCAAGTTCCATCTTTAACAACATTACTGCATGACCTCTGAGTTACTCCAACAATATGGATGTGTTTTCCTATTGTAAAAGATTTGGTAAATCGACAATAATGCTAGCTAGATTACAGGACAGCAAATGGACCTGCGGTTTATAAACATCGTCTTAGTTTTGATAAGTTGGACTATTGACATTACGCATAGTTTGAGAAAATGAAGTAATGCTCCAGCAAAAAATGAAAATTTAATTTAATGCAATTTATCTTCACAAGGTGGGGGATGTGGAAACTGGTGGCCCCTGTAGGTGCTTTAATGCATGGGTTGAAAGAGAAAAAATGGGTAAGATGCTATACCTGCTATGATTAGTAGGGTGCAAAGGTTAAGGGGAGGTGGCAGGTTGAAAGAGAAAGATATATTAGCTAATGAATGTGTAGATGAGCCGTGTGTGACGGGGGGGTGTGGGGTGGGGGGGAGGTGTGTATGTGGGTGGGATGGGGGGAGGAGGGTTGTGGGGGGGGGTGTGTGTGGGCGGGGGGTGTGTGTGTGGGGGTGTGCGGGCGGATGGGTTGTGGGGTGGAGGGTGTGTGTGAGCGGGGGGACGGGTGTGGGGGCGGAGGTGTGTGGGCAGGGGGGTGTGTGGACGGCAATGTGTGTGGAGGGGTGTGTGTGTGGGGGGTGTGTGGGTGGGGGGTGGTGTGTGTGGGCGGGGGTGTGTGTGTGTGTGTGGGGACGGGGGGGTGTGGGCGGTGTGGCTTGTGGGGGGGAGGGGTGTGTGGGTGGGGGCGGAGTGTGGGGAGAGGGGTGTGTGGGCGGGGGGAGTGTGGGGGGAGAGGGGTGTGTGGGCGGGGGTTGTGTGTGGGCGGCGGTGTGCGTGGGGGGTGTGCGTGTGGGGGGTGTGTGGGCGGGGGTGGTGTGTGTGTGGGCAGGGGTGTGTGTGTGTGGGTGGGGGGAGTGTGGGGGGAGAGGGGTGTGTGGGCAGGGGGAAGTTGTGGGGGGAGAGGGTGTGAGCTCAGAGAAAGGATGGGGGAAGAGCCATAAGGGAGATGGGGGCATCACGGGGGTGGGGGAAGGGCCAGTGAGGGGGACCAGGGGGGTAGTGGTTGGAATTGGCGGTGCGATGGGGACTCACAGTCATTCTCCTCCGCCAGGATCAGAGTCTCCGCTTTCTGTTTGGCGACATCGACATCGACATCTCCAACTCCGGGCTGGGCTGGGTCTCTGACTCTGGCCTTGGTCTCCCACGCTGTGCTGGGATGGGGGGTCGGGTCGCTGACACTGGGCTGCTGCTTGGGGTTGGGCTGCTTCTTTGTGTATGGGGTGTGGGGGGGGGGGGGGTGGGGGAAGTGGGTGTGGGGGATGGGGATGTGGGGGAGGGGTGGTTGGGGAGGGAGGGTGGGTGATGGGTGTGTGTGGGGGGAGGGGGTGTGGGGGGGTGGAGGTTTGGGATAGAGGGGGCTGTGTTGGGGGGGGTGTGGGGGGGAGGGGGTAACCTTCAAAACCTTCATAACTTGTGTACTATTTCACCGATCGGAACAAAACTTATTTGACGATTTATACCTAAAAGATATTCTTCATATAATTTAAGACGGTTATTTAATATTATATAAACTCGAAAAGAAGTGATAAAAAAGACTTAGTAGTATCTCGTTGGATGCAGAAAAAGCTTTTGACCAGGTGGAATGGCCTTATCTATTTTCGGTGATGGAAGCCTTTAAGCTTGGTGATAAGTTTACTACTTGGATTAAATTATTATACGAAATCAACAGCTAGAATAATAACAAATTATATGTTAACAACTAGTTTATCTCGAGGTTGTAGACAAGGCTGTAATTTATCACCATTACTGTTTGCGTTAGCAATCGAACCCCTTGCTCAAAGGGTAAGACTACATCCAGAAATAGGATACGATACTAAAGTACTAAGAATAAAATCTCGTTATATGCGGACGATATACTACTTTATATTACAAAACCGGAAATAAGTATCTGTTAGTTAAAACTAATAACGGAATTTGGTTTAATTCAGGGATATAGCATCAATTGGAATAAAGTGAACTTCTGCCAATAACCATGAATAATTTACAGATATTATTTCCTTTCAAGATAACAAATGAAAATATTAAATATCTTGGTATTTTTGTTACAAAAAGATTTGACTCTTTATTTAAATCTAATTTCCCGTTATTATTGAATAATTTAAATAAAAATATCTTATATTGGAAAAGCTTACCTATCTCAATGTTGGTAAAATAAACGCAATTAAAAATGATTTTCCTCCCACAATTATTATATTTATTTCAATCAATCCCGATATATCTTTCTAAAAATTTCTTTAAAAAAAGTAGACTCAATAGTCACTAACTTTATTTGGGACTACAAAAAAATCATGAATAAATAAAAAACATTTATGTAAAGCTAAAATAACGGGGGTTTAGCTTTACCAAATTTTATGTTCTATTATTGGGCAGTTAATATTAGAAATATTGAATTTTTGGTTAGGAGAAATATAATAAAACCAAATTGGTTAAAAATGGAAAGAGAAGACTGTTTTCCATTTGAAATGCTCTATAATATTTGCTAATATTAATGTACTAAGAAAACTTATAGCGAAAATCTGATAATAGAAAGTGGAATACGTATTTGGAAACAATAAAGAAAACACTAAAACTAAAATTTATACGCTTTTTGCTCTTTCAATTGCCAATAATTTTACGTTTAAACCGTCAATGATGGATAAAGCTTTTATACAATGGAAAAATAAAGGAATTCTAAACATAGGGGATCTCTATATGGATAATTCATTTCTTTCATTTCAAGAATTACAACAAACTTACGGGCTTCATAATAATGAATATTTCAGATATTTACAAATCAGAAACTATATTTCGCAAATACACAAGAAATTAGAAAATAGAAAGAGTGAAATTTTAGATGAATGCTTGATTAAACACCCAAATACAGAAAAAATGATATCATACATTTATAACATTTTGTTGAAAGTGATATCCCATCATCGGAAATACATAGACAGCGCTGGGAGGAAATGAACTAAGTCAAATAATAAGTCAGAAATATGGGAAAGAAAGCCTACAACATATACATTATTGCTCTTTAAACGCTAAACATGCACTTATACAGTTTTAAAATCTTACATAGATTACATTATTCTAAATCTAAACTACATAATATATTTCCAAAACTATCAACCTATATGTGATAAATGTCAAATCATGGAAGCAACTCTGTCACACTCATTTCTAATTGACGAAGATTTTACAATATTGAATGAAATATTCAAAACAATCTCGAAAGTTATTAATATTACTATGATTTATGACCCAAAGTTATCATACTTGGAATACCGGAAATGGAACAAATAATTACAAGGAATCATAGAACTTTTATCGACTATTCTTTAATAATTGGAAAAAAATTAATATTAAAATTTTGGAAAGGCCCTGTATCCCCAACAATTAAAGTGAATACAGAAATGACGGAGACACTTCACTTGGAGAGATTGAGACTTGTCCTCATGGACAGGTTAGATCTCTTCAAGGAGATAGGTCTCCCTATATTAAATATCTACAGGGGTCACAATGGTTCGGCGCAGGGACTTGACTGAGGCCCTGAATATCTGAGTGGATGAAGAAATACACATAACAAATCATGAATGTATCTCCAAGATTGGAAAAAATTACTTAGTAATACTTTAATCTCATCAAACTTTTCATACCTTCTTTTCTATTTTCTATTCCTTTTTTCTATCTCTCTATCTTTAATTAAGGAAAAAAATTATAGAAACATACTATATAAATTTTAATATGTACACACTTATCTCTGTTTGTATGAAAAAGATTATAGATGTCTTAAACTTGTAATTATATAAAACTATGTACTTTCAATTATACAAAACTATGAAATATAAAATTAACAATAATACAAACATTATTAATATTTTGATAACATTATGAATATTAAAAAAATGTTGTTTAAGATTGGGTACTACGTAGTTAAATTAGCGGGGATTTCTATTTGGTAATTAGAAGAATATCTATGATTTGGAAATCTAAGGGTATTATTATATTAGGAATATACTTACATATACTCCCAATTATATAAAATAAATAATAACGGAATGTATAATGGATAATACTACAATTATCATAAATAGTACTAATTAATAATCAATACGTTATAATTTTACACATTGTATAAAATCTCAATGGCGTATAAGAGTGTACTTGGTATATACTGTTTCTACAATAAAAAAATATTAAAAAAAAAAAAAAAAAAAAAAAAACTTATTTGACGACAGACAGACAGACAGACAGACAGACAGACAGACAGACAGACAGACAGATAGATAGATTGATAGGCGTTTAGATTGGAAAGAGTGCAGATGAGATTCACCAGGATGTCGCCAGGATGTGGGCTTGGGTTTTAGGGAGAGTTTGGATATCTTTGTTGGGACATGTTTGTTTGGAGCATAGAAGGCTGAGGCATGACCTTATTGAGGTGTACAAGGGGTAAAACGAATGCTCACTGTATTTTTCCCAGGGTTGAGGATTCTAAAACTAGAGGGCACAAGCTTAATGTGAGAGGGGAGAGATTTAAGCAGGATTTCAGTGGCAACATTTTCATACAGAGTGTAGGCCCTATTTGGAATGAGCTGCCAAAGAAAGCTATAGAAGTGGATATAATTACAACTTTTATAAAACATTTGAACAGATATAGAGAGAGGAAGGGTTTATTGGGATTATGGGCCAAATTCAGGCAAATGGAACTGGCCCAGTATGCCAACCTGGTCGGTATGGACATGTTGGGCAAAATGGCCTGTTTGCATGCTGGAAAGCTCTATGACTCTATGTACGATGTCATACCACATGACACACACTGGGAAGAAAAACCATGGACTTCACACTCATCTCATGACTTTACTTTGCAAATTATATTTTCCACATAAGTATTTGTTTTTTCAATATTTTATCATAAATTTATGTCCTGGATAAAAAGATTTAATTAGGCCAACAGATTTCTGAATGACAAATTCACTTTGCTCACATGAGGAATCATTTAGCTCACATCAGGCTGAAGGAGGGTCCCGACCGGAAACATCACCTATCCATGTTCTCCAGAGATGCTGCCTGACCTGCTAAGTTACTCCAATGCTTTATGTCTACTTTTGTAAACCAGCATCTGCAGTTCCTTTTGTCTCCAATTCATGACAGATTTGTTCAAGGGGGAGGGAACGTGGTGGAGATAGATAGGTTGAAAACTCCCTTGATGTTTGGAAACCTAACCATTTTGCTACCCGATGGTGAGTTTCATATGTAAGAATGCCTGTGGCAAATGTAAGTGAATATTTTGGAAGGGAGAGACATTAGTTTTGCGTTTCATTGCATCAAATTACAAGTGAGCAGATAGCAATTCCACACATTCCAGTCCTGCCAGCTTTGCGAAATGGAATTTAGAGCACACCTATTATATTAAAATAATGGGGGCTACTGTTCACTACATGACCAGACAGGTTGGAACAGTTTTTTGTTTTCGCCTATTTATGTTTGTATGCACAATGCTAATGACAGAAATACTTGTCTGGCCAATGGAATTCATTTCTTCAGCAGTGTACTAACTTTTAACAGGGCTCTTTGGAAGGGACAGACACATAATACTGGTGTAACCCAGTGGGCCAGGCAGCATCACTAGAGAAAAATAATAAGATAGGTTTTGTGTTAGAACCATTCTTCCTTTGGAAGCCCTCTCTTAAGGTGACTGGATATTTTCATATATGATACATACCGACAGAAAACAAAAGTAATTTATTTTGCCTGTAGCATATACACAAATCGATGTGAACAAGGTCTGTACAAAGGTCCTAACCTGAAACGGCGCCTATCCATGTCTTCCACAGATACTGCCTGCTAAGTTATTCCAGCACTTTGTGTCTTTTTTGTGTACCTGCATCTGCAGTTATTGTGTTCACAGCACATTTACTAGCCGTCATTAAATTGTTATTGTGAAAGCAATAAAGTTATATCGTATCGTATCGTAATGGGCCTGTCCACTTCAACGATTTTTCAGCAAACTGCTGGCGACTGTCACGTTGTCGGCAGTCGCCTGAAAAACCGGCAACTGGATGGTGACTGTCAGAGTGGAACACAAACACATCGCTTCCTTCACCACCCCTTATGCAGGCGGGGGACAGGGTAAGCGGGGGAAGTGCTGTCTAAAACATTAACACGGTGTAAAGCCAAGGTGAAACAGGCACACACAGGAAGGACAGGAAGGTTGGTGCTGTAATTAAGACGGCTAAAGCACAGTGTATGGTAAGTCCAATAAAAGATTAGAGGGGGGGAGAGAGGGAGAAGGAGTGGAGACAACTTTTAAGAAGCCAGAGATACATGGCTGTGAAGCTCGGTGGAAATTTAACATTACCGGCCGGTTATCCTTGGTTCTGAAAACTACTGCTTACCCTTTTTTCCACCAATGAGCCAATGAGATTCACCGGTCAGCATCGGCTACAACCTACGAGAACCTCCGAGAACCTTCGACCTCCTGGCAACATTATTACTGTTGATAATAGTAATAGCATGCATTTTACTTAGAGTCATAGTCAAGTAAAACTTCGGCTCAACTTGTCCATGTCAATCAAGATGCCCCACCTACGCAAGTCTCACCTGCCTGTGTTTGGCCCATCTATCTATACATAACTAAAGCTCTGATCTTGTGCTCTTCCGGTTTGGCATTTTTTCTATTTGTGCAAAAACTGTACACGATAGCGCTATGATTTGTCGCCAGCTCACTCGCCGTTCTCTTGTGCTGCGAGTGCAACAAGTTTTGTTCTGATCGGTGGTATAATGTAAAAGTTAGTGAGGTGTAACAAAAGATTGGTCTCTTCTCCTGTCACACCTTGGGACGGTCCGCCCCTTCCTGCGCCATTGTGTCGTTACTGGAGTTTAGGGAGGCCGGTGGAGGTCTCCAACAATTATCGGAGGGACCGGAAGCGGCACAGCGATGTCGCCAAATGGAAAGCGGTGACTCTGATCCCGGCAGAGGAGAGCATCCAGCGCCCGCTGTGAGTCCCAAACGCACCGCCATCACAACACCCCGCAGCTCCAGCCCCTTCCCCTCTGGTCCCCCTCACTGGCTCATGCCCCCTCCCCGTGATACCCCCCCTCTCCCCCATGGCTCTTCCCCTGTCTTTTCTCTGAGCTCTCCCCCCCCCTCCCCCCACTCCCGCACACATGCCGGCACAGCCATAGCTGCTGGTGCTTCCGGGCCGATCCGAGGCCTGGCTCTGACCGATGTTGCTGATGTCGCCAAACGGAAAGCGGAGACTCTGATCCCAGCGGAGGAGTACGACCAGCGACCAGCACCCGCCGTGAGTCCCCATCGCCAGCTCCAGCCCCTTCCCCTCTGGTCCTCCTCACTGGCTCCTGTCCCCTTCCCCCGTGATACCCCCCTCTCCCCCATGGCTCTTTCCCCGTCCTTTCTCCGAGCTCTCTCCTCCCTCCCCTTCCGCCCACAACTCCCCCCACAACCCCCCCCCACCCCCACACCCCTCACCCCTGCCCAAACACCTCTTCCCCCACCCACACACTCCTCCCCCCGCCCACACGCCCCTCCCCCACCAACAAAACCCTCCCCCTCCACCCACGCACCCCTCCCCTACAACCTCCCCCGCCCACATACCCTCTCCCCACCACACACACCCCTCCCCCCCACAGCCCTCCCCACCCCCACTGAGAATTTATACACTGAGAGAAAGGTCCTCACTTTTGAGAAAAGTGGCATAAAACAGGGAAAATACTCCTACATTTACTGTTGCCAGGTTTCCACAACTGCAGAAAGAATGTGAAAGCACTGTTTGGCTTCCGAACTATTTGTTTCTTAGATCAATAGAGTAACTTTCCCTTTTGAACAGTGGTCATGAGTGGTATTAAGGACCATTGCTGACTCTTACATTTGCATTGGCAGGGCTTTTCACTAAAGGTATGTCTATGAGACGTGTACTTGATCATGCAAAATCTTTTCTCCTTTTTACTAATTGCATAATAAAACAACTTTCTCAAACCCATTAGATCAGAACGGGGGTAGCATGGTAATGTTTTGTAACAGTCCATAAACATTTCTATCTCTTTATCTATTTATTTTTTGTGTTCACGTGCCAATAGAACCTTTCTGGGTTTCCTAACGTGTTTGCTGCTTTATTATTTTGGTCTCGCTGACTTTTGCATGCATTCCAACCATATCTGATATGCCATACATAAATACAATCAAATCAATCTCAAGTACAATAGATAGAGCAAAGGAGAAAATACTGAATGCAAAATATTTGTAGCATTGTAGCACATCAGTTATGTTGATAAAGTCCAATGTCCGCAATGGGGTAGAGATGAATCAGACAGTGGCCTACCTTATGGAAGGATGGTTCAAAAGCCTGTTAATGGAGTGGTATTAGCTGTTCCTGAGTCTGGTGTTGCACTCTTTCAAGCTTCTGCACCTTCTGCCGGATGGGAGCGTGAAGAAGGAATGACCAGAGTGGGCCAAGTTTTTCTGTCTTTTTTTAATTTTTAGTGTGTGCTAAAAGTCTGTGTAAATGTTCTCCGGTTTGATTTACATGGGGGGGAGGGGGGAGGGGCACCACCATGGAGGCGTGGACTTAACATCAGAGTCGATCCCTTGCCTGGGGTCGCTCCAACCACGGCCTGCGGACTTTACATCGGGAGCTCGCAGTCTCAGGAGAGGCCATGGATGTCGGGAGCTCCAATGTCACGGAAGCTCCGACGCAGTGTTCAATCGTCCGGCGCGGGGTAGCTGACATCCTCCCGATGCTGATCACCTCGACGCATAGGGCCCGCCGCCGGCTACGGGCGTCAAGATCATCTCGTCAACGGAGGGCTCGAGGCCCCCGACCGCGGGAGAGCAAAGGGAAGAGAATGAACATTTTTTCGACTTCCATCACATTGAGGAATGTGGAGGAGTCACTGTGATGGATGTTTATGTTAAAATGTGTTTTGTGTGTTCCGTTGCTTTTTAGTTGTATGACTGACTTGGCAAATGAAATTCCTCATATGTTGCAAAACATACTTGGCTAATAAAGTATTATTGTGATTGTGATTGTGAAGGAAATGTAGATGTTCGTTTATACCAAAGAAAGACACAAAATACTGGAGTAAATCAGCGGGTCAGCAGCATCTCTGGAGAATTTACTGCAGAAATTACTCCAGTGTTTTGTGTCTTTCTTTGATTGTGCTGGCTGTTTTTTCCAGGCAGCGTGGAATGTAGATGAAGTCTACCTATGTGATGGACTGGGCTACATCTGCAACTCTGCGATTTTGTGCAGTCTTGGGCAGAGCTGTTGCTCGATGCTTCGTGACAGTATGAGTCCTGTGGTGCACTTACTGTGGATGGCTTGGTCTGCATTGCTTTCAGTCAGTGTTCAGTGACCAAGGCTGACAAGACAGCAGCAAACAGGACAGCCCACACTTGACTGCATCTTGAACTCCTCACTTTAAAAACAACAATCTCAAAACTGAATTAAACCAACATGATTTACTTTCATTTGATATTTGCTCAATGCAGCAGTCTTTTTAATGAGCAGCTTTCCATTAGCATTAATTTAACAAACTCTGGAGCTATTAAAGTGCTTGAGACAAATTTCTCAAGGCTGCCAGAGGAAACATGAGCTAGAAGAGGAAAACCCACTTCTTTTCATCACACTGAGTCCCTGCCAACCAGCATCACAACAGCACATTTGTAATGTCTGAAGAAGGGTCCCAACCTGACTCACTTCTACCACGTCCTCAGGTCTGGCTCACCTGCCACAAACCTACGGAACCCGCTTGGAGTGGGATCCTCGTCCAAGGCTCACCACCTGCTCGGCCCTGGGAACCTGGAACCAGAGGAGGGCGAAGGAGTCGGCGATGTAGCGGATGGTAGAAAAAGTGTTGGTAAGAAGAACCGGGGGTCTTACCTTCAGCACTCTCAAGGTCGGCTGCGGGAAGCATCCCGGGGCACAAAGGCTGAGGATGGCCAGGCGAGGAGAGGGACGCCGGTTCGTGGGACGATCCAGATGGAGGTGATGGCTGCAATGGGCCCTGCAGCAGGGACTTTGAAAATTGCACCAAAACCTGGCAACTTTGTATATGGACTTGGTGGATTATTTCTATGCATTCTGTACATAATCGGGGATTGTATTTATGTTTGGCTATAATTTCACAGTACAAAACAGAATTTCACTGTACCTTACTACATACGATAATAAAGAACCATTGAACTTTGCCTCTTCATTCCCCCCACAGATGCTGCCTGACCTACTGAGTTCCTCCGGCACTTTCTTATGGAAGCCAGACCCTGCCGAAGTGATACCACTGCATCATTTATTAAGAATGTAATAGGAAAGGAAATACAACTCCTTTTATTGTCCCTTCTCCTTCATGCACCAGCTGTGGTTTGGCTCGTTGTACAGCTGCTCCAAAGTCAGGAGGTCGTGGTTTTGAGTCATCCTTTAGACTTTGGACTTAAGAGGTACAGAGCGGAAACAGGCCCTTCGGCCCACTGAGTCCCTGCCAACCAGCAATCACCCCATACTCCAACACTATCCTACACACAATAATTTACAATTTACACAATTTACATAGAAATTAGGTACAGGAGTAGGCCATTCAGCCCTTCGAGCCTACACGCCATTCAATGTGACATGGCTGATCATCCAACTCAGTATCCCGTACCTGCCTTCTCTCCATACCCTCTGATCCCCTTACCACAAGGGCCACATCCAACTCACTCTTAAATATAGCACTAACAATAATTTACAATTTACAGAAGCATATTAACCAGTACGTTTTTGGAGCATGGGAGGAGACTGGAGCACCCGGAAAAAACCCACCAAAGACAGCACCAAAGAAAAACAGTTCAAGGAAGGACACAGCTCTTCTAGCCTTCTTTTCCTCTGCATCAGTTTGAAGAAAGGTCCTGACCCGAATCATCGCCAATCAACATTCTTCAGGGATGCTGCCTAATGTTTCCACTTATGGGAGAGTCTGGAGGGCTCAGCCTCAGAATAAAAGAACTCACCTTTAGAATGGAGGAATTTCTTTAGCCAGGGGGTAGTAAATTTGCAGGATTCATTCCACAGTTGGCTGTGGAGGCTGTCAATGGATATTTTTAAAGTGGACATCAACAGGTTCTTGATTAGTGTGGGTGTCAAAGGTTATGGGGAAAAGGCAGGAAAATGGGGTTGAGAGGGAAAAATAGATCAGGCCTGATTGAATGGCGAATTAGACCCGATGGGCCGAATGGCCTAATTATGATCCTATGACTTATGAACTGACTCACTGAGTTACTCCAATATTAAGTGCCTTCCTCGCATTTTGTGGCTGATTTCATGACAGTTTTAAATTTGCAGCTGAAGCTGTCTTTAATTTGAATAAGATGAATTTGTTACTTACTGGAAATTCCTAAGGTGGGAGATTGGTTTAAATTATGTTAAAATCCCACTGTTAACTTCACAGAAGATCAGTGAAGCAGAGAGACATTAATCTTGTAGAAGTGCACCCAGCAATGTGACACAGGTCCAAGAGGTTCATGTCAAGTTACATGGCTCAGTGTTCACTGCACTGTTCTCAGATTACAAATAACTCCTGCAGTTAGTTGAAAGCAGGTCAGGCAAAACATTCAGTAGGCTGAAGCTTAAGATATAAAAATATATTTCCTACCCAGGCCTGTGTGAAAGGAATTGTAAATTAAATCATTCAGTCGTCAGCCCATTTATAATTTAGGAGGAGCAACTTTGTTTTCCTGCTGCACAATGATGGTGGGTGGCTTCATACACGATGAATCATTTCAGTGTGGAAAATGGCATGTAAAGCACGTCGTATTATCGGCAGATGGACACAAAACACAGCTGTTTCGCCCACTAATACCAACAACAATGTGACAAGAAGTGTATTGGTTGTGAGAGGTATCTGTGACGAAAGCAAACTGATAATGCCTGGAGGTAGTGAGTTCCCTTTTTTTGGTTGTACAAAGTTCACACTTGCATTGTGTTGATGAAAGTTGAGGTGGAAATTCTTTCAGTTCGGGATCCATTTTAGTTCAACCCTCTGCATTTTTTAATTTATTTTCCTGATAAGAGGTACATTTCCATGAATATGAAGTATGTATTTTCTTTAACGTGGGTTTTCTTTTGGCCAGCTGGCACACACAGGTGACCATTTAACTAGATTTTTCCAAAAGATATGTAAGAAATAGAAGCAGGAGTAGGCCCTCAAGTATTCAATAAATGAAATATTGTATAGAACATAAAGTTCTGGAGTAACTCCGCAGGTTAGGCAGCATCTCTGGAGAACATGGACAGGTAATAGAAACATAGAATTCCACAGATTCACCATTCTCTGTGTGAAAAATGATTTTTTCATCTCGGTCATAAAAGACTTCCCCTTTATCCTTAAACTGTGACCGCTTGTTCTGGTCTTCCTCAGCATCGAGAACAATCTTCCTGCATCTAGCCTGTCCAACTCCTTAAGAATTTTGTAATGTCTATAAGGTCCCCCCTCAATCTTCTAAATTCTAGCGAGTACAAGCCGAGTCTATCCAGTCTTTCTTCTTATGAAAGTCCTGCCATCCCAGGAATCAGTCTGGTGAACCTTCTCTGTACTCCCTCTATGGCAAGAACATCTTTCCTCAGATTAGGAGACCAAAACTGTACGCAATACTCCAGGTGTGGCCTCACCAAGACCCTGTACAACTGCAGTAGAACCTCCCTGCTCCTATACTCAAATCCTTTTGCTATGAATGCTAACATACCATACGCTTTCTTCACAGCCTGCTGCACCTGCATGACTACTTTCAATGACTGGTCTCATTGCATCTCCCCTTTTCCTAATTGGCCACCATTCACATAATAGTCTACTTTCCTGTTTTTGCCACCAAAGTGGATAACCTCACATTTATCCACATTATATTGCATCTGCCATGCATTTGCCCACACACCCAACCTATCCAAGTCACCTTGCAGCCTCCGAGCATCCTCCTCACAGCTAACATTGCCCCCCAGCTTCGTGTCATCCGCAAACTTGGGGATGTTGCATTCAATTCCCTCATCAGATAATTAATATATATTGTAAATAGCTGGGGTCCCAGCACTGAGCCTTGCGGTACCCCACTAATCACTGCCTGCCATTCTGAAAAGGACCCATTTACTCCTACTCTTTGCTTCCTGACTGCCAGCCAGTTCTCTATCCAAATCAATACTGAACCCCCAGTACCATGTGCTTTAAGTTTGCATACTAATCTCTTATGTGGGACCTTGTCTAAAGCCTTCTGAAAGTTCAGATATAACACATCCACTGGTTCTCCCTTATCCACTCTACTAGTTACTTCCTTGAAAAATTCCATAAGATTTGTCAGACATGATTTACCTTTCATAAATCCATGCTGGCTGTGTCCAATGATTTCACCACTTTCCAAATGTACTGCTATCCCATCTTTAATAACTAACTCTAGCATTTTCCCCACTACCGATGTTAGACTAACTGGTCTGTAATTCCCCGTTTTCTCTCTCCCTCCCTTTTAAAAAAGTGGGGTCACATTAGCAGTCTACAATAGTAGGTTACGTTAGCAATCTCCATTAACAGGTTACATTAGTAATGTTTTGGGTTGGGACTCTTCAGTCCCAACCTAAAACATCACCTGCTCAAGTATTTTGTGCCTTTCCTTGGTCAATCAGCATTGGCAGTTCCTGGTTTCTACATCTCTGGAGGACATGGATAGGTGATGTTTCAGGTCAGGACCCTCCTAAAGCACTATTTGATAAATGGTCCTTCTTCAATAAAGTACCACTCCCCAGCACTCACCTTAATTTTCTTAAAATCTGAAAACCATTTTGCATCTGTCTTGAAAATACTTAGCAACCAAACCTCCACAGCCTGCTTGGAAAGGGAATTACAAAGGTTCACCACCTTCTCATCCCTGAGTGGCTGACTCCTTACTTGTACCTGTTCTAAACACCCGAGGCTCCTCACCCACCCAATGAGTTTTGCATGTTTCTCGTGCTTCCAAATTTCAGATCAAATAGAGACATAAGAGACTGCAGCTGCGGGAATCTGGAGCAAAACACAAACTGCAGGAGGAACTCAGCAGGTTGAGCAGCATCTGTGGAGAGGAAAGGAATTGTAGAAGTTTCAAACTTAATTGGCCTGATGCAGGGTCTTGACCAGAAACATCAACAATTTATTTCCCCCTGTAGACACTGCTCGACCCTCTAAGTACTTCCAGCGATTTGGTTTTGCATTGAGAACAGAACAGCTCCATCCAAGACTGCAAGAAATTGCAGAGCATTGTGAACGCAGCACAGACCATCACATAAACCAACCTCCCTCCATTGACTCCATCTACGCTGCCTCAGCAAGGCCACCAGGACAATCAAGGACGAGTCTCACCCCGGACACTCCCTCTTCCCCCCCTCTCCCATCAGGCAAGAGGTACAGAAGTGTGAAAACACACACCTCCAGATACAGGGACAGTTTCTACCAGCTGTTATCAGGCAACTAAACCATCCTATCACCAACTAGACAGCGGTACTGACCTATCATCTACCTTATTGGAGACCCTCAGACTATCTTCAATCGGAATTTACTGCATCTTATCTTGCACTAAATGTTAATCCCTTTATTCTGTATATGTGCATTATGGATGACTTGATTGTAATCATGTATAGTTTTTCCGTTGACTGGATAGCATACAACAAAAAAGCTTTTCACTATACCTTGGTACACGTGACTATTAACGTAATTAAGCTAAAACAAAGCCTTGTTTCATCTTTCCGCTTGACCATCCATGGAATCAACGGTGGATCTTCCCTGCATTCATTCTGTTCACAACTCCTTGCATAGAGTCCATACTGCACACAATATTTCAGGTGTGATCTCTATTGCTGTATGCAGTAAAAGCCTTCCTTATAGCTTGTTGTACCTGCTTGTTTACTTTCATTGATTCAGGTACAAGAACACCAGGTCATTGAAAACTAGCACTTTTCAATCTCTGGAGACAGAAGAAACTGCAGATGTCTCCAAGATTGGAGACTTCAGTGTTGTAATTACAATTAGGTTGTAAGCTACGCAAGCGCAATATGAGGCGCAGCTTCTCTGGTTTGCGTGTGGCCATGCACTGGCAATGGGGGAGTGCAGGACAGGAAGGTCAGTGCTGGAATGGGATGAGGAGATAAAATGGTTAGCAATGGGTAGATTCAGCAGGCTATGGCAGACTGAGCACGTGTTCGTTGAAACGGTTTCCGAGTCTATGCTTGTAAAGGAGGCCATCGGGAACACTGAATGCAGTAGGTACAGAAAGGTTCCAACGCAAAACATCACCTATCCATGTACTCCAGAAATCTGACCCGCTGAATTACTCCAGCTCTTTGTATCGACCTTTCATTCGCTGTTGGAGGAAACACAAATGATTTACTAATCCTCAGGCAGCACATTGGCACTGTGGACGAGCTGCTGCCTCATAGCACCAGAGATGTGGGTTCGATCCGGACTATGAGTGTAGTTTGCACATCCTCGCCGTGACTGCATAGGTTTTCTCCGAGTGCTCTGGTTTCCTCCCACATTATGTGTCTAAAGACGTCAGCTTGTAGGTTAATTGGCTTCTGTAAATTGTCCCTAGTGTGTAGGATAGAACTACTGCTTAGGTGATCACTGGTCGGCGTGGACTCGGTGGGCAGAAAGGCCTGTTTCCATGCTGTATCTCTAAACTAATCTAAACTAAACTAAACTCAATCCATGCCAGTATATTATCCTAATAACATACAATCTAATTATAAGGCACAATAAATCCAAGGAGTTAGGGTTTGGGTCTGTGGCACAGTGGCACAAGCTGGTAGAGCTGCTACCACATAGCACCACAAGCCCTTGTTCAATCCTGACCACAAGTACTGTCGGTGTGGAGTGTGCAAGTTTCCCCAGTGACCTGCATGGATTTCTGCTGGGTGCTCCCGTTTCCTCTCACATCCCAAAGACGTGCAAGTTTTAAGGTTCATTGACTTATTTAAAGTGCCCCCAGTGTGTAGGGAGTGGATGAGAAAGTGGGATAACATAGAACTAGGGGGATCCTGGGGATCCGTCACAGTTCAGTCCCAATAATTTCTCCAATACAAGAAAGGATAGATAAGATGTTGTCAAACACTGCTATCCCCTTAATAAGCCGTTTGTGTATACCATAATTACAGTGCCTGCCACTCAAAGCTTAGCATCCAGCAAATTGTAGTCTTATTATCTAACTAATGCTTTCGGTAAATATAGGTGGAATGTGCTTTATTTTGTTTAAAGCATCAATGTTAAAAAGTCATTTGTTTTGAAGGGAAATAATAGAATATGTGATGGTAGAGTCATGAAATAATAAAATGTAAATGATTATTAGTACTTTATAAAAATGAAGTAGTTCAAATGCCACATTTGACCATTTTGTGGCACTACCAATGCTTGTGTTCAATTATTTTCTTGCAGTATCAGTGATTTTATTTTTAGCACTGGCGATTTTAGAAAATGATTTTTTTTCTTCATTCTAAGCACGTCCCACTGGCAAGTAATTTCCTTCTCCGCTCATGTCTTTTATGTTTGTAGTCCTGTTTTCCTTTATTTAAATAAAGCCTCTCAGTCAATCTACACAGCCTCCTATTTCCATAAGATTTCTCTTTCTGGTTTTTGCTCTGCGATTGAGCAGAGAGCTGGTCTTTTCTTCTCATGCAAACCACTGCAAGAATTTGAATTGTTTTCTCTGGAACACCGGAGGTTGAGGGGAGACCTGATAGAAGGATAAAAAATTACGAGAGGCATTGATAGGGTAGACAGTCAGGATCTTTTTCCCAGGGAGGAAATGTCAAAGACTAGAAGGCACAACAAGGTGAAAGGGGAAAAGTTTAAAGGAGATGTGCGGGGCAAGTCTTTTTACACAAAGGGTGATGACTACCTGAAACGCACTGCTGGGGATGGTGGTGGAGACAGAAACGGTAATGATGGTTGTAGATATGCAGGAAATGGAGGGAAATGGATGATGTGCAAACAGAAGAGATTAGTTTATTAAGACATTGTGTTATTTGGCACAGGTATTGTGGGTCGGGGGGGCTGTTCTTGCGTTGTACTGTTCGATGTTCCAAGGAGGTATACAGTAACAGCAACGAGGTGCAAAGTAGGAACAAGGAGGTACAGAATGGCAGCCAGCTCCTCTCCTGCATGTATTGGCAAGTTCCTCGCCTCTGCTATGCAACTCTTAGCACTCCCTGCCCATACCTCGAATGGAGTGAATTGGTGGATTGATTGATTGAATTGATTGAAAAATACCATATGGAAACAGACCCTTCCACCCGCCAAGTCCATGGTGACAATTGATCTAATTCAACTTCCATGTTATCCCATGTTCGCAACCTGTCCCTACCAGGGCCGGATTTAGATGAAGAGAAGCCCTAAGCTGTTCCACTTGTGAGGCCCCTCCCAATCCCCCACCCTCACGACTAGAGGAAGATGGTCCACCAGATTGACACCGATTTGCAGCCGAGCGTGGCCAATGAGATAAGGGGCTGGAAAGCTGCACTTTTCATTTTTTTATTTATTGCCAGTGCTCGTGTCGAGTTATTGGCTTAAAACACTATTATTCTGAAATGGAGGGCAAGGAAAATTACTGAAGGGTTGTTTAGAGACTTAAGTGCATTGTGCCAGCATATGTAAGAAAGGCCTATGACAGTGTCAAAAATATTATACACCTTGCAGGGCTCTCACTTAATTATTTTTCTCTGTTGTCAGCCGGGCAACCTTGGCAGCTTTATAAGTTGCCAAATGACAGTTTAGGTGGCCATTTAAGATGGCTTGCATGACGCGTGCGATAATGTGCTTGGACGAAGTGCGTAGTTACTAGTCGGAATTATGCTCAATGAAGCATTCACATCTTATTTCTGCTTCAAATAAAGTCATAAACTAAACATATTCACCAATCAAGACATGATATATACCACAATGACATGCAGCTAAATTATAATATAGTATCTCAACTGTTTTTACACATTGCAATTAATGCAATTTCTATTAATTCTTTCCACATCCAAACAAAAATGTGGTTGGATTATTTAGCGTATGATCAACCTCGGTGAGACCAAGCGCAGGCTTGGCGATCGCTTGGCACAACACCTCCACTCAGTTCGCAATAACCAACCTGATCTCCCCGTGGCTCAACACTTCAACTCCCCTTCCCATTCTGAATCCGACCTTTCCGTCCTGGGCCTCCTCCCTAGCCAGAGTGAGGCCCGTTGGAGGAGCAGCACCTCACATTTGCTTGGGTAGTTTACACCCCAGCGGTATGAACATTGGCTTCTCTAATTTCAGGTAGTCCTTGCTTTCTCCCTCCTTCCTCTCCAATTCCCACCTCTCCCACAGCCTACTGTCTCCGCCTCTTCCTTTCTTTTTCGTGTGTCCCCCCCCCCCCGACATCAATCTGAAGAAGGGTCTCAACCCGAAACATCGTCTATTCCTTCGCTCCGTAGATGCTGCCTTACCCGCTGATTTTCACCAGCTTTTTTTGTCTACCATTGGGATCCCACCACTGGCCACATCTTCCCATCTCCTCCCCGTTGGCTTTCCGCAGAGACCATTTCATCCGTAACTCCCTGGTCAATTTGTCCCTTCCCACCCAAACCACCCCGTTTCCTGGCTCTTTCCCTTGCAATCACAGGTAATGCTACACTTGTCGCTTTACCTCCCCCCTTGACTCCATTCAAGGACCCAAGCTGTTTTTCCATTGCGGCAGAGGTTCACCTGCCCCTCCTCCAACCTCATCTATTGCATCCACTGCTCTAGGTGTCAGCTGCTCTACATTGGTGAGACCAAGCGTAGGCTTGGCGATCACTTCGCCCAACACCTCCGCTTGGTCCGCAATAACCAACCTGATCTTCCGGTGGCTCAGCACTTCAACTCCCCCTCCCCCTCCCATTCCGAATCCATTTCTAACTGGGACGTGAGAGAATAAAACACTCTTGACTTACTCCGCTAATGTGTGGGATGGAACTAGTGTACGAGTGATCGGTGGTCGGTGTGGACTTGGTGGGCCGAAGGGCCTATTTCCACGCTGTATCGTTAAATTAAACTAAAAACACTAAAACCAGAGGGAGTCTAAAGAAGGGTCTCTACCCAAAATGTCACCCAATTTCTTCTATTCAGAGTTGCTGGCTGCTCCATGGAGTTCCCCCGCACAATTAAAGCATGGAATAGTCTTAACCCTACCATAGTTACCCAACCAGACGCAGCTAAATTTAAGGTACCTCCTTTTTCCCCAAGAACCCTTTATTGCTTAAGTCCAAGTCAAGAGTCAAGAGAGTTTTATTGTGGGTACACAAAAGGCTGGAGAAACTCAGCGGGTGCAGCAGCATCTAAGGAGCGAAGGAGATAGGCGACGTTTCGGGTCGAGACCCTTCTTCAGACTGGTCAGGGATCAGGGAAACGAGAGATATAGACGGTGATGTGGAGAGATAAAGAACAATGAAAGATATGCAAAAAAGTATCGATGATAAAGGGAACAAGCCATTGTAAGCTGTTTGTGGTGTGAAAATGAGAAGCTGGTGCGACTAGGGTGGGGGAGGGAGATAGAGAGAGAGGGAATGCCAGGGCCCGAGGGCTGAGGGAGAGGTGGGAAGGGGAGGAGACAGCAAGGGTTAACAGAATTGAGAAAATTCAATGTTCAAGCCTTTTCCTCCCTAGGGAGAGAGTTTTATTGTCATCCCAGATAGGACAATTAAATTCATGCTTGCTGCAGCACAACAGAATATGTAAACATAATACAGAACAGGAGATAAAAGTTCAGTGTGTTTATATACCATAGACCATATATATGCACAATGAATAAACAGATAAAATGCAATAGGCTATTATTGTTCAGCCCTCCACCACCTCTAGTTTAAATTCCATTTAGAATATTTATGGAGGACCAGGAAACCAGAAGAGTTACTCCAGATCCAGGGTCAGGGAATGATTCTGCGTTGGTTTTCAGCGGTCGCGGCAAGGCGGTGACCGGACAGTAATGGCGGCCACATCTCCCACAATTCAAAGGGAGGGAGAAAGTGCCGAGCGCCGACCAGTTGCCGTGGCAGTGCGCATGCGCAGGGCGGCCGATGATGTGCTGGCCGTGGTTGTGTGCATGTGCAGGGGGAGGATGTGCTGGCCGTTGCAGTGCGCATGTGCAAGGCGGCCTGCCGTGCCGGCGGATGAGGAGCGAGCAGAAAGCGGAGACCCAGATACGGATACAGATGGCGAGTGGAGACGGAGAGTGATAGACAGAGAGAGAAACAGAGAGGGGTGCCCGCCCAGAGTTGAACGGCAGGTGCCCTGCCTTGGCTGGAGGCCTCCTAGATTTCAAGGCCCTAGGCTTCAGCCTATGAAGCCTAGTGGTAAATCCGGCTCTGCGAGGCCCCCCTCGATCTTGAGGCCCCAAGCTTAAGCTTGTCAAGCTTATATGTAAATCTGGCCCCACTCCCTACACACTAGGGGCAATTTACAGAAAGCCAATTAATCTACAAACCCGCACTTCTTTGGGATGTGGGAGAAAACCCACACGGTCACAGGGAGAACGTGCATAACCCACAGACAGACAACACCCAAGGACAGGATCAAACTTGGGTCAACTATGAAGCAGGCACTCTCCCGGCAACTTTAATTGATTGTAATTCACAACTAAATGACCAAAAGCATCCCAATATTCATTGGCACAGGAGAAATGCAACGAGACCTGGGTGTCATGGTACACCAGTCATTGAAAGTAGGCATGCAGGTGCAGCAGGCTGTGAAGAAAGCAAATGGTATGTTCGCATTCATAGCAAAAGGATTTGAGTATAGGACCAGGGAGGTTCTACTGCAGTTGTACAGGGTCTTGGTGAGACCACACCTGGAGTATTGCGTACAGTTTTGGGCTCCTAATCGGAGGAAAGACATTCTTGCCATAGAGGGAGTACAGAGAAGGTTCACTAGACAGATTCCTGGGATGTCATATGAAGACTGGATAGACTCGGCTTGTACTCGCTAGAATTTAGAAGATTGAGGGGGGACCTTATAGAAACTTACAAAATTCTTAAGGGGTTGGACAGGCAAGATGCAGGAAGATTATTACCGATGTTGGGGAAGTCCAGAACAAGGGGTCACAGTTTAAGGATAAGGGGGAAGTCTTTTAGGACCGAGATGAGAAAAACATTTTTCACACAGAGAGTGGCGAATCTCTGGAATTCTCTGCCACACAACATAGTTGAGGCCAGTTCATTGGCTATATTTAAGAGGGAGTTAGATGTGGCCCTTGTGGCTAAGGGGATCAGGGGGTATGGAGAGAAGGCAGGTACGGTGCAGGCTCGAAGGGCCAAATGGCCTACTCCTGCACCTATTTTCTATGTTTCCAAATCATTGTATCACTGATCTAACTCTGGAATGTCAGGCATGCTTGCCCTGCCCCTCACGAAAGGTAAATATTGTCATTGCAAACAAATGACATTTTGGCTTTTTTTCTTAACTGGAAAAGAGACTGTTGAGAGGCGAGGTGACCACTGTTTACAGGATTACAAGAGATTGTATAATTCTATCATAAAATCCAGTGGCACAGTGGTAGAGTTGTTCAGAGTTTGTACGTTCTCCCTGTTACTGCGTGGGTTTTCTCTGGGTGATCCGCTTTCCTCACACATTCCAAAGACGTGCAGGTTTGTAAGTTAATTCGCTTCTGTAAATTATCCCTAGTGTATAGAATAGAACTAGTGAATGGTGATCGTTGGGTGGTGCGGGGTGGAAGATTGCAACCTTCACGTGGTCCGCCCTGCTTCGACTAATGCAATCAACTCGATGTGCACAAACGGAACATCAAATAGAACAAGTTGTCCAACAACCTTAGGCTGCGCACGCCACACGAAAGAAGAAGAAGAAGAAATTGGGTGGCGCAAACCTGGTGGGCCAGAGGGCATGTTTCCATGCTGCATCTCTAAAACAAACCATGCAACCAAAATACATGGTCTGCGTTCAACCAGCATACATTCAAACCTGGAGAGAAGAAGTGGGTGACTTATCGGGTCGAGACCCTTCTGTCTGAAGAAGGGTCTCGACCCGAAACGTCGCCTATCTCCTTCGCCAGCATCCTTAGATGGGAAATTAGGCAACCTGCTGCACGATGGTTGGCATAGCGCTGAGTTTCCAGCCAGGACTTTTTGTGTACCCAAGAAGGATGAGGGTGGTCCAGAGGTGTACATAGGTTTAAGGTAATCCCTGAGTAGGGAAAAGAGGGAAAGATTTAATAGGAACCTGAGGGGTAACTTTTTTACACAAAGGGTAGTGGGTGTATGGAGTGAGCTGCCAGAAGAGGTCGTTGAGGCAGGTACTATCGCAACGTTTAAGAAACATTTAAACATGTACATGGATAGGACAGGTTTAGAGAGACATAGGCCAAACGCAGGCTCATGGGACTAGTATAGATGGGGCACGTTGGTCAGAGTGGGCAAGTTGGGCCTGTTTTCACACAGATTGACTATGACTAAAACTATATTCTACACTCTGTATCTTCCCCTTTGCTCTATCTTTTGTATTTGAGTTTGACGATTGTATTTATGTATGGTATATCTGATCTGCTTGGATAGCATGCCGAACAAAGCTGTTAACTGTACCTCATTACACATGACAATAGTAAACCCAAACCTAAATTCACCCATCTCCCCTGGTGATACACTATACCCAGATCCTTAAATAGTTGAAATGCATCGTAATGTGTTACTCCTAGGAATCTGTCAGTCCCTCAGCCCAGGAGTTTAATAGATGCTTTACATCTTGATCTTTTCAGCATAAAATAAGAATGTTGTCATCAACCCAGAAGCTAATGAACTGAAAACATTTCATCCTCACTCTGTGACTGTAAGATAGCTTCTGAGAGAAATGGATTTGCCTCTGTCATTACTGCAGTATTTAATTCTGCTGTAGCCTTGCTGAGTGTGTCCCAGTGGGAAATTATCCTTTCAGCTATTTATGTTCAGCCACTAAGCATTAAATATTCAACCCAGGAGCTTAATGTCCTTGCAACGTACCTTGAGATTTCTTAACTTTATAAAGTAGCTCAGCTGCCTGAGAGGAGAGAAACTGCACTGCACACATCCCTTGCCTTTCCCCACTCCATCTCCGTAGTCCTTACCCTTCCCATACCCACCCCATCTCACCTGGTTGGCGCAATGGTGTAGCTGGTAGAGTGTGCTGTATGCTCGGGTGCTCTACGTGTGTGGAATTTGCACAATCTCCCTGTGACAGAGTGGGTTTCATCCAGATGCTCTTGTTTTCTCTCACACCCCAAAGACTTGCGAGTTTGTAGGTTAATTAGCCTCTGTTAATTGGCCCTATTGTGTGGGGAGTGGATGTGAAAGTGCGATAACAAAGAACTCATGTGAACAGGTGATCAATGATCGGCCTGAACTCAGCGGGTCAAAGGGCCTGTTTCAATGCTGTATCTCTAAGCACCGTACCTTGTGCATCTGGGGCAAGACCGAAAGTGAATTCAATGTATTTCTGATATTGCTCATTTAATCCTCTGGGATGGCAATCCAAGAGAAATGATCTGCAAAAAGGAGCAGCACCATGGCGTAGCGGTTGGTGCCTTACACCAAATGCAGCGCCAGATACCCGGGTTCGATCCTGACCATAAGTGCTGTCTGTACGGAGTTTGTACGTTCTCCCCGTGACCTGCGTGTGTTTTCTCCGAGGTCTCCGTTTTCCTCCCACACTCCAAAGGCGTACAGGTTTGTAGGTTAATTGGCTTGGTAAATGTAAAAATTGTCCCTAGTGGGTGTAGGATAGTGTTAATGTGTGGGGATCGCTGGTCAGTGCGGACCCGGTGGGCCGAAGGGCCTGTTTCCATGCTTTATCTCTAAACTACCTTCTGAACCTTCTGAATGTTGTAGTCGGCAGGGCAGTATTCTGCATATCGCCAACTTGGACAATTTTACATTGTTATCAAGCCAATTAACCTACAAACCTGTATGTCTTTGGAGTGTGGGTGGGAACCGAAGATCTCGGAGAAAACCCACGCAGATCACGGGGAGAACGTACAAACTCCATACAGACAGCACCCATAGTTGGGATCGAACCCGGGTCTCTGGCGCTGGATTTTGCTGTAAGGCAGCAACTCTACCGCTTCGCCACGGTGACTGCTAAAGAACCGAGTTCTATCTTGACCAAGGGTTCTGTCTGTACGGAGTTTGTATGTTCTCCCCATGACTGCGTGAGTTTTCTGTGGTTTCCTCCCACACTCTAAAGACGTACTGGTCTGTAGGTTAAGTGGCTTCGGTAAAAATTGTAAATTATCCCTAGTGTGTAGGATAGCGCTGACGTATTGGGTGATCGCTGGTCAGCACGGACTCAGTGGGCCAAAGATCCTGTTTCCTTGCTATATCTCTAAAGTCTAATATGAAGACTGTCTAAAGACTGATGGTGCTGGCCGCTTGCTCAGGAGTAGAGAAAACGTTGTCCTTTCCGGAGACACACCCTGGCCATATAAAGGTGCCTGTAGGAGGGAAAGGAGAAGTGGGGCTGTGGCTGACAGGAAGGTTAATGAGTGGGTGTGAGGTGGGCTGTCTGTAGTGGTGTTAGTCGCTGTGCTGCGATTGCTCAGAAGTTGGGTTGGTCTGGGCAGGGCTTGTTGGTATTTGTGATTTGCGTCAACAATCAAATTGCCCTCTAGTATCTGGAAGTGCAGCTTCCCAGACTTTCTGGAGCCTTCTATTGCTAGCATTTCCGACAGCACAGGAATGTTGCTGAAGTTTCAGCCTGGTTTGCAATTCTTTGACCGCTCCCTCTCAGTGGTCCCCTGGGGCTGAGGAATAGGCTGTCTCCCGCCAGGTCAGAGCAGGGGAAGGTGCCACTGTGGGGAGTCCTTCAGTGTGGGGAAGTCACTGACCGGTTACTGCACAAGATTGGCAGAGCGAGGCTGGGCCCAGTGACAAGGAGGTGGAGTGTGGCTAGAGGCTGCAATCCGTGTGTGCACACACACATGCATAAACATACAAACACACATACACACAAATATGCAGCCACATACAAACACAAGCACATGCAGCCACATACAAATACACACACAAGCAAGCAGCCACATACACATACACACACACACATGCAACCACATGCACACACTCTTGGGGACTCACACTCACACAGACGCATAAACACATCTGCAAACACGTGCACATACAAATATATACACATACAAAGCATTCAGATAACATATATGTAAATGTTAACAGACAACCACATATACACATATCCGTGCACCGACAAACACATGAACACACAGATGCACGCACACCCACACATAAAGACTCGAATACGGGCACGTAACACATACAAGGCGCACACAATAATAAACACTGTGTGCACATGAACACACACAAACATGCAAACACTTGCACAAGCAGATGCACATTAACATGCACACCCACAAACAAATGCTCCAATAAGCACACATATTTATATGCACTTGTGCACGTACAATACATATATACAATCAAATACATACAATGCATACATACAAATACATATACATTATTTCACATACATTCTCAGATTCAGTCAATGGTTTATTCTGTGCATTCTCAGAGACGGAGGTCGAAGCCATTGTTCTGTCTCACCAAAGCACAAAAACTACACTCGACCAGCTCAGTCGGGTCACATAGTCCGCCTGGCAGGAAGTCATTTCCTTTCTTGATCAGTCTCCTGGCCGGCTGCCAATTAAACTGACAACCTGGCCATGGGCAGGAACAGCAGCAGCCAGCTGTTGAAGGGGACAGTCCCTGGTGCTCAGGAGGAGCAACTGGAAGTGTGACAGGGCTTGGCTGGGAGTGGGAAGAGGGAGAACTGTCCCTCGACTTTCCTGTGGACTATGAGCAGCAGTCCATCACTGGGCAGCACAGTGGCACAGCTGTAAGTTGCTGCCTTAAAGCATCAGAGATCCGGTTTCAATCCTGACCATGGGTGCTGTCTGTATCGAATTCCAAAGAGGTGCAAGTTTGTCAGTCAATTGGCTTCAGTAAATTGCCCCTAGTGTGTCGAATAGAACTAGTGTACAAGGTGATTGCTAGTCAGCATGGACACGATGGGCGGAATGGCCTGTTTCCACGTTGTATCTCTAAACTAAACTGCACTAAACCTCCTGGTCTACCAAATGGGTCAGCTGCCATTTTTCTTTCACTGCTAAGTTTCATAGAACATAGAATTGTACGGCCCTTAATGTTTGTGCCAAACATGATGCCAAGTTAAACTGATCTCATCCGCCTGTACTTGATCCATATCCCTCCATTTCCTGCACTTCCATGTGTCTAGATAATAGCCTCCTAAACGCCACTATCATATTTGCCTCCACTACAACCCCAGACAATGTGCTCCAGGCATACGCCACTCTCTATGTTAAAAACGTGCCCCACACATCTCCTTTAAACTTTGCCAACCTCCAGAAAGTCACAGTGTTGAATCAGGCTTCAAGTCTGAAGAAGGGTCTCAACCTGAAACGTCACCCATTCCTCCTCTCCAAAAGACGGCATGGTAGCACAGCGGTAGATTTGCTGCCTTTACAGCTCCAGAGACACGGTTTTGATCCTGCTATGGGTGCTATCTGTAGGGAGTTGGCACGTTCTCCCAGTGACCTACGTGGGTTTTTTCCAGGTTCTCTGGTTTCCTCCCACACTGCACAGACATACAGGTTTGTAAGTTCATTCGCTGGTATTATTGTAAATTGTCCCTAGTGTATAGGATAATGTAAGTGTGTGGGAATCGCTGGTCGGCGTGGACTCAGTGGGCCAAAGGGTATCTCTAAAACTAAAACTAAAGATGCTGCCTGTCCTGCTGAGTTAATCCAGCATTTTGTGTCTATTTCCAGTAACAACTTGTGGCCAATTTAAATATGTTTCAAAGATACAGCATGGAAACAGGCCATTTGGCCCACCAGGTTCACGTCGACCGTTGATCACCCATTTGCACTAGTGCTAAATAGAAACAAAGTGCTGGAGTAACTCAATGGGTCAGGTAGCCTCTCTGGAGAACATGGATAGGTGATGTTTCAGGCTGGGACCTTTCTTCAGATAACACTATTTCTATGTTATCCCACTTTCTCATCCACTCCTTAAACACTAGGCGCAATTTACAAATGACCAATTAACCTACAAACCCCCACATCTTTAGGATGTGAGAGGAAACCAAAGCACCCAGAGGATACTCGTGCAGTCAATTGATGAACGTGGAAACTCCGCACAGACAAGCAGCGTCAAAAGGCAATTGTAGTATCCCCTTCTGCAGAACATCTTTTGCTCAAACTGTCTTTTCAGTAAAAGGGACAAAATTATGGAACTCACTGCCAGACCACTTGAAATGTATCCCTACGTATGTCACATTCAAAAGAAACACAAAATTGTGGCTAATTCAACAACAGTCTTGTTCTCATATTTAGTTTTTACACTGTGCTCTCTCTGTTTGTCTTTTTCTCTTTTCCATTTTTTATCTCATTTCCATTTCCCTATTTTTAATAATGTTAATCTGTATTATCATTTTTAACCAAAAGCCCTACTAGGGACAAGTGTTGCGAATTAGCTTTGGCTAAAAACACTATGATGCATACATCAGATGACTGTTTCAAATGTATCTATGTTTTTGTATCTGTCCCTATTTAAATAAACCTTAATCAATCACAACAAGATCAGGATTGAACCTGTGTGTTTGGCACTATAAGGCAGCGGCTCTATTTCATTGCACCACTTCCCCACATCATCCATCACCATTAAAAACATGGTGACAGCATGCAATACACAATGGAGATATATTCTGCATGGTTATGTCTTCAACTCCTTCCTCTCCCTTTCCACTAGAACCTTCTTCAGCCCATCTCAGTGTGATATAGGGGTGGGGGAGGGGAGGAGATGGTATTCTCTGTATGCTATCAAACTTCCATCCCTCAGAGGTAGACGGAGGACATGAGTGAGAAGAGGATGATTAAGGACGGATAAAGTGTGGGTGGAAAGATCCAGCAAAATACACTGGTGCTGTTCGGCTCTGCCCTACAGCCTCTATCACAGATCCAGCTTGTCACTGTGAACTGTGTTTATTTTTGGCGTGAGCCTGCATCAATTATGGAGAGATAGCGTCCTCTGACATCGCCTCCTGCTTCCTTGAAAGAGGAATTGAAAAACTGCCATGCCTGGGGTTTGAAAAGGCACACAGCTTTGATGCAGGAATTAGCACTGAGAGACGGCAGTCGTGAGTGTTGCATTACCCATGAGACGGGAGTGGAGACACAAGCTCACCACTGCTTATTAGTCTGTAATTTCCTGCATAATTATTGAGGCTGTAGGAGGCAGACAATATCGTCACTTCGGGACTGCATTAAAGACTGTAATAACAGGGAAAAAAGCCCCAAAGCATTAACGGGATTCAGCCAACTTTAACCATTGCTGATCGCACTCCACCAATGGGTCAATAGTACTTTTCAATGATTCAATTATACTTTTGTTGTCACCTGTACCTAGATACAGTGAAATTCAATTTTTTGCATGCTGTTCAGTAAAAATCAAGTCAGAGTATTTAATTGTCACATATTGAAAATCATTTGGGCAGGTTCATGGATAACAAAGATTGAGAGGGATGTGAGCAAATGGGACTAGTGTAGATGGGGCATCTTGGTTGCATGGGCAGGTTTGGGCGAAGTGCCTGTTTCCATGCTATGTGACTATGACTCTATACCAAAAACAAAACAATGAAATTCTTGCAGCAGCATAACAGGCCTGTAAACAGTCCTCAAAGATAACACAATAAACAAAAAAGGACGTTCTTACTTTACACGGGGGCAATCATAGTTAAGTACAAGGGCGGCACTGGGTTAGAGTTGCACGGTCGGCCTGGACTGGCATTGTTGTAAGTTGTTTACGACTGCTCCGCGCTCTGTGCCACTGCAGGCTGCGTCTAATCAGTGCACTTGGAAGGTGCACTATCGAATTGAATCCCAGGCTGCTGAAGGGCCTCCATTGGTATCACAATATTGACCGCACAAGCATGGTGCCATTCCCCACATTTATTAGAATGGAGGGATTCGAGGTTAATGACATGGAGGTCAAATCTTAATCCAAACTATCAGGTGCACATTGCTCAGTATGGAATGTGAAATTCCAGCATCTGTCCCAGAGTGGGTAAGCTCAGCTGGCAATGCTCGAATGTGGCCATGCATACTGACTAGCCTGGCTCATATCCCTCTCAACCTTTTCTATCCATGTAACTCTCCAAATGTCTTTTAAATGTTGTTATTGTATCTGCCTCCTTGGGCCAGCTCGTTCCATGCACACACCGCCATCTGTGTGAAAAAGATTCCCCTCAGATTAAATGTTGTCCCTCTCACCTTAAACCTATGTCCTTCAGTTCTTGACTCCCTCTCCTAGGTATAAGACTCTGTGCACTCACTCTATCTATTTTCCCCGTGATCTTATACACCTCTGTAAGATCACCCCTCAGCCTCCTGTGCTCCATGGATGGAGTCCTCGCCTGCCCAACCTCTCCCTATAGCTCAAGCTCCTGTGTCCTTGTAAAATCCTTGTAAATCTTCTCTGCATGCTTTCCAGTTTAGCAACATATTTTCCACAGCAGGATGACCAAAACTAAACACAAAACTCCACGTTTGACCTCACCAACATCTTGTAGGTACATCTTGAACTGTAATGTAACGTCCAACTCATATAATCAATTCCAAGTTCAGTGGCACAATGCTTAGTTTGGAATTTTAAATTCCAGGACATTTTAGTTTAGTTTAGTTTATTGTCACATGTACTGAGGTACAGTGAAAAGCTTTTGTTGAGTGCTAATTAGCCAGCGGAGAGACAATACATGATTACAATCGAGCCATTCACAGTGTACAGATACATAATAAGGGAATAACGTTTAGTGCAAGGTAAAGCCAGTAAAGTCCGATCAAAGATAGTTCAAGGGTCCCCGATGAGGTAGATAATAGTTCAGGACTGCTCCCTGGTTGAGGCAGGATGGTTCAGTTACCTGATAACGGCTGGGAGGAAACTGTCCCTGAATCTGGAGGGTACACAAAAGGCTGGAGAAACTCAGTGGGTGCAGCAGCATCTAAGGAGCGAAGGAGATAGGCGACGTTTCGGGTCGAGACCCTTCTTCAGACTGGTCAGGGATCAGGGAAACGAGAGATATAGACGGTGATGTGGAGAGATAAAGAACAATGAATGAAAGATATGCAAAAAAGTATCGATGATAAAGGGAACAAGCCATTGTAAGCTGTTTGTGGTGTGAAAATGAGAAGCTGGTGTAACTAGGGTGGGGGAGGGAGATAGAGAGAGAGGGAATGCCAGGGCCCGAGGGCTGAGGGAGAGGTGGGAAGGGGAGGAGACAGCAAGGGTTAACAGAATTGAGAAAATTTAATGTTCAAGCCCAAAGGATGCAGGCTCCCCAAGCGGAATATGAGGTGCTGTTCCTCCAGCTTGCGGTGTTGCTCACTCTGGCCATGGCGGAGGCCCAGGACCGAGAGGTCGGATACGGAATGCGAGGGGGAGTTGAAGTGCTGAGCCACCGGGAGGTTGGGTTGGTTAATGCGGACCGAGCGGAGGTGTTCGGCGAAACGATCGCTAAGCCTCCACTTGGTCTCACCGATATAGATCATCTGGCATCTGGAGCAGCGGATGCAGTAGATGAAGTTGGAGGAGGTGCAGGTGAACCTCTGTCGGACCTGGAAGGACTGCTTGGGTCCCTGAAAGGAGTGGAGGGGGGAGGTGAAGGGGCAAGTGTAGCATTTCTTGCGGTTGCAAGGGAAAGTGCCCGGGGAAGGGGTAGAGCAGGAGGGAAGGGAAGAATTGACAAGGGAGTTGCGGAGGGAGCGGTCTTTGCGGAAGGCAGACAGGGGGGGAGATGGGAAGCTGTGGCGAGTGGAGGGGTCACGTTGGAGGTGGCGAAACTGGCGGAGGACTATGTGTTGTATTTGCCGGTTGGTGGGGTGAAAGGTGAGGACCAGGGGGACTCTGCCCTGTTTGTGAATGGGGGAATGGGGAGAGAGGGCAGTGTTGCGGGGTATGGAGGAGACCCTGGTGCGAGCCTCATCTATAGTGGGGGAGGGGAATCCCCGTTCTCTGAAGAATGAGGCCATTTGTGATGACCTGGTGTGGAACACCTCATCCTGGGAGCAGATGCGGCGTAGACGGAGGAATTGGGAATAGGGGATGGAGTCCTTACAGGAAGCAGGGTGGGAAGAAGAGTAGTCCAGGTAGATGTGGGAGTCAGTTGGTTTGTAGTGGATGTCGGTCAGGAGTGTATCACCTGCAATAGAGATGGTGAGGTCAAGGAATGGTAGGGAAATGTCGGAAATGGTCCAAGTGTATTTGAGTGCCGGATGGAAGTCGGTGGTGAAATGGATGAAGTCAGTCAGTTGTGTGTGGGTGCAGGAGGTGACACCAAAGCAGTCGTCGATGTAACGGAGGTAGGGTCGGGGATGGGGCCCTGGTACGCCGAGAACAAGGATTGTTCGACGTACCCGACAAAGAGGCAAGCGTAGCTGGGGCCCATGCGTGTGCCCATAGCTATGCCTTGTGTTTGGAGGAAATGGGAGGAGTCAAAAGAGAAGTTATTGAGGGTAAGGACCAACTCCGCTAGGCGGAGGAGGGCGTCAGTGGACGGGTATGGGTTGCTCCTCTGGTCGAGGAAGAACCGGAGGGCTTTGAGACCGTCCTGGTGGGGGATGGAGGTGTAGAGTGACTGGACGTCCATGGTAAAGATGAGAGAATGGGGGCCTGGAGAATGGAATGCGCGGAGCCGACGGAGAGTGTCTGAGGTGTCTTGAACATAGGTGGGGAGGGATTTAACCTGAATCTGGAGGTGTGCGTTTTCACACTTCTATAACTTTTACCTGATGGGAGAGGGGAGAAAAGATAATGGCCAGGGTGCAACTCATCCTTGATTATGCTGCTGGTCTTGCCGAGGCAGCGTGATGTATAAATTAAGTCAATGGAAGGGAGTATGTGTTGGTGTAGTATAAAGAGGTGGTGGGGAGGGGCGGGGCAAGCGATAGAGGTGAGGAGGGGTTGATAACAGCCAGGTTGGGGAGTGACACGGAGATAGTGACACGGGCTGGGAGGAATTGAGTGGGGAATAAAAGGGCTGCAGAAAAGGCTGGAATCTGATAGTCAAGAGAGGCGAAGAGTGGAACTGAATCAAGGTGGTAGGTGGGAACAACAGAGGGAAAGGAGCGGTAAACAGTGGGGGGAGGGATCCAGTGAAAGGAGTGTGTGGTGATGGGCAGATGGAGTAGGTGGGGGCAGGGTTATGTTAGTTGGTTGGGAAGGGGGGTACTGTTCAAGGAAGGCTGAAGGGAGACGATAGAAGTATATAAAATTATGCTGGGCATTGATAGGGTAGACAGTCAGAACCTTTTTTCCCCCCCATGGTGGAAATGTCCAACACTAGAGGGCATAGCTTTAAGATGAGCGGAGGAAAGTTCAATGGACATTTAATGGAGGGCAAGGTTTTTTACACAAAGTGTAGTGGGGGCCTAGAGCAAATATGATAGTGGTGTTTGAGAGGCTTTTAAATAGGCACATAGAGGTGCAGGGGATAGAAGGCTATGGATAATGCACAGGCCGAAAGGCCCATTCCTGTGCTGTAGTGTTCTTTGTTCTACGTAAGGAGAGGAGATGCACAGGAGGAGAGAGAAAGGAACAGAGGGAGTTCAGATTGCCGGTCAGGTCGGTATAAACAGGGCAGGAGTCTCCAGCCATTGGTTAAGGCAGTAGGTGAATGAGCATCAGGAAATTTCTCCAAAAAGGAAAATATTCTAGGTATTGGAGATCTGAAATAACACATGGAATACTAACCATTCCAACAGGTCAGGCAACATCTGTCGAGAGATAAATGGAGTTGCAAATTCATAGTCATAGAATCATACAGTACGGAAACGGGCCCTTCAGCCCAACATGTCTATGCCCACCAAGATGCCCCATTTACGCTAGTGCCATCTGCCTGCGTTAGGCCCATATCTCTTTTTGATAAAGATCGTAAACAATTCTACTATTCCTTGTTCCATGCAACCACACAGAAAAATTTGCAGAGCCCTCAGTCTCAATCAACTGATCGAAATATAACGCTAGAGATCCAGTACAAAGGACAAAGTGCTGGAGGGACTCAGTGGGTCTGGCAGCATCTCCGAGTTCCTCCAGCACTTTGTGTTTTGCTCAAGATTCCAACATCTAGTGTCTTGCGTCACCAGAGTTCTAGTGTTCATTTCCTCTGCTTGAGGAATCAGCAGTGAGGAGCTGCCAGTTTAATATTACCACAAGAAAAATGTTGGGCAAACATTTTTAAGCAGAGAGTTATTAAAGAAGGAATGCTTTGCTACAGGGAGTGGCTGAGACAGGGATAATGACATCTATTAGAGGAAGAGTGAATAACATTTGAAGCCAGGGATGATGCCAGACAGTGAGGTCGTGGGTTCACATCTTTTCATTACAAATGTCAGCACCAATTTGATGAGTGATCAGCATCTGCATGTCCCGATGTCCCACTGTTATGAACATGGAGCGAATGCTTTAATGCATATCACACTGTCATATTTTAGCTGTCCTTCCCATGCCCTCTCTTTCCCCGTGCCCCCCCCACTCCACATTTCTCCCACTATCTCCCTCCCCCTGTCCCCTTCCATCTATATCTCTCCATCTGGCTTTACATTTCACTCCTTTTACTGTATATCCTTTTATGACACCCTTTTTGCTCATTATCATCTCTAGCCTTTGTCTTTCCAACTCTTCCCCCACCTATTTCCGCCTAACAATTGCCTGGCTTTGTCCCACTTCTTTTTCAGCTACCCCCCCCCCCCCCCCCCCCCCCCCCCCCCCACTACAATCAGCCTGAAGAAGGGTCTTAACCCAAAACATCTTCAGAGATGCTGCCTGACCCACTGAGTTATTCCAGGGGGAAGGTCTGAGTAGGACTATTACATGTATCCCACAAAGAGACCGGCATAGCTGTGGTGAATCTGTAGAATTCATTGCCACAGAAGGCTGTGGAGGCCGTCAATGGATATTTTAAAGGCAGAGATTGATAGATTCCTGATTACTGTGGGTGACGGGGGTTATGGAGAGAAGGCAAGAGGATGGGGTTGAGAGGGAAAGAAAGATCAGCCATGGTTGAATGGCAGAGTGGACTTGATAGGCAAATGGCCTAATTCTGCTCCTATAACTTATGACAATAAACTAACCCGAGACAAGGTATTCCTTACCAGAGGAAAAATCCTAACCACTTTTTTTGCTTCTCTTTCCTCTCCAGAGCTGTCTCCTTCAATTGCCCCTGAAAGAGAACTAAGATGAAGCAGAGCAGTTTATTCCCTGAGTCTGTGGCCATTCCTCCTACCTCCCACTTTCAGCATGAACACCAGTCATTCCTGTCTCAGTTCCATTACACAATGAACAGCTGTACTTCAAAAACAATAGAGTTCTTTCCTCTCAATAATTACATCAACTGTGCTGGCTAAAAATATCCGGCAACTGAAATATTCTGGCCAGATATGGAAACCACTTGGCCTACTGCTTTCCTTTGTGGGAAATTACACCACAATCTCCTTACAGCACCCATGTTTTTCATGAGTAATTCTTGACTTCTAACAACCTAACTTGGTAAAGAATTTGAGCAAAACATCAAGTGCTGGAGTAACTCAACCGGTTAGGTAGCATCTATGGATGGTACGGACGGACACATTTCTGGTTGCCACCCTTCTTCAGACTCAAATGAAATATTTTGCTTGCACGCCTGGTGTTAACCCAGATTCATTATTTGAAAGTTGAAATGATTAATATTTGACAACATGTTCTCTTTCCTGCATCATATTGTCCCAGCTCCTCCAGCCATAGAGGACTAGCTCCAGGTATTGGGGAAAGGTACGCCTTTCATTATGAGGTTATAGCCTCTGGTCCTAGACTCTCACCAGTAGAAACATCCTCTCCACATCCATTCTAGTCAGGCCTTTCACTATTCGGTAACTATTCGGTGCCCTCTCATCCTTCTAAACTCCAGCGAGTACAAGCACATATACGCCAAGGTGCAATGAAATTCCTTGTTCGCATGGTGCTCACAGAGTAATTAGTAGTGATGAGCTACTATTATTATTTACTACAAAATAATATTTAGCGATGAGCTTATTCAGATTTAAGGTGTTGATAGCTGAGCTGTAGTCAATGAATAATGATATAGATGTTCTTACTGTCACAGAGATCCAAAGTTGACCGTTGTGCAAGAGAGATTGTGTCCTCCATAGATCTATTTTTCCTCCACACAAAATGCAAGAGTTCCTGATTGTCTGAAAAACTGGCACAGATAATGGCCATCACAAATCTTTCAAAGCACTTTATTATGGTCAATGTTAAAGCTGGATCATAGCTATTGAAACAGGTCTATTTTTTATTTTTTTATTTACAATCTTGCATAGAAATCAGTCTGAAGGTCACATATCCGTGTTCTCCTAAGGTGCTGCCTGACCCGCTGAGTTACTCCAACACTTTGTGTCTTTTTTTGTAAACCAGCATCTGCAGTTACTTGTTTGTCCCTGTGTGCATCCATTTATTCCACTGTCCCACCCTCCTTCCACTCCACCTATTCCATCCCTTCCTCTGGCTTTACATTGAACGCCTCATACACCCCTCTTTTCTAAACTGCCGCCCTTTTGTCTTCTTTCCGTTATGTCACCTTCAGTCCCCATTTGTCTCCTTTTCATACCTAGCCTTTGTCCACCCATATACAAATCCAACCCCCCCCCACCCCCCACCAGTATCTAACTATAACTTGCCCTCTTGGTAGCGCCCCCACCTTATCTCCAACTTTCTGTCCCCCACTAAATTCAGTCTGAAGAAGGGTCCCAACATGAAAGGTTGCCTATCCATGTTCTCCGGAGATGCTGCCTGACCCACTGATTTACTCCAGCACCTTGTACCCAACCCTCAAGAGTGCTTGCTCTTGCCCCACTTCATGGTTTTGCCTTACAAGCCAAAACTGTCCATTTGGCCTGCATTGTAAGTAAACACCTATTAATGACGCTGTTCTGTTGTTTTTAAGAACCTATGTGCCTCCACTCTTGCATCCTTATTAATATCACACCCATAATGCCAACAAATATCAGAAGCTGAAGGAGCCGTGTTTGAACCTACAGACGAATCTTTGCACAGATCAATGTTTAGCTAGTTATTTCTATGCATCGTGAATTACACATTGTGTCCCAGTCACGTAGCGAGGGCCTGTTTGATGAATGAGACCCAAAAAAATCAATGCTCATGTAATGAAAAAGCAGCAAGTGGCAAAACCAATTGTAAAAGCCTTGCCAACATTTAGGCCATTTAATACTGTAAAGGAACAGATTTAAAAAAAAATAGGACAGAAATACCAGGTAATATAATACTTGAAAGACTAACCATGAAAGTAAATTGAAACAAAAAAAGAGCCAAAACATATTAATGTGAAATTCCAACACCCAGGAGTTTACGCATTTTATCTTAGATACATTAAGATGTCAGACAAACTCATTTGACACCAATGCATGAAGCACTCGCAAACGAATCTGCACAACAGAATTTCAAGGTCAACGTGTCGTCAACAGTTTGTCGCATCTGTGCATTCTTCCCACAGGGCAAAACTTTAAATTTTAATCAAGAGAAGAAATTGTTTCTACCTTTGAAATTATAAGTACAAAGCAAAATAAGTACAGTGCAAAGTGGAATTTGAAAGGTTTATATAGTGCTTTCCATGAACAAATAATTGACTTTGAAATGTGGTCACTGTTACTGCTTGGCAATTAGATGTGCCATTTTGCACTCAGTTTGCACAGCCTTGACTAACTAGTGTACATGGTCACAGTTAATTGCAGGACTCTTAACAGCATTGATGTACAGTAACATTGATGTCTGACCAAATGTGAGGTGTTGCACTTTGGGAATGTGAAAGTGGAAAGTATACAGTTAATGGAAAGACTCTTAACAGCATTGATGTGCAGAAGGATCTTGGAGATATATTTCATAGTTCTCTGATAGTGGCAACACAAGTAGCTAGTGGTAAATAACGTATATGGTATGTTTGGCTTCATTGGTCGGGGCATTGAGTATAAGAGTCAGGTTGCAATTTATACAACTTTGGTTAGGCTGCATTTGGAGTATTGTGCGTAGTTCCGGTCGCCCCATTACAGAAAGTAGCAATGTTACAAAACCTCCGTTCAGCGGCACTGCAGTTCTGCCACTGGCCGTGTGCGCGACTTTGGCGCCTTGGGGGAGGGGGGCGGCATGTTTGTATCGCTTATCGGAGAGGGATTTCCTCGGGCTGCGAGTCGATGAAGAAAAATCGATCGGACTTCCGTTCCATATTTTTTTTTTAAATCGCCGTACAATAGTTTGATTAAAATAAAAAGTGACCAAACGTCCTTAATGCCTACAGCATGACAGATCGCAATATGAGGACAAAAGAAAGGGTAAGTCGTCTATTTTACATATAATCTTGCTTCTTGGGGTGGCTTTAATCTAATTTTACGTTGAGAAAATGTGATTTGGGCCCCATACGAACCGGCAGTGTCTTTCCTGCCGATATGGGGTTCAAATTCACTGCAAATGCAACGTTCCAATCGATCGTATTCCAGAAACACCCACTCTATATATAAAATCGTCTATATTTTATGTAATTGTCCATCCATAATCAATATTTTTATACTAAACTAGACCAAGTGCAGACCCGTTGGGTCTGTTCCCCCAACGCGTATTTGCAGGGGGGGGGGCATGCGGCGTCACACACACTAACCACCTCCACACTAACTACCCCCTTGATATCATATTAATATTATTAATTAGATCCTTTTTTCCCATAATCGCATTAGCCACTGACGCATAGCCCCCAACTCGCAGGTGTGTCTAGAGAGGGAGAGGGAGGTAGAGTGTGAGGGCAGAGAGAGAATGGGGAGAGACAGTGAGAGAGGCAGAGACAGAAGGGAAAGAGACAGGGGGAGGGGGCGGTAGAGGAGAGGAGGAGAGCGGGGGTGGGGGAGGGGAGGAGAGAGAGATGGGAGGAGAGAGGAGCTGAGAGGGGGGGAAGGGAAGGGGGAGATGGGGTGAAAAGGGAGGGGAGAGGTGGGGGGAAGGGAGGGGGGAGAGGTGGGGGGGGAGGGGAGGGTGTGGAGAGGAGGGTGTGGAGGGGAGGGGGGGAAGGGGGTTTTTAGAGAGTGCAGGGGAGAGGAAGGGGAGAGAGGAAGGGGAGAGAGGAAGGGGAGAGGGGGGAGAGAGAGCGGGTGTGAGAGACACAGGGGGAGGGAGGGCGAGAGACAGGGGGAGGGAGGGCGAGAGACGGGGAGAGAGAGAGAGAGAGGGGAGCGAGGGGGGGGGAGAGAGGGGGTGAGAGAGGTGGGGAGAGAGGGGTGGGGGCAGTCCATGTATTCCCCACTCCATATCACCCCCACTCCTCTCCATCTATTCCCACACTCTCCCTCCTCACCTCCCCCATTTCCCCCTCTCCCTCCTCACCTCCCCGGGATCGGGCCTTATCTCTTCTCCCGATCTACAGAGCATGCCGGCGTGAGAGCGGACCAAAGTTCCTGCTTGTGACTCTCTGGAGCGCGCAGAGGCCGGGAGGGGCGCAAATGTGGGCGGGGCTTCGCGAGCTGAGTGTTCAGTGGAACTGACGCCTTATCTCTCCTCCCGATCGGCAGAGCTTTTTGGGGGGGGGGGGGGGGGGGGGCTGGTTTGAGCTGGCGAACGCGCGGGCGATTCCAGCTGCTGGGAGGCGCGAGCGTAGTTGGAGGAGGGGGGGGAGCTGGGCTGCCAAATGAAGAGAGAAGCGGCTTGGGATTGGTCAGCATGTGGGATTGTTACGTAAGCAGCTCATGAGGTCCCATTTCGATTTTAAAATGAGTGAGTGTGTGGGGGGGGGAGGATTTTATTATTAAAAAGTGTACATAAAAATGTCTAAATGTAATGAGGAGTGAATCTGTGAAGGTAAAAGTGTAATGTCTAGCAAAATGGAAAAATTCTCGGAGTTTGAGTGTGTGGTTTTGGCGAACCATTAAATTAATGGCCAAATCTGACATACACCCACTTAGAGAGAGTTTTAAAAGTATATAGATAGATAGATATACACACAGCTTTAGCCACATTTATTGTGCAAAAAAAAAAAGTTTGATTATATTGAAAGTGGATATTTCTAGATTAATTTGTGGGAATTAAACATTAAATTCCTTCCATCTGGCACATGTTCATGACAGTGAGATTTAAAAACCATGTATATTGTGAATTCTTGTGTGAATGGGATTAGTTTGTTATTTGGATACTTAGGATATTTAAAATAAAAATCATTTTCTTAAGAAATGGAGTCTACAGGACATTCTTAATGGGCAAGTAGTGGGCAGAAAGGCATGTCATGCGTGGTTTGAAGGGAGGAGGAGGAGGAGAGGGGGAGCAGGGGGAGGGGAGGGGGAGGGGGAGGAGGGAGGAGGGGGGGGAGGGGGAGGGGGAGCTGGGGATGAGGGGTAATGAGCCGCGCCTGCACAGTTGGGGGCTTTGGGTGAGTGGTGGAATATTGTTGGGGGGACCAGGCCTCCCGTGTGACTAGTCTAATCTTTACTATTGTTAACATTGCGGACAACTCAATTGTAACAACATAATGTTGCTGTACACTGTGATCACCAGGCAACCAAATGCTCAGTGGCGCAGCTTGTATAACCGCTGCCTCACAGCACCAGAGATCCAGGTTAGATCCTGACCTTGGGTGCTGTCCGTGTGGAGTTTGCATATTTCCCCCATGACCACATGGGTTTCCTCTGGGTTCTCTGGTTTCCTCCCACATTCCAAAGACGTGCAGATATGTATGTTAATTGACCTCTGTAAATTTCCCCCAGTGTGTAGTGAGTGGATGCCAAAGTAGGATTACATAAAACTAGCACAAATGGGTGATCAATGGTCAGTGTGGGCTGAAGGGCCAGTTTCCATGTTGCATCTTTCAATCAATTCTTATGTAACCAAAGGTATTGCTCCGTTGATATCCCGATGAAGATATGTTCTCAGTTTGGCCTTTCATATGCAGAGTAATAATTGTTCACTGGTGTCACGAGGAGAGAATTGAGCATCAGAGTCTGAGGAGAGGGCGAGGTGAAGGAGAAACAACAAACAACGGAAGTGTTGACTGTGGACAAATCTTGTGGTAGAGTCGTAGTGTCATAGCATGGAAACAGGCCCTTCAGCTCGACATGTCCATGCCGACCAACACTAATCCCACCTGACTGCGTTTGGCCCATATCCCTCTAAACCTATCTTATCCATGTATTTGCCTAAATGTTTCTTAAACGCTGCGATAGTACCTGCCTCAACTACCTCCCCCGGCAACTCGTTCCATATACCCACCACCCCTTGTGTGAAAAGGTTACCCCTCAGGTTCCTATTAATTATTTTCCCCCTTACCTTAAACCTATGTCCTCTGGTTCTCGATTCCCCAACTCTGGGCAAGAGTCTCTGTGTTTATCCGATCTATTCCTCTCATGATTTTGTATACCTCGATAAGATCACCTCTCATCATCCTGCTGTTATGCAGTATTCCCAAGTGGTATGCTGGCCATGTATCTGAGACATTACTCATTACTTTATCACAACAAACACAAAGATAATACATTGCTGGAAGTTTTCAACCTATCAGACCGCATCTGTGGGGAGTGAAATGAGTTAACATTTCAAGATTTGATATGTTAGTTTTCCCCCCATCTTCCATGTCCCAGTAGTGACTCAGCAGGTCAGGCAGCGTCTCTGGAAGAAATGGATAGGTGAAGATTCGAGTCAGGGCCCTTCTTAATTCTAAATGGTCTGAAGGGTCAGACTGAAGCAGGGTCCCGACCTGAAACATCACCAATCTATGTCCTCCAGAGATGCTGCCTGACCCGCTGTGTTACCCCACCACTTCGTGTTTCTTTCTTCTCTTTTCATTGTTCGTAGAAAGTGCAGACATTGTTCAGAATTTTCTGTACTATGTTGCGTTATTGAAGTCATTGTAATTGTCTGCTAAGAGTTTACATTGCATTGGATTACCCATATTTAACCAGTAGGGAGATGGAAATAAAATAGCTGCATGCTGATATAAAAGCATATGTTGCTATCTCGTTATTATTTATCGTGATGGTTATTTCACTTTCTTGGCGAGAAGATGATTGACTATTTTCTGACACAGAACCACACTTTCTTGTCAAAGTATGATGGAGTTATTTTCATAACTCTCACTTCTTGTTTTATTAGTGTTACATTGCCTGGAATTTTCACATGATTCTGTTTGATTTCTCACTGAGACGTCAGTGGGAGATTTGGCAGAAGCTCTGGAGAGACAGTGAACACGCCCAATGTTTGACAGTTCCTTCACTGCTCTAGGTGCCATTCTTCGAGCAGGAAGTCCCCATTAAAAAATGCAGTCTTTTGTCTTTGAGAGAACAAAACATTTGGTTTACTAAATAATGTTTATATATAGTTAGGGGGTCTCTATAGTTAGGGGGTCGGATAGGCGATTCTGTGGACGCAGTCGGGACACCCGGATGGTAGTTTGCCTCCCTGGTGCCAGGGTCTCGCATGTGTCAGAACGTGTCCAAAGGATTCTGATAAGGGAGGGAGAGGAGCCTGATGTTGTGGTACACATAGGTACCAATGACATAGGCAGAAAAAGTGACGAGGTCCTGAGGGGAGAATTTAGGGAGTTGGGGGGAAAGTTAAGGAGAAGGACCAAAAGGGTAACAATTTCAGGATTACTGCCTGTGCCGCGTGACAGTGATAGTAGGAATGAAATGAGGTGGAGGATAAATGCGTGGCTGAGGGACTGGTGCAGTGGGCAGGGATTCAAGTTTCTTGATCACTGGGACCTCTTTTGGGGAAGGCATGATCTGTACGAAGGGGACCAATATCCTGGCAGTGAGATTTGCAAAGGCTACTGGGGAAACTTTAAACTAGAAAGGCTGGGGGGAGGGCCTCGGGTAGAGGGGGCTAGGGGTCAGGGTGTGGGGCAAGAGGCAGAGAAGGGAAGCACTCGGATCCAAAATGTAGGCGAGAAAGATGAAAAAGATAATAGACAGAGAATAAGGGATGGTGGGTTTCTAAAATGTGTATATTTTAATGCTAGGAGCATTGTAAGTAAGGTGGACGAACTTAGAGCCTGGATTGACACCTGGAAATATGATGTTGTGGCAATCAGTAAAACATGGTTGCAGGAGGGCTGTGATTGGAAACTAAATATTCCAGGATTTTGTTGCATCTGGTGTGATATAATTGGAGGGACCAGAGGGGGAGGTGTTGCATTGCTTGTCAGAGAAGATATTACAGCAGTGCTTTGGCAGGATAGATTAGAGGGCTCATCTAGGGAGGCTATTTGGGTGGAACTGAGAAGTGGGAACGGTGTAGCAACACTTTTAGGGGTGTATTATAGACCGCCAAATGGGGAGCGTGAATTGGAAGAGCAAATATGTAAGGAGATAGCAGATATTAGTAGTAAGCACAAGGTAGTGATAGTGGGAGATTTCAATTTTCCAAAAATAGACTGGGAAACACATTCTGTAAATGGGCTGGATGGTTTGGAGTTTGTAAAATGTGTGCAGGATAGTTTTTTGCAGCAGTACATAGAGGTATCGACCAGAGAAGGGGCAGTGCTGGACCTCCTGTTAGGAAATGAGGCAGGTCAGGTGACGGAGGTATGCGTTGGTGAGCACTTCGGGACCAGTGATCACAATACTATTAGTTTCAATATAATTATGGAGAGAGTCAGAACTGGACCTAGGGTGGAGATTTTTGATTGGAGAAAGGCTAACTTTGAGGGAATGCGTAAGGATTTTAAAGGAGTGAATTGGGACACTTTGTTTCATGGGAAGGATGTAGAAGAGAAATGGAGGACATTTAAAGGGGAAATTGTAAGAGTACAGAATCTTTATGTCCCTGTTAGGTTGAAAGGAAATAGTAAAAATTGGAAAGAGCCATGGTTTTCAAGAGAAATTGGACACTTGTTTCGAAAAAAAGAGAGATATCTACAATAATTATAGGAGGCATGGAGTAAATGAGGTGCTAGAGGAGTATAAAGAATGTAAAAGGAATCTTAAGAAAGAAATTAGGAAGGCTAAAAGAAGATATGAGGTTGCTTTGGCAAGAAAGGTGAAAGTAAACCCAAAGGGTTTCTACAGCTATATTAATAGCAAAAGGATAACGAGGGATAAAATTGGACCATTAGAGAACCAGAATGGATAGCTATCTGCAGAGCCAAAAAAGATGGGGGAGATATTGAACAATTTCTTTTCTTCGGTATTCACCAAGGAGAAGGATATTGAACTCTGTGAGTTAAGGGGAAAAGGTAGAGTAGCTATGGAAACTATGAGATTCAAAGAGGAGGAAGTACTGACACTTTTGAAAAATATAAAAGTGGATGTCTCCAGGTCCTGACAGGATATTCCCTACGACATTGAGGGAAGTTAGTGTAGAAATAGCAGGAGCTATGACAGAAATATTTCAAATGTCATTAGAAACGGGAATAGTGCCGGAGGATTGGCGCACTGCGCATGTTGTTCCATTGTTTAAAAAGGGTTCAAAGAATAAACCTAGCAATTATAGACCTATTAGTTTGACGTCAGTGGTGGGCAAATTAATGGAAAGGATACTTAGAGATAATATATATAAGCATCTGGATAAACAGGGTCTGATCAGGAACAGTCAACATGGATTTGTGCCTGGAAGGTCATGTTTGACAAACCTTCTTGAATTTTTTGAAGCGGTAACTAGGGAAATTGATGAGGGTAAAGCAGTGGATGTTGTCTATATGGATTTCAGTAAGGCCTTTGACAAGGTTCCCCATGGAAGGTTGGTTAAGAAGGTTCAATCTTTGGGTGTTAATGGCGGAGTAGCAAGATGGATTCAACAGTGGCTGAATGGGAGATGTCAGAGAGTAATGGTGGATGGCTGTTTGTCAGGTTGGAAGCCGGTGACCAGTGGGGTGCCTCAGGGATCTGTGTTGGGTCCACTGTTGTTTGTCATGTACATCAATGATCTGGATGATGGGGTGGAAAATTGGATAAGTAAGTATGCAGATGATACTAAGATAGGTGGTGTTGTGGATAATGAAGTAGATTTTCAAAGTCTACAGAGAGATTTGGGCCATTTGGAAAAGTGGGCTGAAAGATGGCAGATGGAGTTTAATGCTGATAAGTGTGAAGTGCTACATCTTGGCAGGACAAATCAAAATAGGACGTACATGGTAAATGGTAGGGAATTGAGGAATGCTGTTGAAACAAGGGATCTAGGAATAACTATGCATAGTTCCCTGAAGGTGGAATCGCATGTAGATAGGGTGGTAAAGAAAGCCTTTGGTGTGCTGGCCTTTATAAATCAGAGCATTGAATATAGGAGTAGGGAAGTAATGTTAAAATTGTACAAGGCATTGGTAAGACCAATTCTGGAGTATGGTGTACAATTTTGGTCGCCTAGTTATAGGAAGGATGTCAACAAAATAGATAGAGTACAGAGGAGATTTACTAGAATGTTGCCAGGGTTCCAGCAACTATGTTACAGAGAAAGGTTGAACAAGTTAGGTCTTTATTCTTTGGAGCGCAGAAGGTTAAGGGGGGACTTGATTGAGGTCTTTAAAATGATGAAAGGGATAGACAGAGTTGACGTGGATACGTTTTTCCCATTGAGGGTAGGGAAGATTCAAACAAGAGGGCATGACATGAGAATTAAGGGACAGAGGTTTCGGGGTAACGTGAGGGGGAACTTCTTTACTCGGTGGTGGCTGTGTGGAATGAGCTTCCAGCAGAAGTGGTGGAGGCAGGATCGATTTTAACATTTAAGAGTAAAGTGGATAGGTATATGGACGTGAAGGGAATGGAGGGGTATGGTCTGAGTGCAGGTAGATGGGACTAGGGGAAAACAAATGGTCGGCACGGACTGGAAGGGCCGAGAGGGCCTGTTTCCGTGCTGTAATTGTTATATGGTTATATGGTTGTGTTAATGGTTTAGAAACCACTGTTACCAATGACCAAATGGGCTTCCTCCAGGTGCTCGGTTTCCTCCCACATCTCAAGGACGTGCAAGTTAATTGGCTTCGGTAAAAAATTGTAAATTGTCCCTAGTGTGTAAGATAGTGCTGAGATACGGGGTGATTGCTGGTTGGCGAGTGCTCTGTGGGCCGAAAGTGCCTCTTTTCATGCTGTATCTCTCTAAAGTCACTCTGAAGAGACTTTAACATGGGATGGATGAAAATACATTTCCCTGGTATTTTAGCAAGAGAGTCTCTAGTGCAAAACCAAGCCCAAAGAAACTTGCTTAAAAGTGACCTGTGCTAAAATTACAGTGGGGGTTGGAGAGGCTCACACTAATTCTCCCCAGCATCAGTTCCCTTCCAGTACACTGGTTCCAGAAATAATCTGAATGAACAATGATGCAAATATTGGCCGAGTCCCTTATGGGAACTCAACCAGGTTTTTACCTCTCTGTGGCTCACAATAGAATGACTCTCAGCTTATACTTATGCAGATATATCTCTAAACTAAAGAGTAACCACAGTAATGATGGTCAACACAACAACCAGACAGTTGCAATCTGTGTGATTCGGTCTTTGGAAGCCTCCTTATGACCCAATCCCTGCTTCTTCTTTTGTGTGGCGTGCACAGCCTATAGTTGTTGTCAACTTGTTCTATTTGATCTTCTGTTTGTGCACGTCGAGTTGATTGCATTAGTCGAAACAGGGCGGACCACATGAAGGTTGCAATCTTCCACCCCACCTAATCCCTGCTCATAGTTCCCCTATCAGGCTAATCATCGTGAACAGAGCAACACGTGGTAGCTGGAAGGTTTTAACTGCCAGTGCCACAAATTGTATTTGTTATTTTGTGATTAGAACATCGGTAATACCAGCAACTATTTTACATGCTACACCAATCTCTAAAGCCAGGAACTAGGTCACAGTGTGAATAGGATTTTCTTTGTCATTTACATGTATACAAACCAGATCAAAATAAAATACTTCCTCTTTACTTGGAAAGATGAATAGAGTGCGGTACTAATAGACCACATTCCAAAAAGTGATGGGGTGTTTTAGAAATAGAGTTTAGACTTTACTTTAGCAATAGAGTGGAAACAAGGCCTTTGGCCCATCGAGCCGACCAGCGATCACTCCGTACACTAGCACTATCCTACACACGGGACTATATACAATTTTTTACCAACAAACCTGTGCATCTTTGGAATGTGGGAGGAAACCGGAGCACCTGGAGAAACCACACGTGGTCACAGGGAGAACGTACAAACTCCGTAAAGACAGTACCTGTACTCAGGATTGAAACTGGGTCTCTGGCGTTGTAAGATAACAACTCCACCACTGCCGCTCTTATTTTGACATACGGAGCTCACCAATAAGCGGACGTGGGTTTCCCCTTTCTTCCATAGATTCCTTCATAGATTCTTCTGATGCCACATTCACACTGAAGGAATGGAAATATTTCCTGTTGATGAAGATGTCGTGGCAGCACAGTGGCTCAGTTGGTAGAGCTGCTGCTTCATAGCGGCAGAGATCCAAGGTCGATCTTGCACTCACTCGGGTGCTGTCTGTGTGGCGTCTGCACGTTTCCTCCGGGTACTGCGGATATCCTCCAACATTCCGAAGATGTGCAGGGTTGTGGGTTAATTGGCCTCAGTAAATTGCCCCTAGTGTGTATGGAGTGGATGAGAAATGGTTGATCGATGGTTGGCATGGACTCAGTGGGCCAAAGGGCCTGTTTTCATGCTGTATTTTTAAAACTAAATTTAGTTGTTTTGAGCATTGACCTCAACAGTGAGAGGTGTCCAGCACAAGATCCTGGCAAAAGATCTTAACGTAGAATTTGGACTCGGTGGACCGAAGGGCTTGTTTCCGTGCTGTATCTCTAAAGACTGAGGCACTGATGGAACCTAGACCAGGAATAGGCCCTTCCGTCCATGCTAAACATGATGCCGTTAAACTAATCAATATAGGAAGTAACTGCAGAAGTTGGTTTAAATCGAATATAGACACAAAAAGCTGGAGTAACTCAGCGAGTCAGGCAGCATCTCTGGATAGAAGGAATGGGTGAGGTTTCGGGTCGAGACCCTTCGTCAGACATTGTTTATGTGTAGCTTGTTTGTACTCACTATAGCTGAGACACAAAATTCCAACTGTGGTAAGGAAAAAGTGATGTTTTTGGTCAAGACCCTTCCTCAGTCTGAGAGTCAGGGGAAAGGAAAACAGATATATACGGTGATATATAGAGAGAGAAAGAACAAATGAATGAAAGATATGCACAAAGTAATGACAATCAAGGAAAGGTGGAGCCCACAATGGTCCATTGTTGTCTGTGGGCTAGGTCATAAAGAGTTATACAGACAGTGAAACTCAACAGGACAACAGTGAAAGTAGTTTGACGACTAGGGTGGGAGAGGGAAGGAGATGGAGGGGATACAAGGGTTACTTGAAGTTCGAGAAATCAATATTCATACCGCTGGGTTATAAACTGCCCAAGCAAAATATTAGGTGCTGATCCTCCAATTTGCGTTTGGCTGCACTCATCTCCTAATCTTTGTCTGTACATGATCCATTCCCTCCATTCACTGCCTATCCATATATCTATCTGAAAGCTTCTTAAACGCTACTATTATGTCTGCTCCAGCAGTACCACTGACAGCATGTTCCAGGAACCCATTATCCTCTCACAGAACATGCTGTATCTGCATGAATGTATTGAAGTCTGTATAGAGGTCATGCTCTGACTTTATAAAACCTTGGTCAGACCTCACCTGGAGTATTGCGTGCAATTCTGGTCACCAAGGCAAAGCAAGATGTGAAAGAGCTGGAGAGGATGCAGAAAAAATTCACTGGGACATTGCCAGGCATGGAGCAGTTCAGAGAAATTGATTTATAGACAGTTCTTAGGAATGAAATGCTTATGTAACCTATGTAATATTGACAGCATCTATCTAAAAAAGAAGTGTACTTTCTTACTCAACAAGAATCTTTCCTGGTCATAACTATCTCTGTATGGCTCATTTTACATTTACAAATTCCTCTGATCAGCAACAAGTTATTAATCCCACTCAGATACTCTCATCCAACATTGCACAACCCTCCAAATCCTCAGCTGACAATTACATGAGGCAAGCCAAAATTATGGGTGGGGATATCTCTCAAAGAATTACAGCCAAATGGGCAATTGTTGGTCACAGCAGCTTTTTGTACTCTCATTTCACAGCCACGTAATAACTGTTCCACACCAGGTCATCACAAATGGCCTAATTCTTCAGAGAACGGGGATTCCCCACCCCCACTATAGATGAGGCTCGCACCAGGGTCTCCTCCATACCCCGCAACACTGCCCTCTCTCCCATTCCCCCACTCGCAAACAGGGCAGAGTCCCCCTGGTCCTCACCTTTCACCCAACCAGCCGGCAAATACAACACATAGTCCTCCGCCAGTTTCGCCACCTCCAACGTGACCCCTCCACTCGCCACATCTTCCCATCTCCCCCCGTCTGCCTTCCGCAAAGACCGCTCCCTCCGCAACTCCCTTGTCAATTCTTCCCTCCCCTCCCGCTCTACCCCTTCCCCGGGCACCTTCCCTTGCAACTGCAAGAAATGCAACACTTGTCCCTTCACCTCCCCCCTCCACTCCTTTCAGGGACCCAAGCAGTCCTTCCAGGTCCGACAGAGGTTCACCTGCACCTCCTCCAACCTCATCTACTGCATCCGCTGCTCCAGATGCCAGATGATCTATATCGGTGAGACCAAGCGGAGGCTTGGTGATCGTTTCGCCGAACACCTCCGCTCGGTCCGCAAAAACCAACCCGACCTCCCGGTGGCTCAGCACTTCAACTCCCTCTCCCATTCCGTATCCGACCTCTCGGTCCTGGGCCTCCTCCACGGCCAAAGTGAGCAACACCGCAAGTTGGAGGAACAGCACCTCATATTCCGCTTGGGGAGTTTGCATCCTTTGGGCTTGAACATTGAATTTTCTCAATTCTGATAACCCTTGCTGTCTCCTCCCCTTCCCACCTCTCCCTCAGCCCTCGGGCCCTGGCATTCCCTCTATCTCTATCTCCCTCCCCCACCCTAGTCGCACTAGCTTCTCATTTTCACACCACAAACAGCTTACAATGGCTTGTTCCCTTTATCATCGATACTTTTTTGCATATCTTTCATTGTTCTTTATCTCTCCACATCACCGTCTATATTTCTCGTTTCCCTGATCCCTGACCAGTCTGAAGAAGGGTCTCGACCCGAAACGTCGCCTATCTCCTTCGCTCCTTAGATGCTGCTGCACCCGCTGAGTTTCTCCAGCTTTTTGTGTAACCCACGTGATAATGATAATTGATACTGATAATTTGCCAGATGTAACAGTAACACCAGTCCCGATGTTTGTAGAAAATGAACAGAAGGATAGAAGGAAGATTATCCTTGCACATATTCCACCCAGCCAAAATAATAGCCTTCTCCCCTCTTCCCCAACCAACTCCCTTTTGAGTTTAAAAAAAACAATAGTTCATAAAATATGGAAAAGTATAGCAAATTGTCTGTGCAAACCTGATCGGTATGGTTGAATTGGGTTCGGAGGGTCTTTTTCAGTGCTGCATGACTCTATGAAGAACATGGTAAACTGATCTCACCTCATCTGCATATCCATGAGGATCATGAGACACGTCTCAATTGTTTTTGTCTTTATGTCTCAATCTTCCCCTTTCTGACTTTAATTATAAGAATGGTGATGATAAAGCATTCTCCGCCACTCTGTTCTAGATAATTATTTTGACCAACAATTAAGTAGTACTTTCACAAGTACATAACTTCAAAGAATTGTGTCTGGTAGATATGCCTGGAATTAAGAGTAATCAGTGGAAGTGGATCCACAAGCATGCAGCCAGCATCTCAAAATGCTGGATTTGGAAACTGCTGCAGGAAACCTTCACCTGCCACCAATGAAATCACTGTTTAGTTGTTTTAAGCAGAAAGACCACCCAGCTCCTGCAATTTCCAGGGTGGTAATGCCAAATACCATAGGGCATACATAGCTTTTAATGTGAGTGGGACCCTTTGGGCCCCTGTCACACGGGAGGCCTGGTCCCCCAACGCAACCCGTTCCCAAAGCAATATTCCACCACTCACCCATAGCCCCCACGGGAGGCCTGGTCGCCCAACGCAACCCGTTCCCCAACACAATATTTCACCACTTACCCATAGCCGCCAACTGTGCAGGGGCTGCTCATTTCGTCTTATTCACCAGTCCCTCATTTTAATCTTAAAGAAAATGCAATTTTCCAAGTTTTTTGAGATTTTTGAACATTTTCATTAATAACTCAAGAAATAATGCATTGAATATCAGAATATGTAAATTTTGTACATATCAGAATATGTAAAAATTTAACGTTAGCGCGTCATTTTTTTGACGATGTGATCACACACGAACAAATAAACACAGAAATCCACATCCAAGATCAGAGTTTTAATAGTTACTAGACCAAGGGGGAACCCATTGGGTCCCATCCCTTCTATGCATGGTTGGGGGGGGGGGGGGGGGGCTGTGACAGAGAGAAGGCAGGGGCAGAGAGAAGGCAGGGGCAGAGAGAGGGCAAGGGCAGAGGGAAGGCAGGGGCAGAGGGAGGGCAGGGGCAGAGGGGGAGGAGGGGGGCAGAGAGGTAGCAGGAGGGGGGAAGAGTGGGAGCAGGGGTAGAGAGGGAGGGGGTAGAGTTTGAGGGGTGGGGGAGCACGGCGTCACAGGGGAGGGTTGGTTCCCGAACGCAATATTCCCTCACTCTAGCTCCAGCTCCGGGCTCCAGCTGCAGCTCCAGGCTCCAGCTGCTTGCGCCAGAGCGAGGCCGGGGGGGGAGGGTCTTCAGCTATGATCTTTGGTCTTCAGTCCACGGCCCGCCTTACTCATTCTTTGTGCGTCTCTTTTGAATAACGGGGGGAGGAGGGAGAGGTGGGGGGGGGGACGTCACTAACTGCGCGTGCAAACACAGAGCAGCAGGCTGCGCAGAGCAGACTCATTGTGACGTCATCAATAGACAATAGGTGCAGGAGTAGGCCATTTGGCCCTTCAAGCCAGCACCGCCATTCAATGTGATCATGGCTGATCATCCCCATTCAGTACCCCATTCCTGCCTACTCCCCATATCCCCCGACTCCGCTATTTTTAAGAGCCCTATCTAGCTCGCTCTTGAAAGCATCCAGAGAACCTGCCTCCACCGTCCTCTGAGGCAGAGAATTCCACAGACTCAAAACTCTCTGTGAGAAAAAGTGTTTCCTCATCTCCGTTCTAAATGGCTTACTCCTTATTCTTAAACTGTGGCCCTGGTTCTGGACTCCCCAACATCAGGAACATGTTTCCTGCCTGTAGTGTGTCCAAGCCATTAACAATCTTCTATGTTTCAATGAGATTCCACCTCATCCTTCTAAACTCCAGAGTGTACAAGCCCAGCGAGACCATCTCATTTATTTTTAAAGTTATTTCAGATTTTTGAACATTTTGATTAGTAACTTAAGAAATAAAGCATGAATTTTCCAGATAAGGCGATTTTTGAATTCATGGGATAAATCTTCACCGGAATATGTAAAAATATTCCGTTAGCGCGTCGTTTTTTCGAGAAGATGTGATTATACACACACAAACACATATACAAGATCAGAGTTTTAAAAGTTACAAGATATGGTGGATGTGCGTGACAGGTTTCTCACACAGAGGGTGGTGGGTGCCTGGAACGTGCCTCCAGGATGATGTGGAGGTAAAGGAGATTAGTTTAACTTGATGTCAGGTTAAGCACAAACATTGTTGGCCAAAAGGTCTGTTCCTGTGCTGCACTGCTCTATGTAAGTCGGAAAACAATGGAGGATGAATCTGCAGCAGGATGCAGTTATGAGCCAGCTCTCCTGTGCAGGCGGAGATTGCTGATCATTCTGATGGTGTTTAAAAGCCAAGGTTTACCAATTAGACAACACGGGCCAGATATGCTCAAAAGCTTTTCAGTGCACTTCAGTACACGTGACAATAAACTAAACTAAACTAAGGTGTAAGGAAAACCAGAAAATCAAAAAAGTGCTGATGCTCGAAATCTAAAATAAAAACAAAAAACGCTAGAAACACTCAGCAGGTCAGTCTGCATTTGTGAGGAGAGAAACAGAACTCAAATGACAGATGGAAGACTCGTTTCAGCATGTTCTGTTTTTATAACAGTCGAGCAGACATTGCCTCAAATTTCTCTGTGAATAATGCAGGAGGAATATCAAAATGGAAAAAGGGGGAGAAAATGAAGCAATGTTTTAAGATGGGAATTCAGAGGAAATAAAATAATTTCATGAATCGTTAAGCAGAACAATGTAACAGCTTACTATTGCATACTGTTGAGCATGGAAATTACTGTCAGGTCACATTCGATTCCTAATTTTATAATGCTAGGATTCATGCTTGAATCATGTTTCAAGGTTCAAATATTACTTAGGATTTGAAAAATGCATTCAAGTATTTCACTTGGCAGGAAATTATTTTTAAATTCAATTTAAGTTGTTTCATTGATTCCAGGAGTTGCTGCTGCAGTAATAAACACAATTTAACAGTTTGTTTTCCCTCGCATTGTTTGAACAAATTATATAGTTTTTGTGGGAAGTATAAGAGTAAACAATTAGAGTGCTGGATCTGATGTGGTGACAGATTGCCAGCTCAAAGTTGAAGGAACATAAAGCTGCTGTGTTAATCAATTCATTTTATTTTTGAAGCAATGAGACGGGTTTGCTTTAATGCTTAGCCAAGATGCCAAATAATTTAAATGATTTTGACAAAGCAACTATAGTAATCAAAAACATGTTCACTCAGTCCTCCCCATATTGAAATTTTCCAGTGTTGCTTGTTTACCCTCAGCTGTGAGGGACATACTGTAGTTCCTGTCTGCTTTACCTCTTACCACAACTCAGAAGCGAGCACAGTAGCAATGAATCATCGGAATGTGGTCAGAGGTAACTCTCGCAAAAATTAGCAATTAGCTGCTGGCAGTTAGCAATTAGATCCATTATTTGATGGGTGGATGCAACTCTAAATTCACTGAAAGATTTCTGCAGGCCAGTGATGAGTTGAGCAAGGAGGTGAAGGATGAGCAATAGAATTAAAGCACAGACGAGAGGAAAATACAGAATAGATCCTGAAATTACTGTTTACAGATCAGGCTATTCAGTTCATTTTAATCCATCCTTCCAAATGGAGCACCCAACCTGTTGTATTTAATTGTATGACCATTACCTTGCAGAGGTTAAATACCAGCTCTCTGGCAACTCATCATACCTACCCTGGACCAGGACCCCACCGTACTTCATGAAAATATCTCCTTCGCACCCCGACACCAGAACCTCAGCTGTACAAGACACACTTCAATTACCTCTCTTAGTTCCAGAAACAAGATTGTGTGAATATTATTATTATTGATTAATTTTGAGGATAGTGAAACAAGGAATGGCAGGAAAAAAACACACAAAGCGAACTGGCAGCAGCTCTGGAGAACATGAATAGGTAAGGTTTTGAGTTGTGACCCTTCTTCAGATCTGCAAGAAATTGCAGATGATGTTTTACAAAGATAGACACAAAGTGCTGGAATAAACTTAGAGGATCACGAATCATCTGTTGAGAACATGATAGATGATGCTTCAGTCGGAATATCTGAAGACGAGTCTCCAGCTGAGCCCAATTTTGCCCTTAATGAATGTCCGTACATATAAGCCATCAAGCAATAGACACAGGAAAACAGTTAATTCAACTGTAATGTCTGTTAACAGACACAAAATGCTGGAGTAACTCAATGGGACAGGCAGCATCTATGGAGAGAAGGAATAGGTGAAGTTTCGGGTCAAGACCCTTCTTCAGACTGAGAGTTTGGGGAGAGGGAGTCTGGAGGGGTAAGGTGTGAAAGTGACAAATCAAAGCAGACAATGTTAAGGAAATGTAGAATGGTTCAATGTTAACTGAGGGAAAGGTGACAAGGAGACATAATCAGTAAAATTAATCAGATGGACAGTGAAACTAGTCGGTGAACTAGGGTGGGGGAAGGTTGGAAAGAGATGGAAAGCAAGGGTTACTTGAAGTTAGAGAAATCAATATTCTTACCGCTGGGTTGTAAGTTGCCCAAGCAAAATATGAGGTGCTGCTCCTCCAATTTGCATTGGGCCTCACTCTGACAGTGGAGGCCCAGGACAGAAAGGTTAGTGTGAGAGGGGGTTCCCTGTCATGTCTGTAAGTTATTTTTGATGTTGCTACTTGCTAAACAAAGGTTGAGTTGTCAACAGAACGTCCTTCATTGAAGGCAGCAACTCTTAAAGCAATAGTATCTAGGTACTGCAAATCTCTTACCATGTGGCCCAGAGTTTTTCAATGTGCACTCACACTTAGTCATACAGCACAAAAACAGGCACTTCGGTCCAACTCATCCATGCCGACCAAAGTGCTCATAGAAGCATTTGCCCGCATTTGGCCCATAAACCTTTCCTATCCATGTAACTGTCCAGAATCTTTTAAATGTTATTATTGTACCTGCCTCAACTCCTCTCCTCCTGCAGCTCATTCCATATATTGACCATATGAGTGTTATTCCCTGTTTTACTTCAGTTTACCGTGGTAAATTCAACTTTGAGCTCTTGGTGTCTTTGGTCGGTGAACACCTCACCACAAGTGCACCTGACATCGTGTACTATGCACTCGTCACAATGGATCGTGGTTTCATGGCTGTGAATACATTTTACTGTGCATTCTTGACCACCCTTTTCTTGGTACCTGTAAATACTAAGCTGTTCACTGGGTCTGTAATATTTGGGTCCATTAACAATTAAATATGTGAAGTAATACTGAATCCCTTAGCTCATAACAACAGAAGATGGAATTAGCGGGCTGAAGGACCCGTTTCTGGATGTATTGCTCTATGACTATTACTGGATAACATAAACTCCTGCAACAACTGCTACAGTCTGAAGAAGGGTTTCAGCCCGAAACGTTGCCTATCTCCTTCGCTCCATAGATGCTGCTGCATCCGCTGAGTTTCTCCAGCATTTTGTGTACCCACAATTGCTACTATGATTGCTTCTTAACGATCTCCATCTATGTGCCTTTGTTTTCAGTTTTATACTCTGATTTCACCCAGATTCACAATACATACCTGACCTTTCATCTTTTCTCCTGTACCTTCATGTAGTCATCTTCCTTTGATCCTCTACAGGCCACCGCAAGGTTTATATTTTTACACTCTGCCATATCTGTTTTCAGTAAGTCTTATTGAACTCTGGCTACAGCTTATAGAGTTGATATAAGGAAGTCTACACCTGCTGTGACATCATCACGGGATCTGGAGTACCTCCACACTGCAATGTTGTTCTCCTTAAAAGCATTCAACGCAACATGTGCTTGACTTAGTCCAATTAGCAATTCCGTAAATGTCAAGAGTCTTTTTGACACCGAGTTCTTGGCCAGAACTTGCACCTGCCCTCATCTTCTCCATCAGTATCATATGTGGCAAATTCAATTATAGCAACTTATTGTATTATCTTGTGCACAACCTATTGCCTTACATCATTTGAAGACACTGTCAGTGAAGATAGAACAGTGCAGCACAAGAACAGGCCTTTCGGCCCACAATGTCTGTGCTGAACATAATGCCAACACCAACTTTTATCTGCCTGCACATAATTCATATCCCTCCATATCCAAGTGTCTATCCAAAACACTCTGAAATGCCACATTATATCTGCTTCACCCACTACCCCCAGCTGCATGTTCCAGTCGCTCACCACCCCCTGTGAAGCAGCTGTTGGCCTGAAAGTTCTGTGAACTGGCTGTCAAACCACCATCTTTACTGTCAAGTGCCTTCTTCTTGCATCTCTACCCGACAGTAATTGTGGAACCGAGCCATCTTGAACAGGCATTCAGAGACCAGGTGGCTTTCACGCCATCCACATCAGACCTCCTACCTTTTGTATCGATGTGACCAGCAGCCTCTCTACATTCTCACATGACAAACTGTTTCTCAACTGAAATGCTATGACCCAGCTGTGAAGAAGATTGCCCACACTCTCATTACTACTGTGGTAGACATGTTACCCCATCGCATCACAGTCATACCCTGAGCGAAACTGTTTCATGGTTATGTGTCTTCTCCATGTTGGCAGCTATTCCACATTCTCCCGTCAAGTCCCCTATATTCTTTAATTTCACCTGAATTCTCTCATTTGCCAGGCTGCAGACTGAGCAATTCTACAAAAGTTGATTTAACAAGGCCTGAAGAAGGGTCCCGACCCAAAACGTCACCTATCCATGTTCTTCAGAGTTGCTGCCTGACCCGAGTTACTCCAGCACTTTATGTATTAAAAAAAGATATTATCTTCAGTATCATCTTATCAGAGTCTTCAGTTAATTTACACACTCACCCACTGGTTCATCTGATCCCCAGCTACATGTGCCAAGCTTGTGGTTTTCAAAGACCTCTATCTGCATTGGGTTAAAATATCCCTCAATGGAAGCCTCGTCCATAGTTTGTTGTGCTGTTGGGCTCACCATCACCTCTTCTGTCTCCAGCCCTGTCATCTCAACTGTGCTATCTTTCTCTCTGCATGCATTGGTGTTTTGTTCTATTCTGTGTCCATTTTGAGACCTCCACAATATTACTTTTCCTCAGGCTTACTTCCACTCATTCCATACAAGTGCTGTGGAAGTCAAGGTTAAAATAAAGAATAAAATATAGTTGACTCTGTGTTCCATTTTAACTGACATCTGGAGGTGACTGCACCAAAAGGGTGGTTAATGGTCTGTGAAGTTTGTAGAGAATGTTAAGAAAGTGTAAGCAAAGAGATTATTAATGACCATCAAAGGAATGAATCTTCAGAACTGATTGATTGCAGGATACTGAACCAGGAATTATTGTGAGAGGCTACCAGTGGGAATTAAGGCTCTGTGAAACAAATATAACTACAGGCTGCAAACAGAATAGGATCAGGTAAGTGACAATGCTCCAATGTGCTCCCAGCTTCACAAGTAGCTCTCACACACTGGAAATTAGTTTGTTTTATTAACTCCAGTGTCTTAAGCCTAATAAATTGGAAGCAACGACAGTAGCCATCTGATTGTAGTGAGGCCAAAAGCAATGGATCCACTCTAAGGCAATCTCCAATGGCATCCATGGCCTCATGCAGTTCTGGGTGTTACAGATAACAGGAGCATATGGTGATAAAGATAACAGGAGCATATGGTGCTCTAGAGAAATTCCTAAGTTCATGAGACCAACGTAGAGAATGTAGTTTGTACGAGCTGTCAGGAGAAATTAATTCCATATTCATCTACACATTCGATTGGCCCAGTACCAATAGCTAAGATGTGAAGGAAAGAACTGCAGTTGCTGGTTTAAATCAAAGGTAGACACAAAATGCTGGAGTAACTCAACGGGACAGGCAGCATCTCTAGAGAGAAGGAATGGGTGACGTTTCGAGTCGAGAGTTGAGTTACTCCAGTATTTTGTGTCTAACAATAGCTATGATGCTCTATTGGCCCAGTATCAATAGTTAAGATGCAACACATTGGTTAAGTGATAAATGAAAGGTGATGCTATATCAACCAACAGTCCATCTGCGATGGGATGAAGATAAATGAATTAGGTCGAACCCTGGCTGGACAATCAAAATTGTACTATGTAATAGAACAGAAGATATAGAGGGAGGTGGATCCTAGAAATAGGATTTTACTCCCTAAAACTGGAACACCATATGAAGTTAGGACCAATGCTCCCAAGGAGAACCTGAGACTGGTACTCAGAGAACATTACATGCCAATGTCTACTTGAGACTGTTCACCCAATATATCTAGGGTAGTATACAATGCTTGCACTTTGTCATTGCAACTAAGAATTAAAATTTAAAGCAAGTCTACTTTTCACCGGTTGTCAGTATTGTGACTTGAATGCAAGTATGAATTCTGCTTAACAAGGCAAATGGTCATCTGCTGGAACCTCTCACGCTCTCTGACATGCACAACATATTCACCACCCTGCCAACATCACTGCATAATTGAAAGCATCATTCTCCACTTCCCTCATACCGGGTCACTGGCCTGCCACTCCCTCAAAGCAATATCCCCTGTCATCATCTGTACAGTGTCTGTAGGCTCTTTAGTGCTGTTGTTTGCATAAACAAACAGCACAGCTTTGTTATCAATAGGACACCCTTTACTGAAAGTAGTAACACTCAATCAACAGCACTGGTGAATACCAAAATATATCAGAGTCATCCAACAAGGCACACTTACCTATACCACACGAACCCAACCCCATCCCCACTTTTGTTTTCCTTCTTTACAGTAAAGAATATTGACTTATACTGATACCAGTGGATCTTACAGGTAGGCGACAAAATAATTTGCCGGAATCTGGAGCACAATAAGGAGAGTTGCTGGAGGAACTCAGCAGGCAGAATACCATTTGTGGAAGGAAATGGATAGTCAGTATTTTGGATGCATACCCTTCAACATCTGAAAGATATACTGGCATCACTATAAATTAATACCAAATCACTGTTATAACAAAGGTACAATGCTTAAAATAAAGATATTTCTCTTAGAACCCTGCATTTTGTTCTGACTCCACAATTAAATTTTCAGCATAATACTCAAGATATGTTGAAGCACAGATGAAGGACAGGCTTTGATTCAGCACAAATGTAGGTTCAATGTGAACATCAGGAAGTCTTTATTTATGCAGTGATAAATACTTGTGGAGGTTCTGCCAATAAATATGGAATAATTCCAGTGTTGTTAGATGTTATGATAGGGTAGCAAAAGGTTTATATGCAAGAACAAACTATGGGCTAATTGGCCTCTTGAATCTTTGCTAATGTAGCTCTCAATGTAAGTTTCATCCTGAATTCAAAATATCCTCTTTGCACATATTCTGGCTTGGGTGCCAAGATCTGTGCAAACCCTAGCTAAACCGGACACACCAGGGTTTGTTTAATGTCACCTCCCTTACACTGTACTGCACAGGAAACTAAGTGATTGCTTATTCTCCCAGTGGGATTGTCCTAACTCTCACTTGGCTCCTCCCCATAACTGAAAGCTGCTTCAGCGTATTTTTATCAAATGTTATTTGATAAATAAAACTTGAAAAAAATGTCATTTAAAATGATATGACACATGAACAGAAACCCCATTTGGACACAAAGTGCCTGAACTGCTGAGTTACTCCAGCACTTTGTGTCCTTTTTTGTAAACCAGCATGTGCATTTCCTTTTTCCACAGTGGACATTTTTATCTGAATCCTATCTCAGAATATTTTCACAATTTTTCATGCACTCTAACCTGATATTTTCCAGATTTATGCTTCTGTAAAAACTGCTTGAAATTTTAAAACTTTTCTTAACGTAGTGATACTGGATGGTGGTATAAAAAAAACTGTTGGTGGAACCCAGCAGGTCGAACAGCATCTGTAGAAGAAATGGAATTGTCAAGCTTTTGGGTTGACATGCTGCATAAGTCAATTTTACAGTAAAATGGTATTTTCGGATGTTTCCCCTTTTTGCATTTTCTACCACAAATTCTTCCTGAAAATTCTATCGTTTAGTCAAATTCACACTGGATGAATGACAGATCCAACAAGTTAACTTTATTCATTTTATTTGAAGCCGTAGTATCATAACTTTCATTGACATTGCAAGCCTACTATATAATTCAACCAATTAATAAAATACTCTAAATCAAACATAATTTATAATATTGTACTACATGTAAATATTATATTTGGAATATTGATTGTTGAAATTTTTAACTGAATTAGTTTGAAGCTTATAGATTCATGATGACATTGTCAAATGTTATTATCCTGGCATGCACTACCTTAATTTCACAGTAGAAAACACTGGAAAATAGCATTATTTATATTACATATTTGGGGATTTTTGCAGAAAATACAATTGCATTGCAGAATACAATTAACATTTATTAACTGGGATGGTGGTGGGGGCATATTCAATAATCACATTTAAATGACTTTTGAATAGGCACATAGATATGCAGGGAATGGAGGCATATGGATGTGTACGCAAATTCGAGGTGGTCTTGGCATCATGTTCGACACAGACATGTGAGCTGAAGAACCTGTTCATGTGATGTACCTATGCTTTGAAATTGGTTGGCCATTTGAAGAAAAATATTTTGCAAAACAATATTTGGATAAGCATAACATTACCAACTATAGAATACATACAATACAATATTACATACAATACAACACATAAGTGCAGTCAGTAAAAATTGTTCTATTTGATTCCTGTTCAATATTAATAGCTACTTTTGCCGCATTCACTCAACTGATGTTTTGATATCAACGGTAATCTCCGTAGTTACTTGGCATGAGGAAGATGGGTGGAGCATTATTTATTCCACTCAAGGAAATCATTGTTAATCTATGACGTAACTGTTTAAACCTCATTGTGGTTCAATAACTTATGTTGATGAAAATGTGTCATTCTTACTTATTTCAGTAATACTTCTTCATGCAGGTGTATTGTCCAACAATTCCTTTAAAGACTGCCTCTAAATTCTATATTAAAATCTCAGCTCCCAGAAAAGTAGTTGCTCTCCACCATTTAAGAGACTTTTGGATAGGCATATGGATATGCGGGGAATGGAGGGATATGGATTTTATACAGGCAGATAAGAGTTGGACTTAGCATCATATTCATCACATGCATTGTGGGCTGAAGGGCCGGTTCCTGTGCTATACTGTTCTATCTTCTCCTAACCCATCAGTTCACCCTTAATACAACAAATACTACACTCCAGTTAGCCATTAAACTGAAGAGAATTCATTCATAGTTTGTGCCATCTCCCTTCATAATTGTATCATTCCACCCTGCTCTCGCTCCCCATATTCCCAACCATGCGCTAGGTGTATTTTAACCAGGTAGTTATAAAGCATAAATCCTGTCATGTAATTATTAAGGCATTGTTCCACTTGTCTTTCTAATTAGTTTATTTACTCATCCATGACATTCTAACACACGTGTGTCTGTATGTCTCAGTGCCTGCTGTATCTCGAGGCATTCTAAATTTAATAAGTATTCTCTTTGTAAGCGTTTTTAGGTTCAGAAGCGTTGACCCCTTTGGCTACAGTGAAATTTACAATGGTACAGTTTTACCCATTCACTTAATCATGGTCGATCTGTGACATAAATACTTAATACCAGCTTTTGCTCATTAAACCGTGATACGTTAGATTAATAACACTTTTTGCAATTTAATGTTTCCACCTAAACTGCTACCATGTTGTTATTCACTATATCTTGAGCAAATTTGCATATACTGTTTTCTACCCTACCATTAAGTAATTTAAAAACACAATGAATAGTTTTTGTCTCAACGGATGTGTAGGAACGAACTGCAGATGCTGGTTTAAACTGAAAATAAACATAAAAAGCTGGATTAACTCAGCAAGTCAGACAGCATCTCCGAAGAAAAGGAATAGGTGATGTTTTGGGTCTGAAGAAGAGTCTCGACCCAAAACGTCATATATTCCTTTTCACCAGAGATGTTGTCTGACCTTCTGAGTTACTCCAGCTTTATGTGTCCATCTCCTGTCTCAAAGGAGATTGCTGTGGGATCCTGTTAATGTAAATGTCTGCCCATCACCAATGCTATCTCTCACTGCTCAATCACTTTCCTAACCAGGTCAATAACTTGCCTTTAGATTCATAAATTTCACCTGTAGCCAGCCTTCCCTTTTCAGTGAAGCTTAATTGAATAACAACCCTATGGCTCCGTGATAGGATTAGGGTTGCGCAGATCGGTTCAAGAACCTGATATTTATCGGAAAGTAACTATCCCTGCACCTGGTGGTGTGGGACTTCAGGCTTCTGTACCTCCTGACCGATGGTAGCAGTGAGAAAAATGGCCTTAACTGGACAGCGGGGATCCTTGATGATAGATGCCGTCTACTTGAGGAAACACCTCAGGTAAATGCATTCAATGGTGGGAAGAGCTATGCCCATGAAGAATCGGGCTGAGTCCACCACTCTCTGTCATCTCTAGTGCTCCCGTGCATTGGAACTGCTGTACCAGATCATGATGCAACCAGTCAGGATACTTTCTCCCACTTCAGTAACATTTTCAAAGTAATTTTATGTTCCCAAACCAACAGAAACATAGACATATTAGTTTCTATGATGAGCAATGGCTCACAAACAAGTGGAAGTTTTTCAAGCATTCAAAAAGTCAGGATACTTTCTCCAGCAGTTTGTGTCGAACGGTCTCAACGCGAAACGTCACCTATTACTTTTCTTCAGAGATGTTGCCTGACCCGCTGAGTTACTCCAGCATTTTGTGTCTATTTTCATTACTATTACTTTGCCTACATAGATTTTGCTGAATTCCTGTACCTGTTTCAATATTGCTTTCCTTGGGCTGAGTAGTTTACTATCATCTTTCTCTGTGTAAAGGCCAACGCAAATTAAGAAAATGCCCACAATTTTGTACACTATCTCCATTTTCAAAGAACCTGCAATGCTCATGCTCTACCTGCATTTTTCAATCATATTTGTAAGGTTTTGTGCTGATTTTGATGTCCCTTGCAAATTAATCTTCACTTTTACCAGCTCTTACTGTTCAGTTGTCTTTTGTTTCTCATGTTTGTCTCAACATTTGTTAGCATTTATGCCTTCATGAATACTTTTACAATTGGCATTATGTCAATCTTTACTTCTCTTTGACGAGACCATTTGTCCCATTGGGGGATTTAAGACGGCTTCTTTAAAGTTTTTTTAAACTGCTCTCGATGACATATCGTCATTTTAGGTATGGCCAATTGTCTGTGTACAATCTCTGCCTCGTTATATTACATGAGCCACAACTAAATCAAGACCACTCCCTGTATCCATCCACCTATCACTTTCCAGGCTTTCTCCTGCCCCACTTCTTTTTTTCAGCTTTCTCCCTAATACTCCAGTCTGAAGAAGGATCCCAAACCTAAATGTCACCTGACTGTTCCCTCCCCTGATGCTGCTTGACCCAATGAGTTCCTCCATTTTGTGTTTTATTAACTTAAATTCTAAGTAATTGCTTCACATTTCTTCTTGCAATTTCTACTTTTAGCTCAACAGAAACTAATATGTCCTGTGTCTTTGTATTTCAGAACATATTTTTGCAGAAAACTATCCTGAATGCCCTGAAGAAAATCATTATCTTCCTAATCACAAAAGGATCTCAACTATGTTCCACCTTGTTTGTCCCCAAATGTTCCCGTGGACCTTATGACCTGAAATGTTTAGTTATCAAATGAATATGTTGTGTTTTGCCACATAATATTGTTCCATGTATCTCTGCCGGCCATGGATTTATTTTCACCTCGAGAATGAAATCCAGCTTTGTCCAAGATTATAATGAGGTCTCAGGCTGAGAAATTCTGGCAGGAACTATATGAAGTATCAGTGAACAAGTAACTGTTGTGTAAGTGTTGTTGGTAGCTAAGTCAATGAGGTGTTCCCACACTTTGTAGACTGATGGGATAGCAAATAGGTTTGAACCTATCCTTATTTTAAATGGGCAGTTCATCTTCAGATTAAATGTCTACTTTTTTGGTTTGTTCCCTGTGTAATAGCTGCACTGGAGCAATTGGCAACAGATGCAGCTAGTTCAAGAGTGCAAACTTCACCATTGTAGAATGATGTGGTTGGAATCTACCTATCCGCAGGATGTTCAGTTGTTCCTTACTATCACAGAAATGAATCAGTCATCTGAAGTAGGATCCCGGTCCAAAACATCACCCATCCATGTTCTCCAGAGATGCTGCCTGACTCGCTGAGTTGCTCCAGCACTTTCTGTCCAAAGTTGTTGCAAACTGGTGGCAGATTTCATAAAATAAGACCGAGACTGGTTAATTCGAATGACCAAGATGGTTGTAAACCTTTTAGCCTTGTTCTGTGCAATCATATGCTTGGCTCTGCCATTATGAAGGATGGAATAAGCTTAAAGCCTGCTGCCATTAATTGCTTAATCATCCAAACATCATGCTCCACTGACTGTAGTAAACAGCAACTGTTTCGTTTGATTTTTGGTTACGGGAGCATTAAGCTCGGGCTATAGCAAACTATAAAGTAACTCAGCAGGTTAGGCAGCATCTGCAGTCATCGATATGAAACCTTTACAGTTAGGACGCTTCAACATACTCTGAAGAAAGGTCTCAACTCGAAACATAATCTACCCATGTCTACCAGAGCTGCTGCCTGACCCGCTGAGTTACTCTAGTACGTTGTGTTCTACCCAGGATTCCAGCATCTGCAATTCCTTGTATCAGATTACCTGCGCTGTAGCTTCATCAGCTCCTTGCACTCTTATGGGGCAGCACAGGGGCACAGCTGGTGAGCTGCTGCCTCACAGCACCAGATACTCAGGTTTGATCCTGACCTCAGAATGCTGTGTGTGAAATTTGCCTTCTCCCTGTGATCATGGGGGTTTCTGCTGGATGCCCAAGTTTTCTCGCACATATGGATTTAAAAGATAGTTAGATAGAGCTCTAGGGGCTAGTGGAGTCAAGGGATATGGGGAGAAGGCAGGCACGGGTTATTGATAGGGGACGATCAGCCATGATCACAATGAACGGCGGTGCTGGCTCGAAGGGCCAAATGGCCTCCTCCTGCACCTATTTTCTATGTTTCTATACCAAATGTGTGTGCAGTTTGTAGGTTCATTGGCCTCTGTAAATTGGCCTCTGTAAATTGCCCCTAGTGTGTAGGGAGTGGACGGGAAAGTAGCATCTGTAAATTGCCCCTAGTGGGTAGGGAGTGGATGGGAAAGTAGCATAACATAGAACTAGTGTGAGCGGGTGATCAAATGGTCAGCATTGACTCAGTGGGCTGAAGGGCCTGTATCCATGCTGCATCTTACAATTGATTACAAAGTGTACTAGGATTGACAACCCCATCTTCCCAGCCTAATAGTAACAGCAGCTTGAGGTATATAATGGACCACAAAGTCAGATTGCTGTGGTTTATAATGCTGTTGCTGCCATTGATCTTCAGCAGCTCATGGACACTGGCCTCTAAGCTGCTAAATCAGATTTTAACCTATTCAACTGTAGCTCAGTGGGTACAGCTTTTGTTGCGGTCAAGTGATCTTGGGTTCATGTCTCAATCCAGCACAATGGTGCAATCTGTGATCAGTTTACTTTCATTTGCGACTAAAATTTATTGTAGCATCATTTTTATTTGAAATATTTAATGGTTTATATAATCCAGATGCATTGTGAATGTATCTCTTGTGTGATTTATTCATCACAGCTTAACTGCAGAGTTATCAGATCAATATGCTTGTGAGATATAACTGGGACTATTGATTTATTAGCACAGAATAATCAAATTTTATTCTTATGAAAAGGGATGATACAGTTTCCATGAAAAACATTTATCACTCAAAAATAAGCCAATAGGGTAATGAATTGATGTGCATCACATCACTGCAATACCACCTATTCATGTTATTCTATTAAATATGTGTCATAAGATTGCAAAGATTTTATAGTCCTATCTACACTGATATATATGGCACAAACTGTAAATATTTATAGCCCAGTCTGTGATGGCAGATGTATATATCTTCCATTTGTAATGGTTACAATGACATTTCTGACTATATTGCTAAACTAGCTCCCCCCCCCCCTACAAAACAACACTAATCTTATTTTATGTCCATTACAACTCATCCCTGGTGAAGAGCGATGCCAAAACGGGAAAACCTATGCTATTTAACAACAAGACAATAGGTGCAGGAATAGGCCCTTCGGCCCTTCGAGCCAGCACCGCCATTCAATGTGATCATGGCTGATCATCCCCAATCAGTACCCCGTTCCTGCCTTCTCCCCATATCCCCTGACTCCGCTATCGTTAAGAGCCCTATCTAGCTCTCTCTTGAAAACATTAAAACTATAAATGCTGTACATGCAGCATAAAAGAACAAGATTGAGTGTGAAAAATCACAAGAAATCGAGAGCAATTACCATCTTAAAAAGAAAAAGTTAATCGAATAGTTATCCAAATCCAGATATCCTTTATCCAAATTATATTTTTTACCAACGGCACATGTAGCGATGTTACAAAACCTACCTTCAGCGGCGCTGCAGTTCTGCCACTAGCCGTGTGCAAGACTTTGGCGCCTTTGGGGAGGGGGGCGGGATTAAAATGCATGTTTGCATCGCTTATCGAAGAGGGATTTCCTCGGGCTGCGAGTCGATGAAGAAAAATCGATCAGACTTCCATTCCTGTTTTTTTTTTGAATCGCTGTACAATTTAATAGTTTGATTAAAATAAAAAGTGACTTTGAACGTCCTCAATGCCTACAGCAATATGAGGACAAAAGAAAGGGTAAGTCGTCTATTTTACATATAATCTTGCTTCTTGGGGTGGCTTTAACAGACCACAGTCTGTTCGTATTGGTGGAAATGTGTCAGACTCGATAACAATCAGCATGGGAGCACCTCAAGGCTGCGTGCTCAGCCCCCTGCTGTACTCTCTCTATACTCATGACTGTGTAGTCGGTCACAGTGTGAATCCATCATCAAGTTCGCTGACGACACCACTGATGGGGATGAGTCGGCGTACAGAAGAGAAATCGAGCAACTGTCCATATGGTTGCCTGCACAATAACCTGGCCCTCAACACCAGAAAAACGACGGAACTGATTGTGGACTTTGGAAGCAGTAGGATGCGGACCCACAGTCCTGTTTATATCAACGGGTCGATGGTTGAACGGGTCAAGAGCTTCAAATTCCTGGGCGTGCACATCTCTGAAGATCTTTCCTGGTCCGAGAACACTGATGCAATTATCAAGAAAGCTCATCAGTGCCTCCACTTCCTGAGAAGATTACGGAGAGTCGGTTTGTCAAGGAGGACTCTATCTAACTTCTACAGGTGCACAGTAGAGAGCTTGCTGACCGGTTGCATCGTGGCTTGGTTCGGTAACTTGAGCGCCCTGGAGAGGAAAAGACTACAAAAAGTAGTAAGCACTGCCCAGTCCATCATCGGCTCTAACCTTCCTCCCATCGAGGGGATTTACCGCAGTCGCTGCCTCAAAAAGGCTGGCAGTATCATCAAAGGCCCACACCATCCTGGCCACACACTGATCTCCCTGCTACCTTCAGGTAGAAGGTACAGGATGCTGAAGACTGCAACCTGGGACCTGGTTCAGGAATAGTTACTTCCCCACAGCCATCAGGCTATTAAACCTGGCTTGGACAAAACTCTGAACATTAATAACCAATTATCTGTTATTTGCACTTTATCAGTTTATTTATTCATGTGTGTATATATTTATATAATGGTATATGAACACACTGATCTGTTTTTGTAGTCAATGCCTACTATGTTCTGTTGTGTGAAGCAAAGCAAGAATTTCATTGTCCTATCAGGGACACATGACAATAAACTCACTTGAACTTGAATCTAATTTTACGTTGAGTAAATGTGATTTGGGCCCCACACAAACCGGCAGTGTCTTTTCTGCCGATATGGGGTTCAAATTCACCGCAAATGCAACATTCCAATCGATCGCATTCCAGAAACACCCACTCGCAAGATTATTAAAATTCTCATTTTTTTGGACAATCATGTCATAAGAGCATCTAAATCATCTATATTTAGTGTAATTGTCCATCCGTAATCAATATTTTTAGAGTAATATACACAACAGCTTTAGCTACATTTATTGAGCTGATTGTGATTATATTGAAAGTGGATGTTTCTAGATTAATTTATGGGAATTAAACATTACATTCCATCCATCTGGCATATGTTCATGACAGTGAGATTTAAAAATCATGTTATATTGTGAATTCTTAGTTTGTTATTTGGATACTTAGGCTATTAAAAGAAAATATCATTTTCTTAAGAAATTGAATTTATAGGACATTCTTAATGGGAAAGTAGTGGGCTGAAACCATATCATGCATGGTTTGAAGAGCAAAAACTTGTATTTACAATGCCAAAATTGAAAAGTTGAGAAAAAACAAGGTGTACAGAGTTGCTTATTGGTTAAAATCTGAGGAGTATGATGATGTTACTGATTATGATATGCCAATGTACCAGCTAGCAACTGATCTTCTCCATAAAGACTTGGTCTATTGCAAGAAATTGTAATTTATTTACCTATCTGTTACGGACTTACAGCATATAATACAATAATATTAAAGTTCTGATCTTGAGAATATCACATTTTTGAATTTTCAAGGCAGTCTGTGTGTTTATTACTATTTCCGTCACAACGGTCAATTTTGTAATTAGCTACAATTCGGTAACTAACTAATTACAGGCTTTAATTTCAGGTCATCCAAGTAACATATTATATTTGTTTCAGAATGCTTCAATCTATAATAACTGAAAATTTCATTCAGGTCTCTTAATTTTTAAGAAAGTTATGGACTTTTTAACTGTCCTCGATCACAGCTTTTGTGTTAAGGCAATGGAAAAGCAATAGTGAACAAGATGCTAATTTCCGAGTATGAAAATGGCCAAAACTTTTTAAATACTGAAGATATGAAAGTGAATTAGGTGTCAAATTAAACGTTTTTTTATGCTTTATCCGATGGGATAAATTGCAGACTTGATTTTAAAAACTCAAAATGTTGTAACATTGCTGGCATACGACAATGCAGCGAAAACACCCCTGGCGGCAAGAGCGATGAAGATTTGTTTATACTCGACTGCAAGACGAACCTTGGCAAAGGTACGTTCGCCGCAAGCGCATGATACTTTCCGATCAAACATTATCGGGGGGGAAGGTAATTCAAACCTGCGTTGAAGTTTAGAAGGGAAACACGCGAGAGCCGCGGACCGCTGCTGTTGTCGCCTCCATCTCCTCACAGCACCTGCTCGTCGGAGCGGTCGCCGGGCGCCAGCACGCATGCGGCAGGACGCGCGTGACATCATCTCCCTCGCACGAGAGCAGTGCGCGTGCGCGAGGAGCCGTTGGGCGAGCGCTCGAGACCGAGGGAGCGGCAGCGGGTTCAGTTCGCCATCGGGAGCCGCTTGGATATTTTATTTCAGCATTTATTTTTAATTATCGTTCTTCCGCGGGAAGAGAGGATTTGTTTGCTTTTCTCCCTTCACCGTCAAACCTCGCTGACGGCCAGGATGTCGAGCCGCGAAGAGGAGCGCAGGAAGCTGGCGGAGATCATCAACCACTGGAACGCCAACCGCTTGGATCTGTTTGAGATCAGCCAGCCGACCGAGGTGAGTCCGGCTCCGGCCGCAGGAGAGGTCCGCCATGTCCCCGACCTACGGTGGGCGCTTTGGCCCCGGGGTCAGGAGGTGCGATGAGCCCCGAGATGAGGGGTGTGGGGGTGGAGAGTCTGCAGGGTCCGGCGTCTGGCAAGGCGTCCACGACAACAAAAGGCAGCCGGGGCCCCGGGCTCGGCTTGCCGAGGGGTGGGGAGCGGGAGCCGGGATTGGTTTGTAGCTGGGGGGGGGGGGGGGGGGGGGTGGTGGTAGGGGGTTGCAGTACCATCGATTATTGTGGCAGAGATAATAAAAAGCAGAGTTCCCGCACGCTAACCCCCCCCCCCCCCCCCCCCCTAAACGCGCTGCTGTGTCATGTTAACCAAGTCCCCGACACAGAGTTAAAGGGCGTGCCGGCCCCTGTTGTTCGCAGCTGCCCAGCCAGGTTTTTACCCGGGTGCAGCTCGAGTGAAGCTACAGCTCCCCAGTGTAGGCCGGCACGGACGTCCTGCGTTAATATATTTGCATCGTAGCTTTTAAAAAAATATATACAATGCAATCACTAATCAAATATTAAGCTATATTTGACCAATTGCATCAGCCCGGATTTCGTGCATTAAAATCCCCCCTACCCCGTTTTTTCACCCCCATCCTTAGAACCATCATTGTGCAAGGGTTTGAGACTTAGTTTTCAGGATTTTTCATGCGAGTTGTTCATGTTGATTTCCAAATGGGCCCGTGGAGGTCGTTGCACACATGTTGTGCACAAATTTGTGAATTGTTGCGATTTTATTTGCGATTGTCGCTTTAGTAAAATAGATCGGGAAAGACAAACATCTGTCGAGAAATGAATGAGATTTCGTTCAAACGTGCAATGAGTATTCTTTACATTACTAGTTCTATTAGACAAAATTATAAACTGACCTATGTTCTTTAAACTAAAAAATATTATTTAACGCCTTAGACCATATGTCGAATGATCAAATTATAAAGATTATTGGACAAGATCAACTTCAACTAGTTGACGCTTTCTCAAAACTCTTGTATACTCATTCCTTACTCTGTCAGGATGATCAATTGCAGGTAACCTGCGGTCCTGATCTATCATGTGAAGAATCTGTTACTCAAAACTAAGCCCTACAATTGGCCAGGGAATATTTCGATTATTGAGTTGGAATAAACACATCATACAGTATCCTGGCAAATGCAAAAAAACGCGATTACCTGACATCCATGTGCTGTTTTAGTATAAGAAATAAGTTTGCAATATCTTTCAAGAACTGACTCTTTTAAACTTTACTTGTCCTTGAGAGGTCATGTATCAATCGTAACCATTTGTCATTGGTCCTGGTATAATGGACTGGAGCATGTCTAGTTGGCTTGCATTACATGTCGTTTTAAGTGAGTGTCAAACCACAAGCAAACAAGAACAGTCCAACTTGCCAATGTAGAAACAACAGTAGAAGTTCTGTCTGAATTCTATATATTGCAGTATATTGAAGAAAAGCTGCCAAAATCAATTATTTCAAGTATTCTTAATAATTGTAGGGAATCATTTACCATTGCTATATTTAGAAGACAATGTTATTAGCCATAGTCTGAAGAAGGGTTTCGCCCTTTATCTACCTCCATCAGTCTGAAGAAGGGTTTCGCCCTTCATCTACCCCCATCAGTCTGAAGAAGGGTTTCGGCCCAAAACGTTGCCCATCTCCTTCGCTCCATAGATGCTGCGGCACCCGCTGAGTTTCTCCAGCATTTTGTGTACCCCCGTTATCAGCCATAGCTTTTGTTGGGATTCCAACTTAGTATCATTTTACCGTTGATTCAGAAAACATGTTTGTATCCACTTTGACTAATGATGTAGCTCAATGATTTTGTCTTTTTATACTGCAAATGAGTTGCATTCGAATGCAGTTAAATCTCTTCAGATTGTTGTTTGGATTTTGAAGATGAGGAGAAAAGAAAAGGGTCAGCTCATCGGATTTTCATTTTGAACAGTGGGGATGGTAGGTTGCAAATATACAGTGTCCTCCACAATGTTTGTGACAAAGACCCATTATTTATTTATTTGCCTCTATTCCGCACTTTGAGATATGTAATTTAAAAAAAACACGTGGTTACAGTGCAAATTGTAGGATTTTAATAACGGGTATTTCTATACATTTTGGTTTCACCATGTAGAAATGACAGCTATGTTTATACATAGTTTTCCCCGCCCCCCCCCCCCCCATCTCAGGGCACCATAATGTTTGGGACGCATGGCTTCACAGGTGTTTGTAATTCTTCAGGTGTGTTTAATTGCCTCCTTACTGCAGGTATAAGAGAGCTCTCAGCATCTAGTCTTTCCTCCAGTCTTTCCATCACCTTTGGAAACTTTTATTGCTGTTTAGCAACATGAGGACCAAAGTTGTGCCAATGAAAGCCAAAGTAGCCATTATGAGACTGAGAAACAAGAATAAAACTATTTGAGATATCAGCCAAACATTAGTCTTACCAAAACCAACTGTTTGGAACATCATTAAGAAGAAAGAGAGCACTGTTGAGCAAAACGGACTGGCAGGCCAAGAAAGACCTCCACAGCTGATGACAGAAGAATTCTCTCTGTATTAAAGAAAAATCCACAAACACCTGTCCCGACTGATCAGAAACACTCTTCAGGAGTCGGGTGTGGATTTGTCAATGACCACTGTCTTCTGAAGACTTCATGAACAGAAATACAGAGGCTACACTACAAGATGCAAACCATTGGTTAGCTGCAAAATTAGGATGACCAGGTTACAGTTTGTCAAGAAGTACTTACAAGAGCAACCACAGTTCTGGAGAAAGGTTTTATGGACAGATGAGACGAAGATTCACATATCTGAGTGATGGCAAGAGCAAAGTATGGAGGAGAGCAGGAACTGCCCAAGCATATCACCTCATCTGTGAAACACAGTGGTGGGGGTGTTGTGGCCTGGGCATGTATGTCTCCTGAAGCTACTGGCTCACTTATCTTCACAGGGCTCGAAATTAGCAGTTGCCCGGGTGCCAATGACCACTCAAACTGCCGCCGGGCAACCTAAACGGCGAGTCATTTTGCCGTGTTTGGCACGCAAATACTGGTTTACACCGAAAGACACAAAAAACTGGAGTAACTCAGCGGGTCAGGCAGATTCTCTGGTGAATAGGAACGTGATTTTTCGTGTCGGCGGCAACAGCTGTAGAGCAGGGCAAAGATACTAGGAGCGGGGTGACGAAGGGCCGGAGCGAATGACGGGCCCCGCACAGCGGCAGCAGCGGCTGCGACAGCGCCTCCATCGCCTCCTATTCCCGCACCCCGCACGCCGGAAGGAGACCTCTCTCTTCCTCCCTCCCTCCTCCCGGCCTCAGCGTGTGAGAGGGGTTGTTTTGAAAGCTATCGCCCTGATAACGGCCGCTGCCTGCAAACCCGCTAACGGTGCTTTCAAAACAACCCCACTTGCACGCTGAGGCCGGGAGGAAGGGAGAGGGAGGTCTCTTTCCGCCGGGTGAGGTGCGAGAGGAGGAGGCGGTGGAGCCGCTGTGGCGGCCGCTGAAGCAGCTGCACCAAAGATCCTATAGCTATAGGATCTTTGAGCTGCACCGTGGCGAGGAGATCCCAACCGCCTCCCCCTTTGGCGGCGGCACTTTGGCGTTGGACAGGGACGGCCAAGGCAGCGGGGTGATGTTGTCCAAGGAGTGCTGACCTTCCTTCCTCCTCACCTCCTCTTCTCGCTCTCTCTCTCCCTCTCTCTCTCCCCTGTGCTCCCCTCCCAATCTACCCCCCCCCCATCTATTCATCACCCTACCCACCTCGCATTGATGCTCCTGCCACACCCCCATCCCCCAACCATCCCACACTGGACCCCCAATTCATCCTGTACTGACCCCCCTTCCCATCCACCCTGCACTTCAGCCCCCATTCATACTGCACTGATCCTTCCATTCGTCCCGTACTGACCCACCCTCCATTTACCCTGCACCGACCCCCCCCCCCCATCCATCCTGTATTGATCTCCCCATTCATCTTTTACGGATCCCCCATTCATCCTGTACTGATCCCCTCATGCATCCTGTGCAGACCCTCCTATCCACACGGTCCTGACCCCCTTCCCCCCCATTCATCCTGTACTGAACCCCCCATTATTGAGGTTCAAACAAAATTTAGTTTCTGCAGTCATACAAACAAGAAAAGAACCAAGATACAGCACAATTTACACAAACATCCATCACAGTTAATCTCCTCACTGTGATGGAAGGCAAAGTCTTATCTGTCCCCTGCACTCCCCATTCTCCTCCCGATGTCAAAGCCCCCGGCGGGTGATGGTAAATAAATAAATTCAATCTGTGCTGGGCGACGCAAGGCCGCGCTCCTGGTCTTGATGTTAAAGCCCCCGGCGGGTGCTAGTAAGTCCTGAGGCCATTAAAGCCGCGCCGGGCGATGTAAGGCCCCGCTCCAGGTCAATTTCAACCCCACAACTTGGGCGGGAGAAGTTGCCGCCGCGGGAGCTCCAAAAAGCGGTCTCCCACTATGGACCGTGAGCTCCCAGTGTCACCGTCCACCGGCCTGCAGCTGGAGCCTCCGAATCTCCGACGTCGGGCAACAGCAGCGCGTCACCACAGCTCCTCCCGTTCCAAACTCTGCCAGCTCCATGATGGTGAGTAGTCCGCAGCTCCGCCACTGGAGCCCCAGGTCCGGTTGGAGGCCGCTCCACGGTGTTAGGCCACAACGACAACGGAGACCTGACAGAGAAAAGATCGGGTCTTCCTTACAAGGAAAATATTTTAAAAGTTTCTCCCACCCCCCCCCTACACATACCCAGCTAAAAACAAAACAAAACACTATAACTACACTCAAACGAGACAAAAAAGTAAAAAAGACAGATGGACTGCCGAGGCCGCTGCGACCAGAGTCGCGCCACCCATAGAATATAGAGTGCAAGCTTAGAGGTCTTGTGACTTGTCCACAATTCCGTGCTGTGTATAAATGAAAGATTCATAAGATGTGTAGGTACAAGTATATCACCATTTACTCCAGAAGAAGCTAAGAGTAAATGGAATTGAATGGCTTTCTAAGGATCAATATAATGTATGCTGTAGCAATCTGATTTCAGATAGTTTTCACCATCTGATCGTTGAAGAAGGCCTTGGACCAATTGCAGGCACGTGCTTCTGATTGGCATTGGAACACGTGATTAACCATGATGAGACTGCTGCAGTGATTTTTTTTGTTCTCGGTAACAAGACAAGTAGCTAATTTTACATAAGAACCTTTAAGGGCCTGTCCCGCCTAGGCTATTTTTTAGGCGACTAGGCTGTCGCTGGGGATGTCGCCTGTATGGTCGTGAATAGTCTTCTCAGTCGCCCAAAGAGTAGTAGTGTCTTTCTGGTCGCCGCTGGATTTTCTACATGTTTAATCTGGTGCGTACAAACTGGGTATCTTGCGATGAATTGGGGAGGCTATGTTGAGAGTTAATCTACAGCTTGCAGCATAGTGGCAATATTAAAGAGATTAGTTAAATAGCACTAATAATTTAGTTTTCTAAAATAATGCTCAGTTCAATTTCCCAGGTTTTTGACTGTGGTTCCATAATATTGAACTTATGGAATAGTTCAGTTGATAGCTAGATAGGGTGTGTTTATAATGACCTTTGTACAGCTTATCTTTGGCTTGTTACTAGAGTGTTTCTCGCATGATACTTGAATAATATATTTCATCTTTTGGTCTGCATGTTATTTCTGGGTTACTTTCAATGTGCAATGTCACATATATTATGGCATACCAAAGATGCTTGCATAATTTAGCATTTCAAAAATTTTGAAGATAATATGGATGTTATGGAAGATAACTTTCAACTTTCAATAGGATCTTTGGTGCAGCTGCTTCTGACGGAAGGAGGCCTCCCTCTCCCGGCCTCAGCGTGCGGAAGGGTTTGTTTTGAAAGCGCCGTTGGCAGAATGGCAGGCAGCGGCCGCTATCAGGGCGGGAGGAAGAGATGGAGCCGCGGCCGCCGCTGCTGCTGTTCAGGGGCCGTCATTCGCTCCAACCCTCCATCACCACGCACCTGATATCTTTGCTCCGTAATACAGCCTCCGCTGACACGAAACATCACTTTCGTTTTCTCCAGAGATGATGCCCGAACCTGCTGAGTTACTCCAGTTTTTTGTGTCTACGGTATAATTTCAATTCAATTCAATCTTTAATGGTCATTGTGCAGTGTACAGTACAGAGACAAGGAAATGCAGTTAGCGTCTTCCCAGAAGAGCAAACGTAGAATAATGAAAGGTAAAATATATATATAAATGTACAAACAGTATACTGGGGGAAGGAGTGTCCGGTGTCCGGGGCTGGGGGGGGGGGGGGGGGGGGGGATGATTGGCAATCACCGAGGTGCAGAGTTAAGTATTGTAACAGCTACAGGGAAGAAGCATTTCCTGAGCCTGCTGGTCCGGCAAATGGAGGGACCTGTAGCGCCTCCCGGGTGGGAGAAGGGTAAACAGTCTGTGGCTGGGGTGAGACCAGTCCTTGACGATGCTGCGCGCCCTTCGCAGACATTGTTTGCTATGGACAGACTCAATGGAGGGGAGTGAGGAACCGGTGATGTGTTGGGCAGTTTTCACTACCCTCTGCAATGCTTTCCGGTCGGAGACAGAGCAGTTGCCATACCATACTGTGATACAGTTGGTAAGGATGCTCTCGATGGTGCAGCGGTAGAAGTTTACCAGAATCTGAGGAGACAGATGGACCTTATTTAGTCTCCTCAGGAAGACGAAACGCTGATGAGCCTTCTTGACCAGTGTAGAGGTATTGTGGGTCCAAGAGAGGTCACCAGTATCTGCAGTGCCAAGCTGGGCAAAATGACTCGCTGTTTAAGTTGCCCGGCGGCACTTTGGGTGGTCATTGGCACCTGGGCAACCGTTAAATTCGAGCCCTGATACACCCATCTGCCATTCAAGTCTTGAAGGTTTCAGCCTTCATGCTCCCCCTGGGCAGAATGTACCAGAACCTCACCACTGAATTGAAAAAAAAAAACTGATCTCCCCTTTGTTTTGAGGAGTTACAGGGCTCATGCTTAACTTTTTCCCCCAGTTGCCAGCCGGGCAACCTTGGCAGCTTTTTAGGTTGCCAAATGACAGTTTAGGTGGTCATTTAAGACGGCTTGCATGACACGTGCGAAAATGTGCTCGAAGTGCATAGTTACCAGTCGGAATTATGGTCATTGAAGCATCCACATATTATTTCTGCTTCAAATAAAGTCACAAACTAAACATATTCACCAATAAAGACATGATATATACCACAATGACATGCAGCAAAATTACAATACAAATCTCTTTTTACATGTTGCAATGAATGCAATTTATATGGTTATTCAGCGTATGATCAACCTCGGTGAGACCAAGCGCAGGCTTGGCGATCGCTTCGCACAACACCTCCACTCAGTTTGCAATAACCAACCTGATCTCCCGGTGGCTCAGCACTTCAACTCCCCCTCCCATTCCGAATCCGACCTTTCTGTCCTGGGCCTCCTCCATGGCCAGAGTGAGGCCCACCGCAAATTGGAGGAATAGCACCTCATATTTTGCTTGGGTAGTTTACACCCCAGTGGTATGAACATTGGCTGCTCCAATTTCAGGTAGTCCTTGCTTTCTCCCTCCTTCCCCTCCCATTCCCAGCTCTCCCACAGCCTACTGTCTCCGCCTCTTCCTTTCTTTTTCCCGCTCCCCACCCCTCCCGACATCAGTCTGAAGAAGGGTCTCGACCTGAAACGTCGTCTATTTTCTTCACTCCATAGATGCTGCTGCACCTGCTGAGTTTCTCCAGCATTTGTGTCTGCCCATTCACACAAGTTCTGTTATCCCTCTTTCATCACCCACTCCTTGCACATTACGGGCAATTTTACAGAGACAAGTTGACCTACAAAGCCAATGTGTCTTTGGGATGTGGGAGGAAACCCACATGCTTGCAGGGAGATTGTGCAAATTCAACATAGACAGTGCCTGAGAACAGGATCGAACACAGATCTCTGGCGTGTGAGGCAGCAAGTCCACCAGCTGTGCCATTATATTTTATTTTCCAACACACAAAAAATTATGCGTTGATAACTTTGGTTACTAAAGAAAAAGAAACTATCCATTTTCAGTCTTAAAACTTCTTAAGTGATGCTATGTCCCCCTTTACAGCTATTGTATGTTTTAATTCAGTTCAAGGCTATTGGGACAGTACACTGGCCATAAATTTGCTGCCTAAAATTGCCAGAGACCCGGAATTGATCCTGAATATGGGTGCTGTCTGTATGGAGTTTTGTTTTCTCATTTATAACATTGTTTACAAAGTACTATGTTTACATATTCTGTTGTGCTGCTGCAAGTAAGGATTTCATTGTTCTAACTGGGACATGAGAGAATAAAACACTCTTGACTTACGTCGCTGATGTGTGGGATAGAACTAGAGTACGGGTGATTGGTGGTCGGCGTGGGCCGAAGGGCCTGTTTCCACGCTGTATCTTTAAATTAAACTAAAAACACTAAAACCAGAGGAAATGTAAAGAAAGGTTTTTACCCGAAACGCCACCCAATCTTTTCTCTCCAGAGATGTTGGCTGCTCCATGGATTTCCCCAGCACAATTAAAGCATGGAATAGCCTTCACCCTACCATAGGTACCAACCAGACGCAACGAAATTTAAGGTAGATTTTTTTTTCCCCCAAGAACCCTTTTTTGCTTAAGTCCAAAAAGAGTCCGGAGAGGCGGAGACCTGAGAGCGAGACCTGGTCACGGATGGCGGGCGGGTGTCCCGGTTGCTTGCCAAGCCGGGCAAAATGGCATGACTTTTAGGTTGTCCTGCGGGACTTTAAGTTGCCATTGGCAACCGGGCAACTGCTAATTTCGAGCCCTGAGTTACTATAAATCTAGGAGCCATTGATACCATTGCAGATTTTTACTCTAATGAGCAAATGTTAAAAATATATACCTGTGGGCTGTCTCTGTTTCAATGAAAACAATCTTTGATTATTTATTTCTTCCCTCATTGCCCCATTTCCTGCGCTGACAATATCATTGAAGTCTCTTTTGCACCCTTTTTTCCCAATCATATTTTTCCTGTTAAGTGGTGACAAATATATGCAGTACTCAAGCTTTGGCTTAAGTAATGTGTATAGTCCCTCTCTAATCTTTCTGCTGATCTGTATTCCTCTGGGACTTGTACTGCCCACAGCTGGAACTTCAAAGTATTGGATAGATACCATCACTGTTTTCTCAAAATCTTCCAACTCCCCAAGCAGGATAAGCAAAATATCATCTGTGTTATTTCATAGACCAAGCAATTAGGACCTTATATTCTTGAAAGGTATGTGAGCGTGCTACATGAATTGAATGCCATATGCAACACTCCAAATGAACACTCTGCTCACAAGTCCATCACAGAAGTGGGCAGAGGAAAAAATTCACTTATATTCTCTGAATAATGGGGGAAAATAAAGCAACATCTATAACCGTAGGAATCTCTGGACACTTGTGCTCAGAGTGGAGAATGAGCGTTCAGGGTGCTACTCATCCTTTCTGATCCATGCATTAAGTGCGCTCAGAAGCAGAATGTAAATGATGGAAGGAGGATACCAACTCCAAAACTGTCCAGCTCTACCTCCCACACATAGTAATCTATAGGTCTCACATTTGCCCTGGTAGTTAACTTGGAAGCCACTGAAGTGGAGTGGGAAAAAAAAGTTACCATGGATTCTAACAGCCTGCCAAAAAAGACAACCTTCCAGCTGTGTATTCCTTCATCCTGTGTCCTTTTTTGATCAACTTAATGCCCTGTCCTGCTTTTAAGGATCTGTGGACATAAACCCCAATGTCGCTTTGTTCTTCTATCACTCAATATCTTCCTATTCATTAGAAATTCCCTATACTTTTTTCCCACGAGTATAGCCGTAAGCCATATTTAAATATCAACAAACTAATTAATATTGACCACTGTACTTGGGTCAATATTATTATATTATTAATAATTATTAATAATATAATTATTATATTATTAATATACACATATACAAAAATAAACAATCCCAGCACTTAATCCTTTGGAGTGCCACTGGTAATGGTCTTTATGTCACAAAGGCACCCATGTCCTTTTGCTTCTTACCACTGTGCCAATTTTGTATTTAATTTGCCACTTACCCTTGGATCCTATTTTGACCAGCTTGGCATGTAAGTCTTTATCAAAACACCATGTAAAATTAATGTAATGATTTGCAAAGATGGTGTAGGCAGAAGATTCATGTTCCTTTTTTGTCTCGCCTGCCGGGAGGGTTAAGGGCCTGTCCCACCAGCAAGCGACTGCATGCGGCGAGCGCGACCTAACGTGGTCGCTTGAGCCGTACGGCCTCGGGGGCTGGTCCCACTTCGATCGCTGGAGCCGTATGGAATTGTGCGGGGCTGGTCCCGACATCACGCGGGGCTCCGAAAAATTGACACTGTTCAAAAATCCTGCGTGGCAACGGCCTGTCGGCCCACAGCCGCATTGAGGCCGTACGCAGCGTCTCGACGTCGTACGCCTAGCGCATGGCGTTGCGCGATGATGTAACCGCCCGGCATGCCGTTGCGTGATGACGTCACCGCCTGACGCCGTGCGACGTCCAAATTCAGTCGGCCTGCCACCTGCCCAGCTGATAGGTGAGTATGATGTCAGGACCAGCTCCATACGGCTCCGCAGTTGGAAGTGGGACCGGCCCCACGAGGCCGTACGCCTCAAGCCACCACGTTTGGTTGCGCTCGCCGCATGCAGTCGCATGCTTGTGGGACAGACCCGTTATGGTTTTATCTATCTAATTTATCTCCAGTATAATATGTTTTATTTTCCTTCATAGCGCTTCTACCTGTGTTAATTGTTTCTGTCACTTAATACATTTTGCAACTCTTCGTAGCTCAATTAATGGTATGCTAGAATTATGTATCGACTATTTAAATCGAATTTAAGGATGAACATTTTGTAGTAAAGATAGATACAAAGTGCTGGAGTAACTCAGTGGGTTAGGCAGCATCTCTGGAGAAAAAAGCTTCAGTTAAATTAGATTTGGTACATGTTTTATGAATGGGGGATTGTTTTTTCTATGTACATCCCTTAACATTGAAATTGTAAAGTCTCCATTTTCCCACTCTGGTATACTATCACTGAATTATTGAGGAACATTTAGTTTTGTCTGAATGTGCTGTAAACAGTATTCATTAGAAAGTTAAAGTTACATATCCAAATCATGGGGGAATTTGTGGTATGTAATTTTCAATGCTGACTCATCACTGTCCTTTTGGAAGGCCTGCAATTAATATCTGTCTGCTAATATCAAAATATTGGAAAATAGTTAATGTTTCAGCATTTTCGTTTGTTTCAGGTTTCCAGCATCCTGCTTTGCTTTTGAATTCAACTTTTATCACATTATTGACAATTATCATTTGTGCAACCATGTGGGTCACAAATAGCTAGAGATTGAATTTGATTAATATTCAATGCATATTTGGAAAGGTTAGAAACTAAGTATCATAAGCTTCAGTAAAGTCTAATTATAGAATGTTTACCAAAAATAAAATTTCAGTGATGCAAGGATGGTGGTGGGCAAGGATTATGTAAGAGCTACAGGATAGTGTTAATTGGGAATCCATCCCTGAAGTGCTGACGTTTGGGTTGATGAACATTTTGGAGAGATGCACAGATTTTTTTGCTAGTAAAGATGTGAACCCGTCTCCCCAAATTCCACAAAATCTAATAATATTCTGTCTCTGAGCCGTGTGGAAAATTTGAAGATATGGTTGAACCTTGCAGTGTACCATCTTTATCAATTGACGAGAGAGATTGGATTTGTGTTCTTCGGCCCTTCTTGGGGAGCATAAGGCTTTGTGATGATACGCATCACAAATTGGATACATTTTGTAGCTTGACATATAAATTGTCAGGGCTTCTCCTTTTTCATTATTGACTTTGGCCCCGTTCTGTATGGTGCCTCTTGAAAACTCCGTCATCGTTGATTATGACACAAAAAGCTGGATAAACTCAGCGGGACAGGCAGCATCTCTGGAGAGAATGAATGGGTGACGTTTCTGGTCGAGACCCGTCTTCAGACAACTTGGGGACAAGGAAAACGAGAGAGATAGACGATGATGTAGAGAGATAAAGAACAATGAATGAAATATACAAAAGTAACAATCATAAAGGAAACGGGCCATTGTTTTCTGTATTTCTGCAAGTATTTCTGCCAATTCGAACAGACTTGTCTGTGGATGAGGAAGTTGAGGATCCAATTGCGCAGAAACGTAGTTCTGTGAGCTTGATAACCAGCTTGGAGGGGATGATGGTATAGAGGGCTCTAAATTAGCAGTTGCCTGGGTTCCAATGACCACCCAAAGTGCCGCCGGGCAACCTAAACGTCGACTCATTTTGCCCGGCTTGGCAAGCAAATACTGGTTTATACCAAAAGACACAAAAAACTGAAAATTCTGCGGGACAGCCAGGATCTCTGGAGAATAGGAGCGTGACGTTTTGTGACGTCTCCCCCCTCTCCCCCCCCCCTCTCCCCCCCTCTCCCCCTCTCTTTCCCCCCTCTCTCCCTTCCCCCCCCCCCCCCCCCTCTCTCTTTCCCCTCTCTTTCTCCTTCCCCCTCTCTTTCTCCCCTCTCTCTATCTTCCCCCCCTCTCTCTCCCTCTCTTTCCCCCCCCTCTCTCCCACTCTCTCTCCCCCCGACAATCAGGAGTTCAGTCTGAAGAAGGGTCTTCTCTCCAGAGTCGCTGCCTGTGCCGCTGAGCTACTCCTGCTTTATTCAATCTCAGAGTTAAATAAATAACACAGAGCGCTGGAGGAACTCAGCGGGCTAGGCGGCATCTGTGGAGGTAATGGATTAGGAGTTGTTTCGGGCCATGGTTCTTCTTCAATAGGAAGGAACTGCAGATCAGGCATATTCCGATTTTTTTTTTTGTTTTTTTGTTTGTTTTCCTATTTGTCAATTTTTTTTTTGTGCCCGATTATTTGGCAGCCAATCAAAGGACAAAGGACATTTATTGTCACATACACCAATTGGTGGAGTGAAATTTGTCTTGCCATGCAGCACATAGATAAAGATAAGACATAACATTAAATAATTTAACATAAAACATAAAAAACATCCACCCACAATGGTTCCCATTATGAGGGAAGGCACAAAGTCCAGACCCCATCCCCAGTTCACCCATAGTCGGGCCTATTGAGGCCTCCACAGTCGCCGCTATGGGGGCCGATGTTCCAGGCCCTTCTTCGCTGGGTGATTGTGCTCCGGCGGCGGGAGAACCCTCTCAGCGGCTCGGGGTGCCTGTAACGGCTGGATGGAGCTCCAGAGCTGGCGATTTCACTGAGAGATCCCAGGCTCCCGATTTAAATTTCAGCGCCATCGCCCGCGGCCGGCCGTCCCACAGTCCCGCAGCTCCGCAATTTTCTCCTGCGGTCTTCAGCTCACCGGAGCTCCTGCGCGGCGACCCAGGCAAGGCATCGCCCGCTCTGCAATGGCGCCCCAGAGCTGCGCCGCTGCCAAAGCCATGGTTCTGGGCGGTCCCCCCAGGAAACGCTGCTCCAGGCCTGCTGGTAGGCCGCGAGGACGGGTCGACGATGCAGCCCGGAGAAAGCTGCCTCTCCGACCAGGTAGGGACCCTAGAAAGCAGTTTCCCCCTTCCCCTCACCCACCTCCACATAAAAAAAGCTAGGACTCCGAAAACAGAAAAACTCAACTAACTAAAAATAAAAAAAAGAGAGAAAAGACGGACAGCTGCAGGCTGGGCAGCCATACCCGTACAGGACTGCTGCCTCTACGGGGGTTGGGTCCAATCACCGACCAGCTTCCCTTAAAATTCCCGTCCAATCAACAAATCGGTCTCCTCCCATCTAAACAGCCGTTATCTCCAAGGGCATTGTGTCCAATCACATAATACGCTGGTCACTCGGTGGCCAATCAAACGCAGTCTCCGAGAGGCGTTGCGACCAATCACCGACCAGCTTCCCTTACTAAAGCAGATGATGGCTGCAGCCAACATAGAGGGAGGGAGAGAGGGAGATGCAAGAAAGCAACTAAGACATAATAATAAACTGTATTACAAATACATAATAAACAAGTTATGCATTCTTGAACTCTTACATGGGCATGACTGCACATAAAAAACAAATTTTCAACAAAATGGCACCACATAAAAATACTAATTTCCTCAGCAAAATACTGATTTTCAGGTACTAGAATACTAAAATGCTCTGACAAAACTTGGCAGCACTGGAGAAGTTGTTGAGGGTAAGGACCAGCTCTGCGAGGCGGAGGAGAGTATTGGTAGATACTTATTGGTATTGATAGATCTTATGGAGTTGTGTTTTCAGTAGTTGAAGTATAATATACATTGCTAATGTAGGCAGTTCCGCTGGATTGATGATGCCTTTCTTTATCCACTTCTGTTTTGTGGGTCCTGAAGTGGCTATTCGGAACCACAGATTCCACAGAGAGGGCAGTTGGTAGCAGACTGTGTAGGTGGGTAGTTTGAAGTGGTTTTCTTCCACTACTTATGCTAGGCTTCTGGTTTCTAATATGCATGCCTAAAATGACTAATTGTTGCCTTAAATCTTGAAGACACTTAATTTAGTTGCTGTTAGAATGCAAATAATTAAGTTCTCTTTTCTGAATAGTTAGATGATGTACTTAAGGGGATTTCTTTTGTAAAGCCATTTTGGTTTGTGGCTTCCTACCCACTTCCGTCATTGATATATTGCTTTCACTTTCTGTGCTTTGAGATTTTTAACTGGACATTTGACACTTGGAAAGAGTAGGTCTGACCATTACTGGAGTGAGGCATTTATTCGATCAACATTCCTGTTAAATTAACATCTCCACATGACATTGCCATGTAAGTAGGCAGATTGTTGGCAGTGAGGATTGAGTAATAGAGGTCAGTGAATATTGTGGAAGTTTATTTGACAATTTAGCTTTTTTTCTGTGTTAAACGGTTCATAGAGTATGTTTTGTTGAATGATGGAATTATTTCAATTAATTATATATTTTTTAATGCTCCTGTACAGTTGCTTCAGTAAACAGCCTTGGCCCTGAGAGGTCCTGTTGAATGAATTTGCAGCATGGTCGTTTAAAATCAAGTGAATTAAGTTGTTGATTTCCAGTTTCTAATAAGGTTTACTGTCTGTGGTGTATGTCTTAACATCTGGTTATGTGATTTAAAAACAACCATCCGGCCTGTATTTAGTACACTTAAGTAAGGACATACTGAGTTACATGTATGCTGGTATATCTGTTACTCCATTCCCTTGCTTGGCTTTGGGTGAAGTGTCAAGTTGTCTTACAACTTTAGGCTGTGCACGCCATATGCAAGAAGAAGGTGAAGTGTAATAATGCTTGTGAATCCTGGCATGATTGGGATCCAACTATGCATTCATCTCTCCAATCGTACACCAGTCATATCTGACGTAGGATTAGAGTTCCAATTAATTTGAATGTGGCTTTGCAGCTCTAATTAGATGAAGGATATATAAGGAGAGGTTAATTATTAAAACACTATTAGAAACAAAATAAAATAATGTCCTTATGTTGATTGTTTAAGACATTTGTGCCTGCAGCACTCTTGTTCCATCCACTGATCCTTGTAGTCTTGCAAATTTTTCACCTCAATAAATTAATCTAAATTCCCTCAAAGTTTGAGTTGCCAAGCCCAGGTCGTTACGATAGGAAAAACGTTGGCTTAGCACAAATCTCTCGGGAATGCCACTATTTGCTTTCCTCCATTCAAAAAACTCTTCACCATGATCTACCGTTTCTGTAACTTAGCAAGCATTGTACCCATGCTTCCAAAAGCCTTTTGGAAGTCCACATCAACTTCCTTTCCCTCTTCAATGCTGTTATCTAATCAAAACATTTTATAGTGGTTTGTAGCGGCACCAAACGTGGTGAATAAAGATGAGACGTCAGGCCAGTTCAAACAATTGTTTATTCAGTGGTGACACGTTAGTTTGGTGCGCTAACTATATTACTGTGTTGCTGTAGCTGAGCGAGGTTGTTCACTCGGGCTCAGCTACCGGTTGACTCCTCAAGGTCTCGAGGTGAGATGACCTTAAGTACCAGGACACTCCCTCTAGCCCATGACGTCATGTGCCCGCCCTCGTATCTCCTGACGAGGGTTCGAGGTAAGTGGCCCGTGTAAAGGCTGACGCCACAGGTTAAACATTATTTGCCCTTAATTCAATGTTGCCGTGCCTTAATTACTTTATCCTCCAGTGTTAATCTTGTTCCTGGTCAGTGTTCCCCAAAGGTTTCTCATCGGTGAGGTTAAAAGGTTTCTAATATTTCCAAGCTTTCCATTTTTAATCGGTATCTCAACTGTTGCCTGCTTCACTGGTACTTTGGATTCCCCCTCTTCCCTGCAGAAAACATGCAAAGTACTCTATACAAAGTCATCAGTCTGAAGAAGGGTCTCGACCCGAAACGTTGCCTATTTCCTTCGCTCCGTAGATGCTGCCTCACCCGCTGAGTTTCTCCAGCATTTTTGTCTACCTTCGATTTTCCAGCATCTGCAGTTCCTTCTTAAACAAAGTACTCTATTTGGTATCTTAGTCTTTGTTTACGTTCTTATTTCAGTCCTTGGATCCCGCTCTACCATCATAGAATGTGATAGTTGCATTCTAAAGAATCCTCATGCTATAGAAAATAGTTTTAAAACAATTGTGCCAATGGGAAAACGAAGAGAATTTAAGACTCGCAATAAGTTAATTTTACCACAGGATGTCATGTTCAGTACAGATGTATGAACCAAAGGGTCTGTTCCTGTGCTGTACTGTTCAATGTTCCTTTTTCAAAATTGTTTTACTAGCTATAGTCTATTTTGTTACAGGAAGCTAAAAATACTAAAGGGCCTGTCCTACTTGGGCTATATTTAGACGACTGGCGGCGATTGTCATAGTCATAGCAGGTCGTCGAAAATCCGACGACTAGACCTCCCTCTGACATCAAATTTGAAATAATCTTTATTTTAACAAAAAAAAAACGAAACCAGCACCGGCGACAACCTAGGTTAACCTGGCGACAACGACGACAGCACCTACGTCAGGAGAAGTCAAGCTGCGCTCATTGGCGTCAAACCCACTGTCGCTGACTGTCTACGAAAATTTTTCACCATGTTGAAAATCCAGCGTCTCCTGTAGTAGCCTAAAAAATCGCTTAAGTAGGACAGGCTCTTAAAGGCTGTGTGTACTATTGTTTAATAGAGAATTGCTTGTCATTCTCCACAGTAACTTTTAATGACCTCCTGTGGTGAAACAGACGGCCTGAATTTTTAGAGATGATGGTTCCTGACTGCGCTATTGCCAATTTAGCCCACATAGTACAAATAGTGTTCCCTAATTTGTCAATTGTGTTGCATTCAGATTGCATTATGCAAGCTCACATTATAGCAGAACTACCTGCACTACCGTTATTGCTGTTTTATATGCCTTTAGAATACATTTTGATTATCAATCATATTACCTGCTAATCCTCATATTCTGCCTTTAGCTCTCACTCCAACGCAATATTCCACCTCCCCACCAATTCCAATATTGGTGGGTGGTGGGGGGGGCTGAAGGGAATGGTTTTCAGAGGGCTAGTATGGACATTGTGGGCTGAATGGATTATTGGGCTGGCAGCTCAGTCACTCATGCCTGGTGGGCTGGCAGCTCAGTCACTCGGGCCTGGTAGGCTGGCAGTTCACTCACGGCTGGTGGGCTGGCAGTTCAGTCGCTCAGGGCTGGTGGGCTGGCAGTTCAGTCACTCAGGGATGATGGGCTGGCAGTTCACTCACTCACGGCTGGTGGGCTGGCAGTTCACTCACGGCTATTCCTTGAAATTCCATTTCAAGCAGAGTGCAGGCCATCAAATTCAAATGCAATTTCATACCATTTCTAGCAGAGTGCAGGCCACCAAATTCAAATGCAATTTCATACCATTTCAAGCAGAGTGCAGGCAACCAAATTCAAATGCCATTTCATACCATTCCAAGCAGAGTGCAGGCCACCAAATTCAAATGCAATTTCATACCATTTCAAGAAGAGTGCAGGCAACCAAATTCAAATGCCATTTCATACCATTCCAAGCAGAGTGCAGGCCACCAAATTCAAAAGCAATTTTATACTATTCCAAGCAGGGTGGAGGCTGCCAAATTCAGAAGCATAAAAACATAGAAAATAGGTGCATGAGTAGGCCATTCGGCCCTTCTAGCCTGCACCGCCATTCAATATGATCATGGCTGATCATTCAACTCGGCATCCTGTACCTGCCTTCTCTCCATACCCCCTGATCCCTTTAGCCACAAGGGCCACATTTAACTCCCTCTTAAATATAGCCAATGAACTGGCCTCAACTACCTTCTGTGGCAGAGAACTTCAGAGACTCACCACTCACTGTGTGAAAAATGTTTTCCTCATCTCGGTCCTAAAGGAATAATTCCCCCTTATCCTTAAACTGTGACCCCTTGTTCTGGACCTCCCCAACATCGGGAACAATCTTCCTGCATCTAGCCTGCCCAACCCCTTAAGAATTTTGTAAGTTTCTATAAGATCCCCCCTCAATCTTCTAAATTCTAGCGAGTACAAGCCGAGTCTATCCAGTCTCTCCTCATATGAAAGTCCTGCCTTCCCAGGAAACAGTCTGGTGAACCTTCTCTGTACCCCCTCTATGGCAAGAATGTCTTTCCTCAGATTTGGAGACCAAAACTGTATGCAATACTCCGGGTGTGGTCTCACCAAAACCCTGAACAACTGCAGTAGAACCTCCCTGCTCCTGTACTCAAATCCTTTTGCTATGAATGCTAACATACCATTCCCTTTTTTCACTGCCCTGCTGCACCTGCATGCCTACTTTCAATCACTGGTGTACCATGACACCCAGGTCTCGTTGCATCTCCCCTTTTCCTAATCGGCCACCATTCAGATAATAGTCTACCCTCCTGTTTTTGCCACCAAAGTGGGTAACCTCACATTTATCCACATTATACTGCATCTGCCATGCATTTGCCCACTCACCCAACCTATCCAAGTCACCTTGCAGCCTCCTAGCACCCTCCTCACACCTAACGCTGCCCCCCAACTTCGTGTCATCCGCAAACTTGGAGATGTTGCATTCAATTCCCTCGTCCAAATCATTAATATATATTGTAAATAGCTGGGGTCCCAGCACTGAGCCTTGCGGTACCCCACTAGTCACTGCCTGCCATTCTGAAAAGGACCCATTTACTCCTACCCTTTGCTTCCTGTCTGCCAGCCAGTTCTCTATCCACATCAATACTGAACCCCCAATATTGTGTGCATTAAGTTTGTATACTAATCTCTTATGTGGGACATTGTCGAAAGCCTCCTGAAAGTCCAGATATAACACATCCACTGGTTCTCCCTTATCCACTCTACTAGTTACATCCTCGAAAAAGTCTATAAGATTCGTCAGACATGATTTACCTTTCGTAAATCCATGCTGACTTTGTCCAATGATTTCACCACTTTCCAAATGTGCTGCTATCCCTTCTTTAATAACTGACTAGCAGTTTCCCCACTACCGATGTTGGACTAACTGGTCTGTAATTCCCCGTTTTCTCTCTCCTTTTTTAAAAAGTGGGTTTACATTAGCTACCCTCCAATTCTCAGGAACTACTCCAGAATCTAAAGAATTTTGAAAAATTATCACTAATGCATCCACTATTTCTGTGGCTACTTCCTTGAGTACCTTGGGATGCAGCCTACCTGGCCCTGGGGATTTATCGGCCTTTAATCCATTCAATTTACCTAACACCACTTTCCGGCTAACCTGGATTTCACTCATTTCCTCCATCTCATTTGACCCGCGATCCCCTACTATTTCCGGCAGATTATTTATGTCTTCCTTAGTGAAGACAGAACCATAGTAGTTATTCAATTGGTCTGCCATGTCCTTGTTCCCCATGGTCAATTCACCTGTTTCTGACTGCAAGGGACCTACATTTGTTTTAACTAATCTTTTTCTCTTCCCATATCTATAAAAGCTTTTGCAGTCAGATTTTATGTTCCCTGCCAGTTTTCTTTCATAATCTATTTTCTCTTTCCTAATTAAGCCCTTTGTCCTCCTCTGCTGGACTCTGAATTTCTCCCAGTCCTCTGGTAGGTTGCCTTTTCTGGCTAATTTGTATGCTTCATCTTTTGTTTTGATACTTTCCCTGATTTCCCTTGTTATCCACGGATGCACTACCTTCCCTGATTTATTCTTTTGCCAAACTGGGATGAACAATTGTTGTAGTTCATCCATGCAGTCTTTAAATGCCTTCCATTGCACATCCACTGTCAACCCTCAATCAATTGCCAGTCTATCTTGGCCAGTCTATATTGGCCAAAAGCAATTTCATACCATTTGGGCTTTATACTCCTGGTCCCCCAGAAGGGGCATTACCTTCATCATGGTGATTGACAGGCAAGAGGACCAATCAACTGATCTCAAGATTTTTTTAAACATTCATAACATTTTTATTTTTCATTGATCGGATAAATCCTCGGGGCTACCTCAGCGGAGGAGAACTGAGTAAGATGGCCAAAAATAATAGCGATATAGTGTTTTTTTAAAATCTAAAATCAATATACAGCGCAGACAAGAAGTGGTCGAAATGAGACTTTTAGTTATATAGATTTTACTTTTAATTTCCCCCAAATCGTTTGCTATTGGCTTGGTTCTATTTTTTTTTCAGTCTGACTATCAAATGAAGCCCTCCTGCTTTCTTTTGTGTAGTTCTTTTGTTATCCAGGGACCTCTGGATTTGCTACTTGTTCTTTTGCCTCAACCACACTTGAACCATTTTTTCCCTTAAAGGCAGTCCATTGTTTTAGTTCTGCTTATCATCATTATGATTCCAATTGTCCTGGACCAAATTGCTCTCACAGCAATGAAATTAGCCTTTATTTATTTGTAGTTTGGATTGATCTTTCTCCTTTCCTGTAGCTAACCTAAATATTATTAGTACTATCTCACAAAATATTCACCTAATGAAACGGTGCAAGTGATTCACTTAAATTCCTAGAACAGTTGACGGTGTGGGTGGCGGAGGCAGAAAAAATGCTCGTACATCATGAAGACACTCTTTTCGGGCCACCTTGTCCTTGCCGGCCAAGGTGCCCCATTTAAGCTAGACTCGCTTATCCACGAATAACCAATGTGCCTCTAAACCTTTTCTATCCATGTACCTGTCCAAATGTTGTTATTGCACCTCCCTCAACTATTTCTCCTGGCAGTTCACTCCATATATCCACGATCCTATGTATTGAAAAAGTTGCCCCTCGGGCCCTTAATCTTTCCTCCTCTCACCTTAAACCTATACCCTCAAGTTCTTGATTCTCTTGCCCCTTGGGGGAAAAACACACTATACATTCATCCTGCCTTGGTATGGTCACCAGCATAATCAAGGCCGAATTGTAGCCCAGATGCTCCCCTCACTCATCTACCAAGAGGTGCAGAAGCATGAAAATGCATTACTCCAGATTCAGGGACAGTTTCTTCACAGTTTTTATTATACAACTAAACCATCCTATAACCAACTGGAGAGCGGTCCTGATCTACCATCTACCTGATTGGAGATCCTCGGACTATCTTTGATTGGACTTTACTAGACTTTATCTTGCACTAACTGTTATTCCCTTTATCCTGTAACTGTACAATGTAATCATGTCTAGTCTTTCTGCTGACTGGATAGCGTGCAACAAAAAGCTTTTCACTGTACCTCGGTATGTGTGACAATAAATAAAACAAAGCTATTTATTCCTGAAATGATTTTACAGGCAGATCGCCCCTCAGCTGCCAGCTTTCCAAGAATTACCTTTGCCTGCCCATCTCTCCCTATAGCTCAGGGCCTTGAGTCCTGGCAACATGCTCATAAATCATCCCTGTGTCATTTCCAGCTTAATGCCATTTTTCTTATAGTAGAGTGACCAAAACTGAACACAGTACTCCAAAGTGCGGACTCGCCAAAAGCTTGTAGAACTGTAACATAACGCACCAACTTCTATACTCAATTCCTTGACTGACGATGGCCAATGTGCGTTCACCACCTCATCTGTATGTGACGCCACTTTCAGGGCAGACTCTAGAGAAGATGGACACATTGATACCTAAGCAACTAGCGTGGTAGACATGCAAGAGTCACTATGCAACTATGGACACTCAGTGTTTTCTACTCAAGAAGTCTCTTCAACAATGAAGAGTTCAATAAATATCCGCAGCAGCATAATTGAAACTGCTGTATGGGACTGAATTACTTACTGCATGTCTTACTCTTTTTTTCCAATATTTTTGTCTACTAAGTGTAGGACAGGTAGTGTTGGAGGGTACGGGAGCAGCTTGAGGCAAAACCTGCTTACTTAAAGTCCATAACACTTAAATGTATGTATAAACTTCAACAATAAACTATTCACCACAAGTCTTGAAAGAATGCAAATAGATTGCCAAGTTACTCCCACATGTTTAGCAATAATATCTCTGTGGGACTTGTTTTGGCAACAAGTGCAGCTGGTTTCTGTTGAATCAGCTGTAGAAAGTAGGAGGAACGACCAGTGTTAATGAATACGAACAATAGTCCATTTGAAGTTATCCGTTGTGGGTTTAACATTTACTTTAGACTTAAAAATATGTTTATATTTCTCCATTTTTTTTAATCTTGGCTAAGCAGTGCAGCAAACGTTTATTGAAATGGTTGAGCCCATTTCCTTTTTTTCTATAAATAAATTATTCTTCAGCATTGTAGAGTATGAACAGAATAGGCTGATGTATATCTTTTCTTTATCAATTCTGTATTTAAGAATCCATGATTGCTATTTTTGTTTTAATTTATTTGTCATTTTCCATTTAAGTCTCAACTCTACGTGGTATCACACTACCAGTTTCTTGTCTTGAACTACTCATTACTGTTCATTGAATGTGTAGTGAAGAATCAGAACAATTCGACAAAACCACTCATACTGGGAAGTAGGAAAAAATCCTAACCGCAAATGTGGAGTAAGTTAATATTAGAGGTAAGCTGTCTTAGTCCAACTATGGGGCCAAAAACAGCCCAGAGGTAGACTGAGACAATGGCTAAAAGAAAGTGTTGGAGTCAGTAGTAGTTCAAGAATGTACTTTTTGGCACTTTGCCTGTAATTCTGTTTTGAGGCCTCTAAACATTCTCCTAAAGTTTGTTATCCAAAAGTGCGCACAGCATTTTGAAAGTTAGGATGGCCACTCTTATTGTACGTGTGTCTGTATAATTTTAAACGCACTGTCCATGACTATAAAATCTAAATGTTGGGTATTGATACCAAAACCTGGCGACTCTTGCACATTGACTCAGTGGGCTGTTTTTAAGCATTATGCACTTAACTAGGGAATGTACTTATTGTGGCAATAATCTTAATGATCTGTATGCAAAAAAAGACTTGCTGTACCTTGGTACGTCATATTAAGGAACCATTGATATTTGAAATGAGTGTGCAGTTCGGATTATTATTGTTACTATTACAAGGCAGACAAGGAAAAAATCATTTTTTAACTTTGGAAAAACTCCTTTGTTGCTTTAGCAGTATGTTTGGGATCATTGTCTTGCTGTAGAATGAACTGCTGGCCAATGAGTTTTGAGGCATTTGTTTGAACTTGAGCAGATAGGATGTGTCTATACACTTCAGAATTCATTATACTACCACCATCAGCAGTTGTATCATCAATGAAGATAAGTGAGGCAGTACCTTCAGCAGCCAAATATGCCCAGGCCATATCACCCCCACCACTGTGTTTCACAGATGAGGTTGTGTGCTTTGGATCTTGGGCAGTTCCTTCTCTCCTCCATACTTTGCTCTTGTCATCACTCTGGTATTAGTTAATCTTCGTCTCATCTGTCCACAAGACCATTTTTCCAGAACTGTGGTTGCTCTTTTAAGTACTTCTTGGCAAACTGTAACCTGGCCTTCCTATTTTTGAAGCTAACCAGGTGGTTTGCATCTTGCAGTGTAGCCTCGGTATTTCTGTTCATGAAGATGTCTGCAGACAGTTGTCTTCGACAAATCCACACCTGACTCCTGAAGAGTGTTTTTGATCTGTCGGACAGGCGTTTGGGCATTTTTCTTTATTATAGAGACAATTCTTCTGTCAGCTCTGGTTGACAAAGGAAGTCGGGGACAGAATAAAAATAAAAGAGAAGCATAACATAGCAAAGATGAGCGGGAAGCCAGAGGATTGGGAAACTTTTAAAGAGCAACAGTAGAAACAGTAGATAACTAAAAAGGCAATACGGGGAGAAAAGATGAGGTACGAAGGAAAGCTAGCCAAAAATATAAAGGAGGATAATAAAAGCTTCTTCAGGTATATGAAGAGGAAAAAATAGTTACGACCAAAGTTGGACCCTTGAAGACTGAAACAGGTGAATTTATTATGGGGAACAAGGAAATGGCAGATTGGACAGGTACTTTGAATCCGTCTTCACTAAGGAGGACACAAACAATCTCCCTGGTGTACTCGTGCCAGAGGATCTAGGTGACGGAGGAACTGAAGGAAATTCACATTAGTCAGGAAATGGTGCTGGGTAGACTGATGGGACTTCGTATCATCTGCAAACTTGGCCATCAATCCTTCAAATCCCTCATCCAAAATATTGATATATAATGTGAACAGTAGCCACCCCAACACCGATCCCTGTATGTCACCTTTTAGATCACTATGATGAAGTTTTCAAAGCAGGGCACAATTTCTTCTCTGTTAATCCAGGGCTCTCACTTATCTTTTTTTTCTCTGTTACCAGCTGGGCAACCTAGGCAGCTTTTTAGGTTGCCAAATGACAGTTTAGGTGGTCATTTAAGACGGCTTGCGTGACGCGTGCGATGATGTGCTTGGACTAAGTGCGTAGTTACCAGTCGGAATTATGCTCAATGAAGCATTCACTTATTATTTCTGCTTCAAATAAAGTTACAAACTAAACATTCACCAATCAAGACATGATATATACCACAATGACATGCAGCTAAATTACAATACAGTATCTCAACTCTTTTTACACGTTCCAATGAATGCAATTTTTATTATTTCTTTCCACTTCCAAACAAAAATGTGGTTGGATTATTCAGCATATGATCTACCTCGGTGAGACCAAGCGCAGGCTTGGCGATTGCTTCACACAACACCTCCACTCGGTTCGCAATAACCAACCTGATCTCCCGGTGGCTCAGCACTTCAACCCCCCCTCCCCCCCCAACAACAACCTTTCTGTCCTGGGCCGCCTCCATGGCCAGAGTGAGGCCCACCGCAAAATGGAGGAACAGAACCTCATATTTCGCTTGGGTAGTTTACACCCCAGTGGTATGAACATTGGCTTCCCCAATTTGGGTGAGTGGGCAAATGCATGGCAGATGCAGTATAATGTGGATAAATGTGAGGTTATCCACTTTGGCAGCAAACACAGGAGGGTAGACTATTATCTGAATTGTGGCCGATTAGGAAAAGGGGATATGCAACGAGACCTGGGTGTTATGGTACACCAGTCATTGAAAGTAGGCATGCAGGTGCAGCAGGCTGTGAACAAAGCGAAATGGTATGTTGGCATTCACAGCAAAAGGATGTGAGTACGAGAGCAGGGAGGTTCTACTGCAGTTGTACAAGGTCTTGGTGAGGCCACACCTGGAGTATTGCGTACAGTTTTGGTCTCCTAATCGGAGGAAAGAGATTCTTACCATAGAGGGAGTGTAGAGAAGGTTCACCAGACTGATTCCTGGGATGGCATATGAAGAAAGACTGGATGGACTCGGCTTGTACTCGCTGGAATTTAGGAGATTGAGGGGGGATCTTATAGAGATGTACAAAATTCTTAAGGGGTTGGACAGGCTAGATGCAGGAAGATTGTTCCCGATGTTGGGGAACTCCAGAACAAGGGGTCACAGTTTAAGGATAAGGGGGAAGTCTTTTAGGACCGAGATGAAAGATCATTTTTCACACAGAGAGTGGTGAGTCTGTGGAATTCTCTGCCACAGAAGGTAGTTGAGGCCAGTTCATTGGCTCTGTTTAAGAGGGTTAGATGTGGCCCTTGTGGCTAAAGGGATCAGGGGGTATGGAGAGAAGGCAGGTACAGGATACTGAGTTGATCAGCCATGATCATATTGAATGGCGGTGCAGGCTTGAAGGGCTGAATGGTCTACTCCTGCACCTATTTTCTATGATTCAGACAGTCCTTGCTTTCTCCCTCCTTCCCCTCCCAATCCCACCTCTCCCACAGCCTGCTGTCTTCGCCTCTTCCTTTTCCCCGACATCTGAAGAAGGCTCTCGACCCGATGCATCACCTATTCCTTTGCTCCATAGATGCTGCCTCACCTACTGATTTTCTCCAGCGTTTTTGTCTACCAACAGATCCCACCACTGGCCACATCTGCCCATCTCCTCCCCTGTCGGCTTTCCGCAGAGACCTCTCCCTCTGTGACTCCCTGGTCAATTTGTCCCTTTCCACCCAAACCACCACCTCTCCTGGCACTTTCCCTTGCAACCGCAGGAAATGCTACACTCTCGCTTTACCTCCCCCCTTGACTCTATTCAAGGACCCAAGCAGTCTACAGGTGCGGCAGAGGTTCACCTGCACCTCCTCCAACCTCATCTATTGCATCCGCTGCTCTAGGTGTCAGCTGCTCTACTTTGGTGAGACCAAGCGTAGGCTTGGCGGTCGCTTCGCTCAACACCTCCACTCCATTCCGAATCCGACATTTCTGTTCTGAGCCTCCTCCATGGCAAGAGTGAGGCCCACTGTAAATTGGAGGAGCAGCACCTCATATTTCGCTTGGGTAGTTTACACCCCAGCAGTATGAACATTGACCTCCAATTTCAGGAGTCCCTGCTTTCTCCTCCCCTTCCCAGCTCTCCCTCAGCCCACTCTCTCCGCCTATTCCTTTCTTCTTCCCGCCCCCCCCCCCCCCCCCCCCCCCCCACCCTCATCAGTCTGAAGAAGGGTCTCGACCGACACGTCGCCTATTTCCTTTGCTCCATAGATGCTACCTCACTCGCTGAGTTTCTCCAGCATTTTTGTCTACCCATTCACACAAGTTCTGGTATCCCACTTTCCTCACCCACTCCTTATATATTAGGAGTTTTACAATTTTACAGATACTAGTTAACCTACAAAGCCAATGCGTCTTTGGAATGTGGGAGGAAACCCACACGCTTGCAGGGAGAATGTGCAAATTCATCACAGACAGTGCCCAAGGACAGGATCGTACACAGATTTGCGGTGTGTGGGGCAACAAGTCTACCAGCTGTGCCACTATATTTTGTTTTCCAACACACAAAAAATGATACGTTAAAAAAAAACTGTCCATTTTCACAAAAAAATGATACTCAAAAAAAACAAACTGTCCTTTTCAATCTTAAATCTTTAAGTAACGCTATGTCCCCCTTTTCAGCTACTGTATGTTTTAATTCAGTTCAAGACGATGGGGCAGTTCATTGGCAATAAAGTTGCTGCCTAAAAGTCCCAGAGACCTGGAATTTATACTGAATATGGGTGCTGTCTGTATGGAGTTTACTCCTTTTCCCTTTGATTGCATGGGTTTCCTCTGGGTGCTCTTGTTTCCTTGCACATTCCAAAGGTGTGCAGGAACCTTTTTCAGACCCAATCCAAAACGTAATATTTTCCTTTTCTCCATAGATTCTGTCTGACCTATTGAGTTACTCCAGTTTTTTGTGTCTATCTTCAGTTTAAACTAGTGGCTGCAGCCTTCCTACACACACAATACTATATGATAGAACTTTATTAATCCCAGGAGTGAAAGTGTGTGCGTGTGTGTTATATATTATACACACACATATATAAATATACACTGTTGTTTTCTCGTTTATAACATTGTTTACGGAGTACTATGTTTACACATTCTGTTGTGCTGCTGCAAGTAAGGATTTCATTGTTCTAACTGGGAGGTGAGAGAATAAAACACTCTTGACTTGCGTCGCTAATGTGTGGGATAGAACTAGTGTACAGTTGGTCGGCGTGGACTTGGTGGGCCTGTTTCCACTCTGTGTGTCTATATATATATATATATATATATATGTATATATATATATATATATATGTATATATATATATATGTATATATATATATATATATATATATATGACATATATATATGTATATGTGTATATATATATATATATATATATATATATATATATATATATATATATATATATATATATATATATATATATATATATATATATATATATATATATATATATATATATATATATATATAGACACATATATATATATATAAATATAGACATATATAGACATATAAATAGACATACATACATACAGAGATGACATTTATATAGCCGTATTTATGTCCTGGACGACAATATATAGACCTTTTTACATATAGGTATATAGTTCATATATATATAGACGGACAGCATATATATATAGACAAACATGACTGACATATATATATACGGAACACCGCCGCGCCGGTGTTCCTCCCGTGGTGAACGCCGGCGCCATGTGTCCCCGGTTTGCCGGCCCGCGCGATCAGCGGCACTTTGCCGGGCCCTAGTGTCCGCGCCTGCGCAGTTGGGGAGGGTTGCCGGGCCCCAGTGGCCGCGCGTGCGCAGTGGGGGAGGGTTGCCGGGCCTGGCGCCATTTCGAGCCACGCCACGCCTGGCCCAGAGCCCGGGCGGCGCCGGCCCGCGCGATTAGCGGCACTTTCTTGCAGCCAGCCGGCCGCTCGCGGCAGCCCCATCACCGGGCCTCCCCCCCCAACCCCACCCAGTGCGCAGGCGCAGACCCGCCGGCAACCTTGCCAAGTGCGCATGTGCCGCACCCGCCCACCGGCAGCCCGCTGATCTGCACCAGTGCGCAGGCGCATAGCCGCCGGCAACAACCCCAAGTGAGTATGTTACGGAGAGAAATGCATTTAACCCCATTTGTTACGGACAAATGGGTTGAATGTTACTGCGAACTAAATTTAGGGTTGGCATCTATGTGTATATATATAGTGTGTCACACACACACACACACACACACACACACACACACACACACACACACACACACACACACACACACACACACACACACACACACACACACACACACACACACACACACACACACACACACACACACACACACACACACACACACACACACACACACACACACACACACACACACACACACACACACTAAATAAACAGATAAGTGCAATAGGCTGTTATTGTTCAGAGATTGGTGCTGGACCCTTCACCACTTCCAGTTTAAATTACATTTGGAATATTTTTGGAGTAACTCTTGCTTCCTGAAGCAAGTTGCTCCAGGGAGTGATTCTGCGTTGGTTTTCAGCGGACGCGGCGAGGCAGCGACCGGACAGCAATGGCGGCCAGATCTCCCACAATGCAAAGGGAGGGAGAAAGTGCACGGCGCCGACCAGTTGCCGTGGCAGTGCGTATGTGCAGGGGGAGGATGTGCAGGCCATGGCTGTGCATATGCAAGGCCATGCCGGCAGATGAGGAGTGGCTGGAGAGCAGAGACCCGAGACCCGGCCAAAGATCATAGAGCGGTGGCCCGGACACAGATGACGGGTTGAGACGGAGAGTGACAGAGGGAGATGGAGAGGGGGGCCCGCTCAGAGTTGAACGACAGGTGTCCCCGGATGCTTGCCATGCCGGCCAAAATGGCACGGCTTTTAGGTTGCCCGGCAGGACTTTAGATGGCCATTGGCAGCTGGGCAACCATTAATTTTGAGTGCTGGTAAGGTGCGTAGAAGACGTGTCAATTGATAGCAAAGTTATGCATTCTTGTACTCTTACATGGGTATGACTGCACATAAAAAATACCCAACATTTTTTTTCAAAATAACACTGCGTAAAAATACCGATTTCATCAGCAAAATACTGAATTTCAGGTACTAAAATACTGAAATGCTCTCACCAAACTTGGCATCTCTGGTTTAAACCATTCCAAAGTTACCTTGTGCGCACAATTCCTACCGACGCACTCAGACTTGTGCATCATTTGTATAATGATCTTAAGTTTTTAAATCTCAAATTGGGTTAGAATGTTAGAGAGATAATATAATTTTCATTTGACCAATACAGTGTGGTCATGATGAGAGTTGAGCTGGGTTATCAACACTTCACCTTTACTTTCCCAATCTTCATCCCTATTTGCTTTTTCCCCTAATGGCCCTGCCTCACGGTGCGGGTTGACCCACGAGGTACCCCGAGTGAAAGACTCGTGGTTGTGTACGAGACTTCAAGTTTAAGATCAGTTGTTTAACCGAGTTCCCACGGGTATGTCATTCCTGCGATGTTCCAACTTCCTCTCCTGAGTTACCAAGTCCCGTTACTCGTGAATGAAGGTATGTTTTAATAAAGCAACAATGTTAAAGAAGACATCTCCATCCTGTGGCTTTGAGTTATTTCAGCGCGGCCGCATCTATTGATATGACCTACAAAGGGAAAATGCGCACCCTCCAGTAACCAATAACGTGGTAAGTGCATTTCTTGGTGCTTTATGTTTTTAAATACTGTATTTCCCGGGGTGGGGGGAGAGCTCCGTTCGCAGTGTTTGGGGAGTCTGGCGATGTGAAGGAGGGGATTGAGGTCAGTAACCCACTTGCCACGCTCCAGTCTGAGTGCAGGTAGATGGGACTAGGTGACGGTAACTCAGCGGGACAGGCAGCATCTTAGGAGAGAAGGAATGGGTGACAGTTCGGGTCGAGACCCTTCTTCAGTGTTTTGTTCTGGTGTAGAGCTGCACGGGAACACCAATGTGTTGCGTGTCACTAGAATATGGACGACGGCAGCCTGTCCCGCTGAGTGACTCCAGCATTTTGCGTCTATCTTCGGTTTAAAGCAGCATCTGCAGCTGCTTCCTTCAGCCTGACACCAGGTTGGCCCGAGGATGGTGCCCTATCTATTATGTATCAGATTAGAAACCCGACGTTCATACTATATTGTGCGGGAAGGGAACTGCAGATGCTGGTTTACACCGAAGATAGACACAAAAAGTTGGAGTAACACAGCGGCTCAGGCAGCATCTCTAGAGAAAATAAATAGGTGAGGTTTCGGGTCGGTTCTTCAGACACTATACCATCTTATCCCTTTCATGTGTGTAGTTCACTATAAGTAGAATTTCGATTCAAATGTTTTAAAGAGCAAATCTCTCCCCGAGCACAACAGCCAACTCGCCACCACGTTATAAACGAGTTTAAAATGTTTCAATTGCAGCCGAGGTCTGGGGAAGACAGAGAGGGGCACAATGAGGACACTGAAGTTTAGTGGGGAATCTCATTGGTTATTGTGTGGGAAGGAAGTCCAGATGCTGGTTTAAAGGTAGACAAAATGCTGGAGTAACTCAGCGGGACAGGCAGCATCTCTGGGTAGTGGTCTAAGGAAGGGTCTCGACCCGATACATCATCATTCTTCTCTCCGGAGATTCTGCCTGTCTTGCTGAGTTACTCCAGCATTGTGTGTGTGTGTGTGTGTGTGTGAGAGTTACTCCAGCATTGTTCGTGTGTGTGAGTTACTCCAACATTGTGTGTGTGTGTGAGTTACTCCAGCATCGTTCGTGTGTGTGTGTGAGTTACTCCAACATTGTGTGTGTGAGTGTGTGTGCGAGTTACTCCAGCATTGTTCATGTGTGTGTGTGAGAGTTACTTCCAGCATTGTGTGTGTGTTTGTGAGTTACCCCAGCATTGTGTGTGTGTGCGGGTTACCCCAGCATTGTGTGTGTGTGTGAGTCATGAATTGCCAAGACACAAGGCACTGTAGATACAAATAATGTCATACACAAGAAAGGGCAGATGCTAGTTGAAAAAAGTGAACACATGGGGCTGGAGAAATTTGGAAATGTCATCCCGTCACCCATTCCTTCTCTCCAGAGATGCTGCCTGCCCGCTGAGTTAAGAGTTCCCACGGTCGACTCACAAATCACTAAGGTAAACGCACGGGCCACCACGTTATAAACGAGTTTTAAATGTTTCAATTTATAACTTGAACTGTAAATTTGACTCGTGGAAAAAATCAAACATGTTTGATTTTTTTCACGAGTACCTGCCGTTAGCACCACGAGTCGCTAAGTTGCTCGCAAGAGTTCCGATGTTCCCGCTACGTTTACTGTATGTGATTACCGCGAGTGACAACTCGGGGTCACTCGTGGGTCAACTCGCACCGTGAGACAGGGGTTTAACATCACCAAGACAGCATTGCTTCTATTATTTAATCTCTTCTGCTCACATGATAATAGGAAACAATGAGAACACTTTATCATGCAAACCGGAAGAGCACAAGATCAGAGTTTTAGTTATGTATAGATGCTGGTATTGATCTTGGAACATCATGTTCAGTTTGAAAGTAACACATTAATTATTTTATAATCTGTTTCTCAGAGATTCTTTAACCACTAGGCTAATAGTCGAGATGCATCACATGTAAATTAGATCTGAAATAGCTTGTTAATTGAGTGAACTTGTCATGAAGCATATCTTTCCCAATTTCACTTGCTTAGATATTAAAATTACTGGGGGGGGGGGTGAGGGAATTAAAGGTCGGAAGAAATATTTCAAAAACCTCTGTCAACTAATATCGAAATGTATTCTTTTAAATGAGTTGTGTGAAAAATGAAGAAAAACCACTGTGTAAATTTCCCTGTTGTATATAGCATATACAGTGGCTTTCAAAAGTTTTCATACCCCTTGAACTTTTCCACATTTTGTCACGTTACAACCACAAACGTAAATGTATTTTATTGGGATTATATGTGATAGACCAACACAAGGTGGTGCATAATTGTGAAGTGGAAGGAAAATGATACATGGTTTTCAAAGTTTTTTACAAATAAAAAACTGAAAGGTGTGGCGTGCAAAAGTTTTCAGCCCCCTTTACTCTGATACACCTAAATAAAATCCAGTGCAACCAATTGCCTTCAGAAGTTACCTAATTAGTAAATAGAGTCCACTTGTGTGTAATCTAATCTCAGTATAAATACAGCTGTTCTGTGAAGGCCTCGGAGGTTTGTTAGAGAACATTAGTGAACAAACAGCATCATGAAGCCCAAGGAACACACCAGACAGGTCAGGGATAAAGTTGTGGAGAGGTTTAAAGCAGGGTTAGGTTATAAAAAAATATCCCAAGCTTTGAACGTCTCACGGAGCACTGTTCAATCCATCATCCGAAAATGGAAAGAGTATGGCACAACTGCAAACCTACCAAGACATGGCCGTCCACCTAAACTGACAGGCCGGGCAAGGAGAGCATTGATCAGAGAAGCAGCCAAGAGGCCCATGGTAACTCTGGAGGAGCTGCAGAGATCCACAGCTCAGGTGGGAGAATCTGTCCACAGGACAACTATTAGTCGTGCACTCCACAAATCGGGCCTTTATGGAAGAGTGGCAAGAAGAAAGTCATTGTTGAAACAAAGCCATAAGAAGTCCTGTTTGCAGTTTGCCACAAACCATGTGGGGGACACAGCAAACATGTGGAGGAAGGTGTTCTGGTCTGATGAGACCAAATTGAGGTTTTTGGCCTAAATGCAAAACGCTATGTGTGGCGGAAAACTAACATTGCACATCACCCTGAACACACCATCCCCACTGTGAAACATGGTGGTGGCAGCATCATGCTGTGGGGATGCTTTTCTTCAGCAGGGACAGGGAAGCTGGTCAGAGTTGATGGGAAGATGGATGGAGCCAAATACATGGTAATCTTGGAAGAAAACCTGCTAGAGTCTGCAAAAGACTTGAGACTAGGGCAGAGGTACACCTTCCAGCAGGACAACGACCGTAAACATACAGCCAGAGCTTCAATGGAATGGTTTAGATCAAAGCATATTCATGTGTTAGAATGGCCCAGTCAAAGTCCAGACCTAAATCCAATTGAGAATCTCTGGCAAGACTTGAAAATTGCTGTTCACAGACGCTCTCCATCCAATCTGACTGAGCTTGAGCTATTTTGCAAAGAAGAAGGGGGGGGGGGCGCAGAATACTTTTGCACGCCACACTTTTCAGTTTTTTATTTGTAATAAAATTTGGAAACCATGTATCATTTTCCTTCCACTTCACAATTATGCACCACTTTGTGTTGGTCTATCACATAAAATCCCAATAAAATACATTTACGTTTGTGATTGTAACGTGACGAAATGTGGAAAAGTTCAATGGGTATGAATTTGGTTGTATTTTTAAAAACTAAAATACAAAAAATACGCAGAGTTCTTCCACTTCTCGCAGTGAGATGGATTAATTCTCATCCGACAGAGGGCTGTGGGAAGTGAGAGAGAATTTGACTGTGGAAGCATTACACAAAAGTATAAAGAAGCTCATTTAACATCAGCAATACCTCGCTTAACTGTCGTTGAGAGGGGCCCTCCCACACGGATCCTTCCTGCACCATCGAAATTTTACTACCGGCGCGCATTGCCCTCGACAGCTCTTCGGATAAGATGGTTGCCCACCTCTTCGCAGAGTGCGGATTGGCAAAGAGATCCTGGAGATGAATGCAAGGGTCCTTGTCACAGTTTATTCCAAACAGCTCCGTAACAGAGGACACTGATTTACGGACTGTTCTGAGGCGGACATCAACTGCTGCAGGAAGGTCATCAACTATGAAAGACTCTCTTTGGTCAGCCCAAAACTTGTTGACCTCCCAGCAGAGCAAGATGTCCATCGGGTAGCGTTGCCGACTAGCCTGCTCCAGAATACTGGAGTACGTGCTGAAGGATGTACTGAAGCTTGGTGCAACCAACACCAAGGCTCTGTGAGGGAGGACCACAGTCTAGGTTTCTTCTGCTGCTGGCCATTGGGGGGGCAGGTGTGGTGGAGACGCCCCTCAAATGAGAGAAAGAGATACCACCCCAGGGGGCCACAGTGGCAAGGGTGCTGTCCATTGGCTCGCTCCAGAATACAGGAGTACGTGCTGAAGGATGCACTGAAGTTTGGCTATAATTATAGTTTTTGGGAACACTACCAAATATAATGCTAGTGAATATCTATATAGCCATGGAGGAATTTGTGCAGTTCTTGTTTTAAATACATTTAAAAATTCCGAATAAAGTATATTTTGATTAAAAAAATTACTATCAGCATCTTACTTAATAAGGAGGCATGGTAGCACAATTGTTACTGGTGCAGTCTCACAGTTCTAACAATAATTGTTTCAACAGGCATGTGGGTGGTGGTTATTGTTGATAAAGTATGTATGCATGTCAATTGGAAGTGTTTGCAAAGATGTGAATGTTTACCCAGATAACTAAGCAACTACCAGGCTTTGGACTCTGTTTAAGAAGGAACTGCAGTTGCTGGAAAATCGAAGGTAAAAATGCTGGAGAAACTCAGCGGGTGAGGCAGCCTCTATGGAGCGAAGGAAATAGGCAATGTTTCGGGTCTAAACCCGAAACATTGCCTATTTCCTTCGCTGCATAGAGGCTGCCTCACCCGCAGACTTTGGACTCTCCCTTTTTGTCATTGTCATTTTACATTGTGGATGTTAGGACCCAGCATTGCCTTAACTTAAAGCATTGTTTCACATGGAGTAGAATCCAGATGGACTCTTGCTGTGATTAAGATTTACAGTTTCTGATTACCTGCTAAAATCAAAAATGAAGGTTGTGAGTAGTACGTTTCCATCAATGTGTTTTAAAATAAACACACTAATCCCTCTACTAATGCTCTTAACCACAAATTTTTATTTGTACTGTGTAGAAATGGCCCCTACGGCCAGATGGGCCTGTCCAACTTAGGCGACTTTTTAGGTGACTGCAGGAGACTATGCAGTCGCCACATGTTCGTGGGTGGTTGCCGGGAGAATGCCCTTCTGGATCGTGGTGATGATGGTGGGTAGCAGCACTGCCCTGCACGCTGCCCAGGCAGCCTTCAGCACCCGCCTAGGGCCGGCTCCGTCAGACCGCCCGCTTGCTCGCTACAACACCGGCAGCGTGACAGCCCGACCGACCCTTCGTCACACCCACCGGAGGCCCGGCCCGACGCTCATCAACCCAGGCGGAGGCTCGGCCAGACGCTCACCGACCTGGCGACCCGTCGCTCACCAACCCGGCGTTGGCTGGCCCAGACGCTCGCCAACGTGGCGTTGGCCCGCCCCATTACTCACCAACCCGGCGTTGGCAAGCCCCATCGCTCACCAACCCGGTGGAGGCTTGGCTCGACGCTCACCAACCCGGCGGAGTCCCGGCTCGACGCTCACCACCCCGGCGGAGCCCCGGCCCGACGCTCACCACCCCGGCGGAGTCCCGGCCCGACGCTCACCACCCCGGCCCGACGCTCACCAACCCGGCATTGGCCCGGCCTGACGCTCACCAACCCGGCGGAGTCCCGGCCCGACGCTCACCAACCCGGCGCCCCGGCGTTGGCCTGGCCCGACGCACACCAGGCCGGCAGAGACCTGGCCCCTCGCTCATCAAACCAGCGGCTTGACGCCCACCAATCCGGCAGAGGCCCGGCCCAATGCTCATCAACCCGGCAGAGGCCCGGCCTAACTCTCATCGACCAGTATGCTCGACCAGCATACCCTTCTGGATCATCGTGGTGATGATGGTGGGGAACAGCACTGCCCTGCACGCCGCCCGGGCAGCCTTCAGCACCCGCCTAGGGCCGGCTCCGTCAGACCGCCCGCTTGCTCGCTACAACACCTGCAGCCCGAACGACCTCTCGTCGCACCCACCGGTGGCCTGGCCAGACACTCACCAACCCGGCGGCCCGACGCTCATCAACCCGGCGGAGGCCCAGCCAGACGCTCACCAACCTTGCGGCCCGACGCTCACCAACCCGGCGGAATCCTGGCCCGACGCTCACCAACCCGGCGGAATCCTGGCCCGACGCTCACCAACCCGGCGGAGTCCCGGCCCGACGTTCACCAACCCGGCGTTGGCCCGCCCCATCGCTCACCAACCCGACGGAGGCCCAGCCCAGCACTCACCACCCCGGCGGAGTCCCGGCTCGACGCTCACCACCCCGGCGGAGTCCCGGCTCGACGCTCACCACCTCAGCGGCTTGATGCCCACCAATCCGGCGGAGGCCCGGCCTAACTCTCATCGATCGGCATGCCCTTGTGGATCATCGTGGTGCTGATGGTGGGGAGCAGCACTGCCCTGCACGCCGCCCGGGCCGCCTTCAGCACCCGCCTAGGGCCGGCTCCGTCAGACCGCCCGCTCGCTCGCTACAACACCTGCAGCCTGACAGCCCGAACGACCCCTCGTTGCACCCACCGGAGGCCAGGCCAGACACTCTCCAACCCGGCGGCCCGACTCTCATCAACCCGGCGGAGACCCGGCCAGACGCTCACCAACCTGGCGGCCCGATGCTCACCAACCCGGCGTTGGCCAGCCCCGACGCTCACCAACGTGGCGTTGGCCCGCCCCATCGCTCACCAACCCGACATTGGCTCGCCCCGATACTCACCAACCTGGCGGAGGCCCGGCCCATCGCTCACCAACCCGGCGGAGGCCCGGCCCGACGCTCACCAACCCGGCGGAGTCCCGGCCCGACGCTCACCAACCCGGCGGAGTCCCGGCCCGACGCTCACCAACCCGGCGGAGTCCCGGCCCGACGCTCACCAACCCGGCGGAGGCCTGACCCGAAGTTCACCAACCCGGCGGAGTCCCGGCTCAACTCTCACCAACCCGGCGAAGTCCAGGCCCGACGCTCACCAACCCGGCGGTGTCCCGGCCCGACGCTCACCAACCCGGCGGTGTCCCGGCCCGACGCTCACCAACCCGGCGGAGTCCCGGCCCGACGCTCACCAACCCGGCGGAGTCCCGGCCCGACGCTCACCAACCCGGCGGAGTCCCGGCCCGACGCTCACCAACCCGGCGGAGTCCCGGCCCGACGCTCACCAACTCGCCGGAGTCCCGGCCCATCGCTCACCAACCCGGCGCCCCGACACTCACCAACCCGGCGCCCCGATGCTCACCAACCCGGCGCCCCGACGCTCACCAACCCGCCGTTGGCCCGGCCCGACGCTCACCAACCCGCCTTTGGCCCGGTCCGACGCTCACCAACCATATTTCCAGAATTCATGTTAAATCGTTTGCCTTTTGAAAACAGTCTCTTCTCTTGCACTATCATCCACTATTATGTTTGCCAATGATTCATATGTTGGGTGTCCTTGGGCTACTAAAAAAATGGTGTTTTCAGCTGGAGTAATTATGTGTTGTATGGTCTTCCGGAATCTCTGGTATCTGTATGATATACACACATTGTGGTTCTTAAATCTGTAAAGGCAGCATGTGACTCTTTCTATCAGAGATTTTGTTTAGTACTGCCATTATTTCATGGGGTTCCCACGGAGTATGGCCATCAGTGGTATGGGGATTGTTTATACCTACTGTGCTGGTCAAATCAAAGGCTGTATTCAGCACTTCCCTTACTGGGAACTGTCTATGGAATATCTGTTCAATTTGTTGACTTTCGGTTACATCAAAATCTATCTCGGTATCTTCAATTACTGTCTCGCCCTCAGATGAATCTTCCCGTTCGCTAGGGGGTTCCGATACTGTTCCTCTTTCTCGCTGCTCGTATAATCGGTCTAGGTTGTGGCTCACAGAAATATTCTGCCGGTTGCACTATATCATACCTTCCTTTTCTTTAAATACCAGAGCTAACCTCTTTGTTCTACTCCTGGTACCATAAGCTACTGGACAATCTATTAATGGTGCAGTGGATAGAGTCAAATAATCTGGCACCCCAGTCACTGCTAAGGGTCAGACTTGAAATATTTATTACGGACACAAGTCATACAAGCCTGGGAAACACAAGAGGAACATGATGGGAGCTGTGAATTTCCACTAGTGTTAATGTTTGTCCATTCTTCCAAGTATTCCTTTCCTTCCCCCTTGAAGTCAGCACCAACCATCGGATCCTTAAACTTTAAATTTACAGGGACTAGTTTCCTTCCAGGAGATCTACCTCTTGCTGTTCCGTGTGCCTTCCTTCATCTCCACTCCTGTCCTTCCTACTGCCTGGAGGTCGATCTACTTCACCCTCTTTCAATTATAGTCCGAGTTTAGAAGTCGCCTTTTCCCAACTCGCCATCCTCCTAACTTCTTTATTTGCCTTTCGTTCCTCATAATATTTCTTCCATAATCCTATTAATTCCTTTGCGCTCTATACACGCAGGCTTATACCGAAAATAAACTACCAGAAACTTTAGCAGAATCAGCAATAACGCTTATACCAAAAAAATATAAAGACTTGGAGGAACCGGGTTCTCACAGAGCTACATCACTTCTAAATACGGATCAGAAAATCTTAGCAAAGATTCTAGCAAGAAGACTGAATAATTATATTAACAAATTGGTAAACCCGGATCAAACGGGATTTATACCCAAAAGACAATCATTTAATAACTTGAGAAGGCTTTTCAACATAATGTACTCTCACAAAGAGGACGTTGAAGATATTTCAGTCAATACTTTGGATGCAGAGAAGGCATTTGATCAGGTAGAATGGCAGTATTTATATAGGTACTCCAAAAATTTAACAGGGAGAGAATTTTATTAGATGGTTTAAACTACTTTATGATAAACCTACGGCAAGAATATTAACTAATAATATGTTATCTCCAAAATTTTATTTATCAAGGGGTAATAGGCAGGGTTGTGCCTTATCACCATTGCTATTTGCCCTTATGATAGAACCGCTGGCTGAAAGGATTAGAAATCATCTGAATATTCACGGATATAATACTAAGGACTCAAAGAACAAAATTTCATTATATGTTGATGATATTCTTTTATATATTACTAATACACAAATGAGTATCCCCACCTTATTAACACTAATCGAGGAATTTGGTTATTTTTCAGGATATAGAATAAATTGGAATAAAAGCGAAATTATGTCTTTGAAACTACAGATTGCGACACACTTATTAAAATTCCCTTTCAAAATTGCAACAGAAAAATTCAAGTATTTGGGTATTCAAATTACGAGAAGACACAAATCATTATTTAGTGCCAATTTTATGCCACTATTAAATAAACTGAATGTTATGATTAAACTTTGGAAAACGCTACCGCTCTCATTGATAGGTAGAATTAACGATATAAAAATGACTTTCTTACTACAATTAATATATTTGTTTCAAGCGATCCCAATATATATTCCAAAATATTGTTTCAAAAAACTAGATTTTAATATCACTAATTTTATATGGGATTATAGAGTACACAGAAAGAATTCAACGAAAGCATCTGTGTAAACCTAAAGAAGTTGGGGGTTTATCATTACCTAACTTTACGTATTACTACTGGGCAGTGCACATTAAGAACATAATGTACTGGTTGGATAGTTCCACTCACCAGTCGGAGTGGATAAGAATGGAGAAAGAGGAGTGTTTCCTGTACGATACAGGTACGATCTTGTTCTCACCGATAAAATGAAATATTAGAAGAACCCAATTATTCACAATACAATAAGAATTTGGAAACAAATAAAATTATCCTTGAAATTAAATAATCTATCAGTACTAACCCCAATATTGAATAATCCTGCATTCAAACCATCTCTTATCGACAAAACATATAGACAATGGGATAGACTGGGAATTAGGGAAGTAGGAGATATGTATGAATTGGGTAAATTGTTATCATTTCAACAATTAAAATCAAAATTTAAACTGAATGATAATCAATATTTTAAATATATACAGATATGTGACTTTATGAAGAAATATATACATAGATTTCAAACTATATTTTTTGACCCTTTGGAAGAAGGAATGAATATTAAGGCTGATTCACAAAAACTAATATATTTTTATAATAGTATATTAAATAGAGAATTACCCTCAACAGAGGAACTAAGAGAAGATTGGGAACATGAACTAATGATAAAGATTCCAAAAGATAGATGGGAAAAGTATCTGATGAACACACATAATTGTTCCATTAATGCAAGACATAATTTAATTCAATTTAAATTATTACATAACTTATATTATTCAAAAACGAGGTTGAATAAGTTCTACCCAGACGTCTCTCCTAGATGCGATAAATGTTTGTTTCAAAATGCCAATATAACACATTCATTTGTAGGATGTATAAAGTTGAATACATTTTGGAGCAATATATTTGATATAATTACAAAGCTCTTCAAGTCAAGAATAGAACCTAACACGGAATGGATTATATTTGGAATAATAGTAGAAGATATCAATTTAAACAAAGACCAAAAGGTATTCTTTAATTATGGGTTAATAATTGGAAAGAAATTGATACTTAAATTTTGGAAAAATCCAGCTATACCAACTATTACAATGTGGATTAGTAATATGACGGACATAGCTCACTGAAGAAATGAGACTCCGCCTAATAGATAAATATGACCAATTCTTAAGGAGTTGGTCGCCTTTCATCGGCTTTTTGGAATCATGTGATGCAGCAGTACCGTAAAGATTACTGATTTCAGGTCAGGTCGTGGATAGAATTACATCTCCGAACAAAGATTTGAAAATTTCTTTTTTAAGGGTCTTTTTCTTCTATTTCTACTTTCTACTTTTTCTTTTCTTATATACACACTTTACATTTTTCTATTTTCTACTATCTATTTTTCCTCTTTCTTCTCTCTATTTCTTGTCTTTTTTACTTCCTTTTCAAAAACATAAAACTAGAGTTTGTACATAGAATGTATTACCTTATGACATAGTTGGCACCTAAAATTAGGTGCCACTGTATTGTTTTGTACTGTATTAACTTCTAATAAAATAAACAAAAAAAAAATCCTTTGCGCTCTCACTATTACAATGTTGCCAAATAATTTGCTCTATGTATTTTATCCCTTTTACGGTTCTAATGCCCCCGGCGGCCATAGCTTATTTTCTAATTTCTTATTCAGCGCTCCTGACAAATGTCTTAATTTCTCTGTCTTGTTAGGGGACTCATTGCACATTATTTGCACTGTGCTCCTAGCATCTTCTGTCATCTCGTCTAGGCTATTCCCCATGCCTTTGAACAACCAAAAATTCCAAAATCCGACACTCCTTTCCAATAATTCCCCTCCCTTTCAATCTCTAAAGTTATTAAGCTCACTCCTGAACAGTGGATAATGGCTAAGCGTTCACAGCCTCGCACTTCTTTATTCCTTTGTACAACCAATCGTAATTTCTTATTCAAATTCTTCTCCTATCTCCCACAAGTCCACGCACTTTCAACCTTACAGTTTCTATAATCCTCAGTCATCCAAAGATCAGAGTACTCCAGGGAACAATCAAACACATTCGAGAACAATCAAACACATTCGAGCATAATCAAACACTTTCCCGTAGCCTGGTTAACCCTCAATCGAAACACATGAAAATGAGCTCCAAACACGCTAGCAACACTGCCCAGACAAGAAATCACACCGCTTATTATTATCATGCACAACCGCACTCTTACAAAGACCACAATCATTTGTCTAATGTCACATTCAGTAACTGTACAATTCTAAAAACAAATCCAATCCTGTGTCGCGCTGTTATGAACCAGTGAACCTCTCCTCTGATACCAAAGACTTTCCCCTTCCTAGGGTACTCTTTGCTGAGGGGTACTACTTCTTAATTGATTACTTTTTCCTTCAGATACTTTTCCTCCTTCCGAGGGTACTTTTTCTCATCCGGATACTTTTCACCAAAAAAAAACAGGTTCCCTTCTCTCTGTTGCTCTTCACTATCAGGTACTAATCAACACTCAATCAGAGGGGGTACGAACTCCTGGTTGATCAGCCACAATTTGGACTCCAATTACAATAGCAGTCTTAATCAACTATTTATCTCTGCAGCCGATTCAAACCGATATCACAACAGTGTTTTTAACATGCAAAATTTAAATCAAGAACAATACACAGTACACAGTAAATACAATGCAATACCAGCAATCTTAATACACTTTAACTACTACTTTAAAGATTTATTATGCCCAGGTAAATCTGGAAAGAAATATATACACTTTTTAAATATACCTCTGAAAGGTCTATTAACAAGTTTTTACAAGGGATTTGTACACAAGTTAACTTGGAAGTAAAAATATATATATATACACTAGGAATTAAGCAGCACCTCAATATGAGATACTGAATATTATTGAATTTGAACCAAATCCAAAATTTGCACGGAACGTCTCTCGGGACATGACATTTTCAGATTGATTAAAGTCCTTTTAACCAATTTACTTTAACCACTGAATTCCCGAAACCTTTTGAGATTCCTTCCTCCGTTTTACAGGGATCCAAATATAACCATGCAGGCGTGGATTTTAACCCACCTAGGTACATCTTAGCAAAGGGTTTCCCTTTTTACCTACTAAGATCGGGTGTCAGTGCGTAGCCTCTTCACGCTGGCAGTTGACGCCGATTTTCGGAGCACGCATTTCCAATCTGCACCCCCAGCACCGCATAAATCCAGTTTGTTTTTAAATATCCCGCCAATCGGATATCCAACTCTAGGATGGGCCTCTGGCCCTAGTTTTGTAGGCCTCTAACCCAAAGGAGTGGGCCTCTAATCCAAAGAAGGGGACTCTTAACCCAACCACAAATTGTCCCAGCTGCAGCTACCAGCTTCAACCAAGAGTTTTGGGCCTCTAACCCAACCTCAGCAGGGCCTCTAACTCCACCCTGGTTCCCTGGTTTTAAGGGCCTCTAACCCAAAGGAGCGTTATCACCCCCCCCCGTGCTTGCTAGACTCTGTCCTACGATCTCGTTGGGACCCTTTCCCAAGCCCGCGAATGATCGATCTGCTCCGACTAGCGAAGTTCTGAAATTAATGTGAAAACCGCACAGTCGTGCCGATTTCTGCACTCGCGATCGGGAACAGCTCGACACCCTTAATTTTGGGGGTCCGTTGAGATACTGGACGAGCCCCCAATGTAATTAGCACGTTCTAAGCTCCCCCCAGTCTAGTTTCAGTCAATATAATACTGAATCAAGCACTTGAGCAAGTAAACTTTATTTTGGATAACGCAACAGTTGCCCTATACAATACCTAACCACTGCGGGTATGATCCTTGTATCTGCTTGGCCAAGCCCTTCTAGCCTCGTGCAAGCAGAGACACTCCAAAAGGTCACGCAGTCCCAAGCGTTCTTCCAGAAGATCGCCCAAGGACCTCGTGGGGGCTGCCTTTTATAGGTCCCCGAACCTTGAGACAATAGACAATAGGTGCAGGAGTAGGCCATTTGGAGCCAGCACCATTCAATGTGATCATGGCTGATCATCCCCAATCAGTACCCAATTCCTGCCTTCTTCCCACATCCCCTGACTCCGCTATCTTTAAGAGCCCTATCTGAAAGTATCCAGAGAACCGGCCACCACTGCCCTCTGAAGCAGAGAATACCACAGACGCACAACTCTCTGTGAGGAAAAAGTGTCTCTGTTCTAAATGGCTTGTCCCTTATTCTTAATATGGGGACGAACCACATGGGGGTGGTCTCTGTACAGTCCAATAACACATATCAATTACAACAGTACATGAACGACTGTTCCTGAACACAATTACATAGTAACTGATATATTGTATTCGAAAGGAGCTTCTAGAAGGAAGCCAGCATAGATGAATAATGCTGCATGTGCCTTGGAATTCAGATAACCCAGACAAGACTTCACATTTCAACCAATCAACAACTGACACAGTAAAGCTCTGCAACATTATTTACAATATGTATACCTGGTTTGCATTGATCCAATTAGCTCTATGCATTTCGCACTTCATTGTAAGACTTCTGCAAATGTCCCATTCTCTCTCTGCAGCACTTTATCTGGGCCCCAGACATGCTGGCACCATTCAGCAGCTTGTCTCAGTTCTGCAGAGGCACATTTAACAACCAAAACGGCCTAGCAGCACATAATTTTAATGCCATGGCTGCAATTTAGCCAGGATTAACACTATGAGGCTGTAGGGTGACTTGGATAGGTTGCTTGTGTGGGCAGATGCAGTATAATGTGGATAAATGTGAGGTTATCCACTTTGGTGGCAAGAACAGGAAGGCAGATTATTATCTGAATGGTGTCAGATTAGGAAAGGGGGATGTGCAATGAGATCTGGGTGTCCTTGTACATCAGTCACTGAAAGTAAAGCATTCAGGTACAGTAGGCAATGAAGAAAGCAAATGGCATGTTGGCCTTCATTGCGAGAGGATTTGAGTTTAGGAGCAAAGAAGTCAAACTGCAGTTGTGCAGGGTCCTGATGAGACCACACCTGGAGTATTGTGTGCAGTTGTGGTCTCCTAATGACTCCTCTGAGTCATTCGTATGTCATGTTGTTACTAGTGGGCGGAGAACCAAGGCAAATTCCTTGTATGTGAATACTTGTCCAATAAACTTAATTTGAGGAAGGATATTCTTGCTTTTGAGGGAGTGCAGCGTTGGTTCACCAGGTTAATTCCCGGGCTGATGGGATTGATATAGGATGAAAGAGTGGATCGACTAGGCTTGTATTCACTAGAATTTAGAAGGATGAGAGGGGATCTTATAGAAACATAACATTCTTAAGGGATTAGACAGGCTAGATGCTAGAAAAATGTTCCCCATGTTGGGGGAGTCCAGAACCAGGGGTCACAGTTTAAGAATAAAGGGTAGACCATTTAGGACTGAGATGAGAAAAAAACCTTTTCATCCAGAGAATTGTGAATCTGTGGAATTCTCTGCCACAGAAGACAATGGATGCCAATTCACTGGATGTATTCAAGAGAGAGTTGTTGTATATAGGTCTTAGGGCTGATGGAATCAAGGGATATGAGGAAAAAGCAGGAATAGGGTACTGATTTTGGATGATCAACCATGATCATATTGAATGGTGGTGCTGGCTTGAATGGCCAAATGCCCTACTCCTGCACCTATTTTCTACGTTTTTATATTTCCAGTTGGGGAACACTCAGATTGTCTTCTTTGGTGCGCACTCCTCTACGCACTTATTGATGAAGTCTTGCGTCAGTGGACTCATTCAGGTTGGCTGCAGAATCCGTGAATATGCACCAATCCACTGATGCAAAACAGTTGCGTAGGATGTCATCCGTGTCCGCCGACCAGCATTGAACAGCTTTCTGCACTGGATCTTCCTGCTTCAGTTTTTGTTTATAGGCAGGGAGTAAAAGCACTGCTAGGCGATCAGATTTCCTGGAATGCGGCCGAGGAATGGAGCAGAAGGTATTTGCAACCATGGAGGACCAAGTTTTTAAATTTTATATCTAACTCCTTAATTCTCTTTGGAGGATAGAAACATAGAAAATAGGTGCAGGAGGAGGCTATTTGGCCCTTCGAGCCTGAACTGCCATTCATGGCTGATCGTCTGCAATTAGTAACACGTGCCTACCTTGATGTTGAGCTGCCTGCCCTATATCCCTTGATTCCGCTAGCCCCTGGAGCTCTATCTCCCCTGTTGTTGGTACCAACCTGAACCATGACATTTGGCTGCTGCTTCTTATTGCGTATGACGTGCACAGCCTGAAGTTGGAAGACAACTTGTTCTGTTTGATCTTCTGTTTGGTTTGGATGCTCACCTTTCCTTTCAAAACGTTCTGTGCCTGCCTTGTAAGGGACATAGAAACATAGAAACATATAAATTAGGTGCAGGAGCAGGCCATTCGGCCCTTCGAGCCTGCACCGCCATTCAATATGATCATGGCTGATCATCCAACTCAGTATCCTGTACCTGCCTTCTCTCCATACCCCCTGATCCCTTCAGCCACAAGGGCCACATCCAACTCCCTCTTAAATATGGCCAACGAACTGGCCTCAACTACCTTCTGTGGCAGAGAATTCCACAGATTCACCACTCTCTGTGTAAAAAAATTATTTTCTCATCTCGGTCCTAAAAGACTTCCCCCTTATCCTTAAACTGTGACCCCTTGTCCTGGACTTTCCCAACATCGGGAACAATCTTCCTGCATCTAGCCTGTCCAACCCCTTAAGAATTTTGTAAGTCTCCATGAGATCACCCCTCAATCTTCTAAATTCCAGCGAGTACAAGCCAAATCTATCCAGTCTTTCTTCATATGGAAGTCGTGCCATCCCAGGAATCAGACTGGTGAACCTTCTCAGTACTCCCTCTATGGCAAGAATGTCTTTCCTCAGATTAGGAGACCAAAACTGTACGCAATACTCCAGGTGTGGCCTCACCAAGACCCTGTACGACTGCAGTAGAACCTCCCTGCTCTTGTACTCAAATCCTTTTGCTATGAATGCCAACATACCATTCGCTTTCTTCACAGCCTGCTGCACCTGCACGCCTACTTTCAATGACTGGTGTACCATGACACCCAGGTCTCGCTGCATCTCCCCTTTTCCTAATCGGTCACCATTCAAATAATAGTCTACCTTCCTGTTTTTGCCACCAAAGTGGATAACCTCACATTTATCCACATTATACTTCATTGCCATGCATTTGCCCACTCACCCAGTCTATCCAAGTCATCCTGGTCAACATCCAAGTCATCCAAGTCAACAATAAGGACATTGTTGTGTCCCTCACAGTCACATTGATGCTGTGGCCAAGAAAACACAACAATACCTCTAATTCCTCAGAAGACTAAGGAAATGTAACATGTCTCAAATAATCCATAGAAATGTCTATAGATGCACCATAGAAAACATCCTATTGGGATGCATCATTGATTAGTTTGGCAACTGCTCTGCCCAAGGCTGCAACAAATTGCAGATAGTTGTGAATGCAGTTCAGTACATCACACAAACCGCCTATTTCGCAACCCCCTTCTCTCCATTTACTATCAACACTTCATGCTGCCTTGGGAAAGCAGCCAATGTGATCAAGGACCACACACATCCTGGTCATTCCCACTTCTTCCCCCCTCCTGTTGGATAAAAGATCGAAAAGCTTGAAAAAAAGTTCTCTGTAGCTGTAACAATGTATTCTGCACTCTGTTTCATTTATTTTTGCACTACTTGTTGTATTTGTGTATGGTTTTGATTGTAATCATGTGTCAATGGTTTTAACTGGATAGCACGCTAAACAGTCATTTACTGTATCCCGATACACAAGACAATAATAAACCTACCATCTTACCATCTGTAAAGTACAAATAGAATACTTTCCACTTGGGTCAGGGGTCGACAACCATGTTCTGCATAGGGGCCGGGGCGCATGTCTGTGAGAGGATGGCGGGCCACATCTATCACGTGTACACATGGATCCCGCCCCCATCCCACCAGGCATGAAATCACATGTTCACAGAAGGTAGACAAAAATGCTGGAGAAACTCAGCTGGTGAAGCAGCCTCATGCAATCCTTGCATGTCTCACCCGCTGAGCTTCTCCAGCATTTTTGTCTACCTGCAATTTTTCCAGCTTCTGCAGTTCTTTCTTAAACGTGTTCACAGAAGGTGCGCGGCTGTGTCGGCGGCTTTGTGCAGGATGCGGTACAGCCAGGGCTCGGCCACGCTTGGGGATGATTGCGGGGAAAAAAAATCCACCTGCGGGCCGGGTTACGGGGCGCATACAGCCCGGGGGCCCTAGGTTGCCGACCTCTGACTTAGATGAACGTACCTCCAGTAGCACTTGGGAAACAAAGCATTATTCAGAACACAATATACAATCCCCCTAAATAGTCATTCTCTTCGCCACTGGCACATTGGCTGCAATGTGCACCATTCACAAAATGTACAACAGTTACTTACCTTGTCTACTCAGACAGCACCTCTCAAACCAACAACCTGTACCATTAAGATGGATAAATGCTTTGAAGTGCATGGGTTTTCCATCGTTCCATTCAATGTTTACTTAAAAGGAGATTGCTATTCCTTAATTGTCAGAATCGTGAACTCCCTTTCCAACAATATTTTGGGAGATCAGTCAAGAGATCTTAGAGCATTTATAGCTCTCTTTAAGATGGTGCTGGTGACCCACCACCTTGAACGTGTGATGGTTCAAGGTGGTGGGTCATCAGCACCATCTTAAAGAGAGCTATAAATGCTAAACCTTGCCAGCAATACTGACATCATGGAAAATTAGAAATAATACCTCTTTCATCCTCTTCCCCTAGTCATAATATTGTCATTCACAATATTTTAAACTCGATGAGTACAAATGTATCAGTTGAGTCACAAGTAGACCTATTTAGATTGGTTGCAAAAGACTGTTTTGGGAGGGGGATGAGAGGGGAGCTCTACATGGGACCAGTGCATTTCCTCTACACTGGAATAATCAGAAAAGCAACTAGGAATGAAACTTGACATTTTGACGAATGTCTTTGATCACACCATTTAAAGAAAAAAAGAGACAGTGCTTCAGTGGGTCAGGCAGCATCTCTGGAGGACATGGATAGGTGACGTTTCGGGCCAAGACCTTTCTTCAGACCACGCCATACTTGGCATCAACACATTGCAAGGATGTCTTCATAGTGAAGTATTTTACGTTTATTAGAACTTCAAATCCAGATTGTTAATGGGCAGTAATGGAACATAATGTCAAGAAACTGGTCTTCAATCCTGCTTAATCTGATTGAAATGAAGGAATGCAAAGCTCTTGCACAAAATAGTCAAGTCGAGAGAGTTTATTGTCATGTGTCCCAGATAGGACAATGAAATGTGTGCATTTGCTGCAGCAAAACAAGATATTGTAGTCGTAAATACAGATCAGTGTGTCCATATACCAAAGAATATATATATATACACATCAGTAAACAGATTAAGTACAATAGGTTGTTGTAGTTCATAGTTTGTTTGAAGTTGTGTTTAATAATCTGATGGCTGTGGGGAAGAAGCTGTTCCTGAATCTGGATGTTGCAGATTTCAGGTTCCTGTACCTTCTACCCGGTGGCAGCGGAGAGATGAGTGTGTGGCCAGGATGGTGTGGGCCCTTGATGATGCTGGCAGCCTTTTTGAGGCAGCAACTGCGATAGATCCGCTCGATGGTAGGGAGGTCATAACCGATGATGGACTGGGTAGTGGTTATGACTTTTTGCAGCCTTTTCTGCTCCTGGACGCTCAGGTTGCTGTACCAATGATGCAACTGGTCAGCATGCTCTCTACTGTGCACCTGTGGAAGTTCGAGAGAGTCCTCCTTGACATGTAGGCTCTACATAATCTTCTCAGGAATAGAGGCGCTGATGTGATTTCTTTATGATTGCATCAGTGTTCTGGGACCAGGAGGGATCTTCAGAAATATGAATGCCGTGGAATTTGAAGTTCTTGACCCTTTCCACCATCGACCCATTGATATAAACGGACTGTGGGACCCCATCCTACCTGTTCCGAAGTCCACAATCAGTTCCTTGGTTTTGCTGGTGTTGAGAGCCAGGTTATTGTGCTGGCACCATTTGGTCAACCGGTTGATCTTGCTTCTATACTCTGACTCGTCCCCATCAGTGATATGCCCCACGACAGTGGTGTCGTCGGCGAACTTGATAATGGAGTTCGCACTATGTCTACGCAGTCATGAGTATAGAGTGAGTACAGCAGGGGGTTGAGCACGCAGCCTTGAGGTGCTCCAGTGCTGATTGTTATTGAGGATGACACATGTCCACCAATACGGACAGTCTGTGGTCTGTGAATGAGGAAGTCGAGGATCCAATTGCAGAAGGATGCGCAGAGACCCAGATCTGAGAGCTTGGTAACCAGCTTGGAGGGGATGATAGTATTAAATGCCGAGCTGTAGTCAATGAATAGCAGCCTGACATATGAGTTTTTGTTGTCCAAGTGATCCAGAGCGGAGTGGAGAGCCAGTGAGACCGCATAGACCATTGATCTGTTGTGGCGGTAAGCGAACTGCAGTGGGTCCAGGTTTTTGTCGAGGTATGAGTTGATTTGCGCCATGATCAGCCTCTCAAAGCACTTCATCACCACAGACGTTAGTGCCACTGGTCGATAGTCATTGAGGCACGTTACCTTGCTCTTCTTTGGCACCAGTATTATTGATGCCCTTTTAAAGCAGGTGGAAACCTCAGACCTCAGAAGTGAGAGGTTGAAAATGTCCGTAAAAACTTGGTCCGCACAGGTTTTCAAAACACGCCCAGGTATACCATCAGATCCAGTTGCTTTCCGAGGGTTCACCCCTCTGAAGGATTGTCTGACATCGGCCTCTGTGACTGTGTCCGTAATGCCATCACGGCGAATGGGGGCTCGGGAAGGCACATCAGTATTCTCCCTATCAAAGCGTGCGTAAAACGCATTGAGCTCATCAGGGAGTGATGCTTTGCTGACATTTAGGCTGCCTCCTGATTTCGCCGTGATAGGCATTTCTTTTCTAATATGTACAGATTTGGGTGTAATTTGTTTTAATCGTTTTTAATTTTAATTTTCGTAGGATTTGGAGTTCCATGGCGTGATGAGATTTTATTTTCAAGACAAAGTCGCAGGCAACTTTGCAACAAAGTGCATCAGAGTGTCCAGTACCGCCACAACGCAAGATGTAATAGAGACACTTGCAGAGAAATTCCGACCAGACATGCGGATGTTGTCCTCTCCTAGATATTCACTTTATGAAGTGCACGTCAGTGGTGGTAAGCGTCTCAAGATCATTATCTTTTTTCCTAGACATTCAAACTCTTGAACTTGTGTTTTCAGACATCATTTATGTCGTTATTGTGGATTTATTACTGATTTGTGTGGATATTTTCCACTGTTTGCACTTTGGCCAAAAAAAAAGCTTTTGAAGATGCAGTTACATTGTAAAATATGATCGCTGGTGCTCTTTTTCATCGCCTTTCAACTCTTCTATTGTGCATCTGAAACTGATGTTGAGCAGATTGCTGAGTTTCTGGCCCTGGATTTGTCTGATAGTGAGCTCGGTGACATGCCTCTTATTTTAAGGGTGTACTTGCTAAGTCGAACCTGTGAGATTAACATTGTCGAATAATGTTGATTTAAAAAAAACATTATTTTGCAATCTGGGTGTTGTTGTACGGTCAACATTTCATTGTCTAATTCCTAATTGTCTTTGAAAAGGAGATGGTGAACTACCTTCTTGAACAGCCTGTGGTAAAAGTGCTCCTTTTGGATTATGGGTAGGAAATTCCAGTGTGTAGACACAGGAATGATCAAAGCCTGATGTTCAGTTTCCAAAGAAACATAGTGAGTGACTTTGAAAGGAAGTCACAGGTTGCGATGCTGTTCCCAAGCATCTACTGTTCTGTCTTCCATGGCAGGGGCAATGGGTTTGAACAGTGTTGGAGTAGTCTGGACACCAGTGAATTTTGTAGATGGTACACACTCCTGCCTCTATCGAGTGGTAGAGGGAACGAATGGTTATAGTGATTTATGGTGTGCGAATCAATTGGGTGTCTTTGTCCTGGATGGTGTTGAGCTGCTTGAGAGTTGTTGGAGAGTCTTCTTTTATGTTCTTGACGTGTTCCTACCTGATGGAGGAAAGGCTGTGAAGTGTCATGAGGCGAGTATTTTGCTGCAAGATGCCAGATACCAGTTTGAACTACTTTTGTAACCCTGGCATTCAGCTGTTTGATTCACAATTTGTTTAGAGACTGCCATGAGATCTGGAGCCACATCGTCATGGCAAAACACGATCTTGCTACAAATTAATAGGTTATTGGTGTGTAAGTGCTACTTCATTGGACAGCCCACAACAGCTTCTACCACTTTGACGATTGAAAGTTGACTGGTTTAAATGGAATACAATAGAAAAGAGTCTTTTTAAAAATAATAATCAGGTCAGCCTCTGAATTATTTGATGCAGAAAATGTCTACTTACCCCCCAGTTGTTAGGATGTAGACATCTCAACTACTGTGCAGGAAAGAACTGCAGATGCTGGTTTAAATCGAATGTAGACACAAAATGCTGGAGTAACTCAGCGGGGACAGGCAGCATCTCTGGAGAGAAGGAATGGGTGACACTTTTGGTCGAGACCATTCTTCAGACTCAGTCGTCATGAACAGCTGAAATTCATTAGGCAAATAAATTAATGCTGTTATGCTCCATTCTAGCACTAGTTTTATTAATGAAAGAAAATGGGGTATTTAGTTGAAATTTAATTGTGGAATTTAGGGAAGGTAAAATTTTATTCAGGGAGTATTTTACACATGGCATTGGAAACATAGAAAATAAGTGCAGGAGTAGGCCATTCGGCCCTTCGAGCCTGCACCGAATTCAATACGAACATGGCTGATCATCCAACTCGGTATCCAGTACCTGCCTTCTCTCCATACCCCCTGATCCCTTTAGCCACAAGGGCCATATCTAACTCCCTCTTAAATATAGCCAATGAACTGGCCTCAACTACCTTCTGCGGCAGAGAATTCCACAGATTCACCACTCTCTGTGTGAAAAATGATTTTCTCATCTCGGTCCTAAAAGACTTCGCCCTTAGCCTTAAACTGTGACCCCTTGTTCTGGAGTTCCCCAACATCGGGAGCAATCTTCCTGCATCTAGCCTGTCCAACCGCTTAAGAATTTTGTAAGTCTCTATAAGATCACCCCTCAATCTTCTAAATTCCAGCGAGTACAAGCCGAGTCTATCCAGTCTTTCTTCATATGGAAGTCTTGCCATTCCAGGAATCAGTCTGGTGAACCTTCTCTGTACTCCCTCTATGGCAAGAATGTCATTCCTCAGATTAGGAGACCAAAACTGTACACAATACTCCAGGTGTGGCCTCACCAAGACCCTGTACAACTGCAGTAGAACCTCCCTGCTCTTGTACTTAAATCCTTTTGCTATGAATGCTAAAATACCATTTGCTTTCTTCACAGCCTGCTGCACCTGCATGCCTACTTTCAATGACTGGTGTACCATAACACCCAGGTCTCGTTGCATCTCCCCTTTTCCTAATCGGCCACCATTCAGATAATAGTCTACCCTCCTGTTTTTGCCACCAAAGTGGATAACCTCACATTTATCCTCATTATACTGCATCTGCCATGCATTTGCCTACTCACCCAACCTATCCAAGTCACCTTGCAGCCTCCTAGCATCCTCCTCACAGCTAACACTGCCCCCCAGCTCCGTGTCTTCCGCAAACTTGGAGATGTTGCATTCAATTCCCTCATCCAGATCATTAATATATATTGTAAATAGCTGAAGTTCCAGCACTGCGCCTTGCGGTACCCCACTAGTCACGGCCTGCCATTCTGAAAAGGACCCGTTTACTCCAACTCTTTGCTTCCTGTCTGCCAGCCAGTTCTTTATCCACATCAATACTGAACCCCTAATACCGTGTGCTTTAAGTTTGTATACTAATCTCTTATGTTGGACCTTGTCGAAAGCCTTCTGAAAGTCCAGATATAACACATCCACTCTACTTATCCACTCCCTTATCCACTCTACTAGTTACCTCCTTGAAGAATTCTATAAGATTCGTCAACATGATTTACCTTTCACAAATCCATGCTGACTTTGTCCAATGATTTCACCACTTTCCAAATGTGTTGCTATCCCATTTTTAATAACTGACTAGCATTTTCCCCACTACCGATGTTAGACTAACTGGTCTGTAATTCCCCATTTTCTCTCTCCCTCCCTTTTAAAAAAAGTGGGGTTACATTAGCTACCCTCCAATCCTCAGGAACTACTCCAGGATCTAAAGAGTTTTGAAAAATTATCACTAATGCATCCACTATTTCTGGGGCTACTTCCTTAAGTACTCTGGGATGCAGCCTATCTGGCCCTGGGGATTTATCAGCCTTTAATCTATTCAATTTACCTAACACCACTTCCCGGCTAACCTGGATTTCACTCAGTTCCTCCATCTCATTTGACCCCCGGTCCCCTGCTATTTCCGGCAGATTATTTATGTCTTCCTTAGTGAAGACAGAACCAAAGTAGTTATTCAATTGGTCTGAATAACTACTTTGGTTCTGTCTTAATGATATTAATTATATTATTTTAGATTGTAAACTCAAGTGTTTCTTAAATAAGCTAATTATATGGATTGGGGAAAGTAAATTTTGAACATGCGTTCTCTTTTTCTTTGAACGTGGGTTAATTTGTAGCTTAATAAATTGGAGTGCAATATTTCGACCATGCCAAGTTCTTGAGCTTTGGATAAGAGTCGTAGTGATGCAGTGTGGAAACAGGCCCTTTGGCCCAACTTGCCCACACCAGTCAACAATGTCCCAGCTACACTAGTCCCACCACCCTTTGTGTGGAACAAGTTTCCCTCGGATTCCTATTAAATCTTTTCACCTTCTCCTTGAACCTACATCCTCGATTCCCCTACTCTGGGCAAGAGACTCTGTACATCTACCTGATCTATTCCTCTCATGATTTTGTATATCTCTATAAGATCTCCCCTCATCCTCCTGTGCTCCATGGAATAGAGACCCACCCTACTCAACCTCTCCCTATAGCTCCACCCTCTGGTCCTGGCAACATCCTCGTAAATCTTTTCTGAACATTATCAAGCTTGACAATATCTTTCCTATTATATGATGCCCAGAACTGAACACAATATTCTAAATGCAGTCTCACCAACGTCTTTTACAACTGCTACAACTATAACTTCTATACTCAATACTCTGACTGGTGAAGGCCAAAGTGCCAAAAGCTTTTTTTGACCACCTTATCTACCTGCATCCTGACCTTCAAGGAACAATGTACCTGTATTCCTAGATCCCTCTGCTCCACAACACTACCCAGAGGCCTACCATTTACTATGTAGGTCCTGCCCTTGATCGACGTCCCAAAATGCAACACCTCACACTTGTCTGTATTAAATTCCATCAACCATTAGATGTTCTCATCCAAATTATTGATATAGATGACAAACAGTAGTGGGCCCAGCACCGAACCCTGAGGCACACCACTAGTCCCAGACATCCAGTCTGAGTAGCAATCTTCCACCATTACCCTCTGCTTCCTTCCATGGAGCAAATTTGCTGTCCATTCGGCGATCACTCCTTGGATCCCATGTGATCTAACCTTCCAGAGCAGCCTACCAAGCGGAACCTTGTCGAACGCCTTACTGAAGCCCATGTACACAACATCTACAGCTCTGCCCTCATCGACCATTTTGGTTATGTCTTTACAAAATGTAATCAGATTTGTGAAACACAACCTCCCATGTACAAAACCATGCTGACTATCCCTAATCACCCCTTGCCCATCAAAATGCCTGTATATCCTATCGCTCAGAATACTCTCCAGTAACTTACCAACTACAGATGTTAAGGTCACACTGCCCTATAGTTCCCAGAATTTTCCCTGCAGCCCTTCTTGAAAAGAGGCACAACATTTGCCACCCTCCAGCTTTCTGGCACCTCTCCTGTATTTAAGGACGACTCGTAAATTTCAAACAGGGCTCCCGCAATTTCCTCTCTAGTTTCCCACACTGTTCTCGGATATAACAGATCAGGCCCTGGAGATTTGTCTTCCTTCAAACACCATAATAGTACCTTCAGTATTTCTTCGACAGTAACCCTGACTGCTCAAATTTTTTAAGGCTTTTAGAAAAAAAAAGGAATAGAAACAAAGTAGAGAAAGTGAAAAAGAATTGTGAAAGTGAAGAAGTGTGCCAAAGGAAAAGAAAAACAAAACCCTGTGGAAGAGTTAGAGAAAGGAGATTAAGAGATACACCCGAGAAAGAAAAAGAGAGAGAAGAAAAAAGGAAAAGTCAGTTACTTTCTTATAAACATCACGCAAAAGGAATCTACCAACTCGACAGTTTTTCGTCCCTCTTTACCAAGACCCGACGGCGGTACCTTTTTGAGGTACTCTTGCACCTTATCCTTGTAGTAGATCTATAAATGCAGACCACGTCTTATAGAAACAATCTGATTTTCCAGGCCTTAAAATATTAGAAACCTTCAACAGCTTACCTTGAAAAGGCATCATCAAGACCATCGTCCTCTTCCATGCTCTGTGGCAGCATAAACAAAAGAGTTATTTTATTGGTCCATGGATTTTGGAGATTTCTTAGTAAATGGTGTTGCTACCAACATTAGTTGGCTTCTTAATTGGTTTCGCCTTGGATTTAATAAATTTCCAATATAGTGGTTTTTACTGCAAAGCAGACATTGGGCAATGCAATTTCTAGTGTCTATCTAATTATTGCGGTAAATTTCTGAAATATTTCAGAAATATTTTTAACATTGTCATTTATCATTATTTGGTACTTGAAATATCTGTTGCTAATAAATTGGAAATGTGTCTCTTGTTCTTGGCAGTTTATTATTGTATGGCTGTATGGCGACCACACATTTCACTGTACCAATTGGTACATGTGACAAATAAATTAGCTTGTAAGATGATGTAAACCTCGTTTTCACAGGAGTTATATGAGGAGTAACCTGTTTCCATTTTAAAGAGATTTCATGCTGAAATGAAATAAAAACAGAATGCTGCTAGTACTTGCCTTGTTGAGGAGCATTTGTAGAAGAAACACTTATTTTTGAGGGTTGTTAACTTGATTTATGACTAAAAGCTCATTGATCTGAAGTGAATTATTTTTCTTCCCACTGATGCTGCCTGACCTGAGTATTTCTAGTATTCTATGTATTAAAAGTTTCCAGCATCTGCTTTATAATCAATATACTAGTTCTGCATGATTATAAATGTTGAAACTAGTTTATGAATAATTGCTTCATTTTTATGGAATCTGTCGTAGAATTTAATGGTGGAGCATGAATTTTATTTTGTAGAGGAGCGTAAACTTGACAAGGATGAGAAGCCTCTGGTTGTACAATTAAACTGGAACAAGGACGATAGAGAAGGAAGATTTGTTTTGAAGAATGAAAATGCCTTCCTTCCACCAAAGGTAAGAACTTCCAGAGAAATGCAGCTATTTCAGTGTTTTGCAGGTTGGTTAATATAGCTGTTGAATTTGTAACTCCATTGAAGACTATCATATGTACTGCATAATGTAATGAGTGACAGGTGTGAAATCTCACCAATTCGGTCATAGATTTATTTTCTCATTGGAGTCATGTGATTGATCTCTGTGCTTTCTCTTGAGAGAGAAATTCTTTCAAGGTGAAAGTTGGTGTTTGTCAAATATCTACGTTATTACCAACATCCTATGTCAAGCCTGAATGGAAATGTTTATTTTAGTGATGTATGGAAGTTTTATTTCTGTGCAGTTGGTCTGCAGTATGCGCCACCATATTCCCTTTTCGTGACACTTCATCAGCATTTGGATAGTGTTTGCCCCAGGATAAGGCAAACAAGATTGGTCAGAAATTCTAAATAACAGTTGGGAGCAGAATATTATTTTTATTTGTGTATATGAAGAGCTCTAACTTTAAGACCAAACTCTTCCATTGTAATCGAGAGTAGATAACCGTACATTTTTTTGCCATTTTTTTTGTATAGTGAATTTAATGCCATTATTTTTGTCACATTCTCTTTGAATGTATGTACACATTTCCACTCTTCCATTGTAATTGAGAGTAGATAACCGTACATTTTTTTGCCATTTTTTTTGTATAGTGAATTTAATGCCATTATTTTTGTCACATTCTCTTTGAATGTATGTACACATTTCCACTCGTACAGTGTTGTCCTGGAGAACCCCTGCCAGATTCCTATGTCCTTTACTGTTGGTTAAATATCCTAGGCCATTTACTAGCGATGTTACAATACTTACCTTCAGCGGTGCTGCAGTTCTGTCACTGGCCGTGTGTGCAACTTTGGTGCCTTTTGGGGGGGGGGGGAATTAAAATCCAGTTTTGTACTGCCTGTCGGAGGCGGACTTCCTTGGGCTGCTAGCTGATGAAGAATAATCGATCGGACTTCCATTCCCGGTATATATATATTTTTTTTAATCGCTGGACAATTTAATATTTGGATTAAAATAAAAAGCGACTTCGAACGGCCTCAACGCCTACAACCTGATGGATCGCAAGAACGGGACAAAACAAACGGTAATTCGTATATTTTACATGTAATCTTGCCTCTTGGGATGGCTTTTATCAAATTTTACATTGCAAAAATGTTATTTGGGCCCCACACCTAGAAACATAGAAAATAGGTGCAGGAGTAGGCCATTCGGCCCTTCGAGCCTGCACCGCCATTCAATATGATCATGGCTGATCATCCAACTCAGTATCCTGTACCTGTCTTCTCTCCATACCCCCTGATCCCTTTAGCCACAAGGGCCGCATCTAACTCCCTCTTATATATAGGCAATGAACTGGCCTCAACTACCTTCTGTGCAGAGAATTTCACACTCTCTGTGTGAAAAATTATTTTCTCATCTTGGTCCTAAAAGACTTCCCCCTTATCCTTGAACTGTGACCCCTTGTTCTGGAGTTCCCCAAAATCGGGAACAATCTTCCTGCATCTAGCTTGTCCAACCCCTTAAGAATTATGTAAGTCTCCATAAGAACCCCCCTCAATCTTCTAAATTCTAGCGAGTACAAGCCAAGTCTATCGTCATATGGAAGTCCTGCCATCCCAGGAATCAGTCTGGTGAACCTTCTCTGTACTCCCTCTATGGCAAGAATGTCTTTCCTCAGATTAGGAGATCAAAACTCTACTCCAGGTGTGGCCTCACGAAGACCCTGTACAACTGCAGTTGAACCTCCCTGCTCTTATACTCAAATCCTTTTGCTATGAATGCCAACATATCATTCGCTTTCTTCACTGCCTGCTGCACCTGCATGCCTACTTTCAATGACTGGTGTACCATGACACCCAGGTCTCGTTGCACCTCCCCTTTTCCTAATCGGCCACCATTCAGATAATAGTCTACTTTCCTGTTTTTGCCACCAAAGTGGATAACCTTACGTTTATCCACATTATACTGCATCTGCCATGTATTTGCCCACTCACCCAAACTATCCAAGTCACCTTGCAGCCTCCTAGCATTCTCCTCACATCTAACACTGTCCCCCTGCTTCGTGTCATCCGCTAACTTTGAGACGTTGCATTCAATTCCCTTAAGCAGATCATTAATATATATTGTAAAAAGCTGGGGTCCCTGCACTGAGCCTTGTGGTACCCCACTAGTCACTGCCTGCCATTCTGAAAAGGACCCGTTCACTCCTACTCTTTGCTTCCTGTCTGCCAGCCAGTTCTCTATCCTCATCAATACTGAACCCTCAATACCGTGTGCTTTAAGTTTGCATACTTATCTCTTATGTGGGACCTTGTCGAAAGCCTTCTGAAAGTCCAGATACAAAAAACACATCCACTCCCTTATCCACTCTACTAGTTACATCGTCGAAGAATTCTATAAGATTCGTCAACATGATTTACCTTTCATAAATCCATGCTGACTTTGTCCAATGATTTCACTACTTTCGAAATGTGCTGCTATCCCATCTTTAATAACTGACTCTAGCATTTTCCCCACTACCGATGTTAGACTAACTGGTCTGTAATTGCCCGTTTTCTCTCTCCCTCCCTTTTAAAAAAAAGTGGGGTTACATTAGCTCCCTCCAATCCTCATGAACTACTCAGAATCTAAAGAGGTTTGAACAATTATCACTAAAGCATCCACTATTTCTGGGGCTACTTCCTGGATGCAGCCTACCTGGCCCTGGGGATTTATCGGCCTTTAATCCATTCAATTTACTTAACACCACTTCCCGGCTAACATGGATTTCACTCAGTTCCTCCATCTCATTTGACCCCCGGTCCCCTGCTATTTCCGGCAGATTATTTATGTCTTCGTTAGTGAAGACAGAACCGAAGTAGTTATTCAATTGGTCTGCCATGTCCTTGTTCCCCATAATCAATTCACCAGTTTCTGACTGCAAGTGATCTACATTTGTTGTAAATAATCTTTTTTTCTTCACATATGTATAAGAACTTTTGCAGTCAGTTTTTATGTTCCCTGCCAGTTTTCTTTCATAATCTATGAAACCATGTACCTGTCTGTACATCTGGACGCCCGCAGCGACAGCTGCGGAGGGTTGAGGTCCCAGCCACGGGGGGGAAATGGAGGAGGTTGACCAAATTTTGTGCCTTCCACCACAGAGATGAATGCTGTGGTGGATGTTTATGTTAACTTTTTATTGTGTTTTGGGTGTTCTTTATCATTGTACCGCTGCTGGCAAATTCATTTCACTTGAACTTTATGTGCAATGTGACGAATAAAACCGTATTGTATTGTATTGTATTGTATTTTCACTTTCCTAATTAAGCCCTTTGTCCTCTGCTGGGCCCAGTTCTCTGGTAGGCTGCTTTTTCTGGCTAATTTGTATGCTTCATCTTTTGTTTTCATACTATCCCTGATTTCCCTTGTTATCCATGGATGCACTACCTTCCCTGATTTATTCTTTTGCCAAACTGGGATGAACATTTGTTGTAGTTCATCCATGCAGTCTTTAGCCTTCCATTGCATATCCACCGTCAACCCTTTAAGAATCACTTGCCAGTCTATCTTGGCCAATTAACATCTCATACCCTCAAAGTTACCTATCTTTAAGTTCAGAACACTTGTTTCTGAATTAATTATGTCACTCTCCATCCCAATGAAGAACTCAACCATATTATGGTCACTCTTGCCCAAGGGGCAGCGCACAACAACACTGATAACTAACCCTTCCTCATTACTCAATACCCAGTCTAGAGTAGCCTGCTCTCTCGTTGGTTCCTCTACATGTTGGTTTAGAAAACTATCCCACATACATTCCACAGCACCCCTGCCAATTTGATTCACCCAATCTATATGTAGATTGAAGTCACGCATTTCAAATTTCCTGTTTGATGCCATCCCCCACTACACTACTACTGTTAGGTGGCCTGTACACAACTCCTACTAGCGTTTTCTGCCCCTCAGTGTTTCGCAGCTCTGCCCACATTTTACACCCCTCTGTCTGTCTGCTCATGCTCCCATCCCCCTGTCCACATTAATTTAAATCCTCCCTGACAGCACTAGCAAACACTCCCCCAAGGACATTGGTTCCATTCCAGCCCAGGTGCAGACCGTCCTGTTTGTACTGGTCCCACTCCCCCAGAACTGGTTCCAATGCCCTAGAAATTTGAATCCCTCGCCCTTGCACCATTTTCAAGCCATGTATTAATCTGCAATATCCTCCTATTTCTACTCTGACTAGCACGTGGCACTGGTAGTAATGCATAGATTATTATCTTTGAGGTCCTACTTTTAAGTTTATCTCCTAGCTCCCTAAATTCGCCTTGTAGGACCTCATCCCGTTTTTTATCTATACTGTTGGTGCCAATGTGCACCACGACAGCTGGCTGTTCACCCTCCCCCTCCAGAATGTTCTGCAGCCGTTCAGTGACATCCATGACCCTTGCACCAGGGAGGCAACATACTATTCTGGAGTCTCATTTGCGGTCGCAGAAACGCTTATCTATCCCCCTTACAATTGAATCCCCTATTACTATAGCCATTCCACTCTTTTTTTTCTCCCTTCCTGTGCCGCAGAGCCACTCATGGTGTCATGAACATGGCTGCTGCTGCCTTCCCCTGATGAGCCATCGCCCCCAACCGTTTCCAAAATGGTATATCTGTTTACGAACCGGCAGTGTTTCTCCTGCCGATATGGAGTTCAAATTCACCGCAAATGCAATGTTCCAATCGATCGCGTTCCAGAAGCAAGATGATTTAAATCCTCTTTTTTTTGGACAATCATGTCATAAGCCTATGGCATGTCTATATTTTGTGTTATTCTCTCTCCATGATCATTATTTTTAAACTAAATATTCACAACAGTTTGAGTCGCATGTATTGTGCAAAAAACAATTATTTTGATTATATTTTGAGTGGATGTTTCTGGATTAAATTATGGGAATTAAACATTAAATTCCTTCTATCTTGCATATAAATTCATGACAGTGAGGTTTGAAAATCATGTTATATTGTAAATTCTTGTGTGAATGGGATTAGTTTGTTATTTGGATACTTAGGCTATTTTAAAAAATTATCCTTTTCTTAAGAAATTGAATCTAAGGACATTCTTAATGGGGAAAGTAGTGGGCAGAAAGGCATGTCATGCGTGGTGAAGAGCAAAGTAGTTTACAATGCCAAAATTGAAAAGTTGAGGAAAAACAAGGTGTACAGAGTTGCTTATTGGTTACAATCTGAGGAGTATGATGATGCTACTGATTATGATATGCCAATGTACCAGCTAGCAACTGATCTTCTCCATAAAGACGGTCTATTGCTAGAAATTGTAATTTATTTACCTATCTGTTACGGATTATATTATACAATAATATTAAAGTTCTGATCTTGAGAATATTACATTTTTGAATTTTCAAGGCAGTCTGGATGTTTATTACTATTTCCGTCACAACGGTCAATTTTGTAATTAGCTACAGTTAGGTAATTAACTAATTATATGCTTTAATTTCAAGTCATCCAAGTAAGATGTTTTATATTTGTTTCAGAATGCTTCAATCTATAATAACTAAAAATTTCATTCAGTTCTCTTAATTTTTAAGAAAGTTATGGGCTTTTGACTGCCCTCGATCACAGCTTTTGTGTTAAGTCAATGGAAAAGCAATAGGGAACAAGATCCTAATTTCCGAGTATGAAAATGGCCATAACTTTTTTAATACTGAAGATATGAAAGTGAATTAGGTGTCAAATTAAACTTTTTTTTTATGCTTTGTCTGATGGGATAAATTGCAGACTTGATTTTTAAAATCTCAAAATTGTGTAACATTGCTTCATTTACTAACATCGTGTAGTACTAATATTTTAGAATATTAGCTCTCGCTCTTGCCTAGCCTGTAAGTGGGTTTTCAACAGTGGCTGCAACATTGTCTAATTTTGCACTATATTTGTATTCCTAAATATTTGTTTAATTTAGTTGGTGAGAAAAGCATTTGTCATCACAACTCTTTAGGTATCCCCACACTGTCCACATTCTGAATGGTATCCTTGTCATTGTTTCAATAATCACTCATTTTGCTTGATCGCTTGATTGTCTGTATATTGCTGTACAAGGTGATAGCTTTATTTTTCAATCACGTATAAGTTTAGAAGGCAATTTATTACTGCCTCCTGCAGCGATTTCTGCATATCCATTATCATTTCAAATATTAGCTCTTTTTTATGGGCTAGTGTTATTTCTGTAAAAATCCACCTGATTTTAATAGTCGACTAGACCAAGTGGGACCAATTGGGCCCAATTTGGGGGTGGTGGTGGGGCGTCGCGGCGTCACACGGGAGGGCTGGTCCCTGAACACAGTGTCGGCGCTCACCCCGGAGACAGGCACTCCCCTGGAGTCAATCACCCCCCCCCCCCCCCACCCCCCAAGGAAAATTCTGGAATTTTTAATTGTAAATATAACCCCTCCTCTCTACCACCTGACTGGCACAACAAGTGGAAAAGGGATTTATTAAAGCTTAAAATGTGAATAACTCTTAAAATATAACAATTTAAAGGTTAAAAATTAGATATATTCTGTTCAGTTCTTTCTTGCTGCGTCTCTTGCTCTCCTCTGTTTTGTGTTCTTTCTCGTTCATCCTCGAAATGTTCAGTAATTCTTTTTGCGTCTCTTGTTCCCTTTTGCCCTTCATTTCCTCCTGGTCTCTATGCGTCTTTCCTTGACCATGCTGCAACTCATTTGCTCCCTGTTGGCATGATGCAAGAAAAAGATAGATATTCATCAGGATGTAAATATTTATAAACTTCTAAATACGATCATATCTATCTATATACGTTTAAAACTGTGTGTGTGTTTATGTGTGTCCGATTTTTGGCCTTTGGTTTCATGATCCGCCAAAATTCCACGCTAATGCACTTTTACATTCTCACTCCTCATTACATTTGGACATTTTTATGTGCACATTTAAAAAATTAAAATCCTTCCCCCCCCCCCCCCCCCCCCCCCCCCCCCCACTCATTCATTTTGTGGCCTCCTGCTGGCCAGCCATCATAACGGCTGCAGCCGCCTGGCTCTCCTCCAAAAGCGTCGCAATTTTTCTTCTTTCGCTGGCGATTTTCCCTGCGCCCGCCATTTTCCTTATTTCGCTGCCGATTTTACTTCCTCCACTTCCCTCGCCGGCCCGGCTCTATCACGCTGCCTCAAGCCAAAGATTGGCACTTCCTGTGGACGGCGAAAAGCAGTGAGGGAACAGCCGATCTTTGCCTTCAGCCAGCGTGAAAGCCGGCGCGATAACGGCCTGTCGGCCCACAGGAGCATTGAAGGCGTACGCTGCGTCTCGATGACCGTACGTAGCGTCTCGACGTCGTATGCCGTCAAGACGCTGCGTACGCCGTCGAAACACTGCATAAGCCATCAAGACACTGCGTACGACATCGAGACGCTGCGTACGCCCTTCTTGATGGTGGACACCTGGCCCGCAGCCTTACTCGGCAACACGACCGCCCACTCCACCCTCCCCCTCCCTCCCTGCCTCTCTCTCCCCCCTCCCTCCCTCTCCCCCCTCCCTTTACCCCCCCTCTACCCCCCCTCCCTCCATCTCTCCCCCCTCCTTCCCTCTCCCCCTCTCAACCTCACGTTTGGGGACCAGACCCAACGGGTCTGCACTTGGTCTAGTATTATATAAAACTATCTTTGTGCGTTTGTTTGTTTGTTTGGTTGGTTGTCAGTCACATCTCCTTCAAACCCCGACGCGGTAACAGAGAAATTTTTACATATTCCGGTAGAGATTTACCTCATGAATTCAAAAATCTCCTCATCGGAAAATTTGGTTAATTATTTCCCGAGTTTTTAACTAAAATGTTTTAAAATGTAACTGCTGCATGACGTCACAATGCCTTTGATCCTTGTGAACAGTTGCGCAGACTCTTCAATGCGCAGACAGTTACGTGGATTGAAGCCCGTGAACACATGATCAAGTCGTCCAGGCCTTCTTGAAGTTCAACAACATGGCCACGGCGGTCGTTATTGCAGAAAGAACGAGCAAGTTCTGCAGGTCACCGGAGGTCACCTGCTTGCTTTTGAATCCTCTTCGTCTCCCCTGTCCGATCGTAGAACATGGCGACGGCGGCCATTATCGTCAAGTGGGCGCTGGGCACCGTCTATGGAGACCTGCGATTCCTCTTTCCCTCCTCGTGGGGGTGTGAATAACCCGGGGGAGGAGGGGTCGGGGTGTGTGAATAACCCGGGGAGGGGGCAGGGTGTGTGAATAACTCGGGGAGTGGGGTGTGAATCACCTGGGGGAGGGGGGTGTGAATAACCCGGGGGGGTAGGGGGCGGGGGGGTGTGAATAACTCGGGGAGTGGGGGCAGTGGGTGTTGGCTGCCTTCACGAGGCAGCGGGTGGAGAGGGGGCGAAGGTGTGAATAACTCGGGGGCGGGGGGGGGGTGGATGGGGCGGGGCAACTTGAGAGCCCATTGATATTGGTGCACTGAGAATGGCATTGTGACATCATCATTGGAAGTTCCTGGAAAAAAAGGCTGTCTGTGAGAAGCTGCGGTTATTGTTGGCAATGTCCCATTGTGATGTCATTGTGGCACTCGGCAGCTTGAGAGCCCATTGTGGTTGGTGCACTGTGAGTGGGATTGTGACATCATCAGTGGAAAGTCCTGGGAAAAGGGTGTGTGGGAACCATTTGTTTGCCTCTTTTTTTAAACTTGAATCGTCAATAACTTGTGAACTATAGGATGAAATCTTAAGTGAACTTAATTACTGCATTTTGATGAAGGCAGCAAAACATAAGGAAACAGACAACGGGAGGGAGGGGGGGGGGGAAGGGATAACTTTATGGTTTTCCAATTTTGGTCCTTCTCTTGCTCAGAGCAAATTTCAGAACTATGTGCATTGAAGCCGCTATGGTTTCTGAACTGTTGTCAGGAATGTGAAGTTGGAGAATTACCTTGAATTACTTTATCAGCAGCTGCTCTGTATGTGGCTGTATTTCTTTCAAAGCATATATAGGCCGCGATGAGAAGTGTGTGGGAGGGAGGGGCGGTGAGGAGGGAGCGTCGCGCAGTGGGAGGGGCGGTGAGGGAGCACCACGCTGTGGATGGGAAGGATAGAGGGGTGGTGAGGAGGTTGCACGGCTCTGTGGGAGAGAAGGAGGGGCGGTGAGAAGCGAAAACCGCGCGGAGGGAGGGGCGGTGAGGAGGGAAAACCTTGCTGAGGGAGGGATGGGTGGTGAGGAAGGAGCACGGCGCTGTGGGAGGGAGGGAGGCCGCATCTTCAGTGCAACCTGGCCAAGCGGGGGGAGCGATTTCCAGAACATTCCAGCATGGCGGCCTCACCCCGACGAATAATCAGTGGTATTATGAAGTTAAAACTGCTGGGGAGATGGAGAGGGCGGCGACCCCCTCCCCTTGCGGGGGCATTGTGACATCATTCGAAGCTGCCGTCAGGGAGGTGGAGAGGGTGGCAACACCCTGCCCTTGCTGAGGCATTGTGATGTCATTGGAAGCGACTTGAAGAATGTGAGTTGTTTGAAAGGCCGGTTTTGGCTTTTTGTTAAACTGTTATGATGAAAAAGTTTTGAAATATAGCATGAAATGTGAAGGCAATTTATTTATAGTGTCGACTGGGTTGGGAGGGGTAAAGAGGGTATATGTGGAGGGAGGGTATGAGAGGGAGTAAATGAGGGTATATGTGGAGGGAGGGAATGAGAGGGAGTGCAGACGTGGCAACTATCCTCCCTACCCCTCCTCTCACTCATTCCCTCCTCACCTCCCCAGGATCTTTCCCCTCTCCTCCCCCTCCCCCCAATTCCTCCTTCACCTCTCTTTCCCTCTCCTTTCCCCTGCCGCCTCTGTCCCACCTCCACGAGGCCTCACCGCCGCTGCGACGACCTACTGCCGCCGCGAGGCCCCACAGTAGCGATCGTCGCCAGGCCTCACCGCTACGGTCTCGATGTCTCCTTCGCCGCGGTCTCGACGCCTCCTTGATGGCCACGTAAAACCTCAGTCGCGGGTAGAAGCCCGGGTCGGAAAAGGCGGAATGTTAATTTAAATGCGGCCCTCCCCTGTTGTCACTGGAAGATGGTGGTCGTCCACCCCTCCCTTGTGACGTCACTCGAAGCAGGTTGAAGGACGTTTGCTGTTTAAAAAAACTTGGTTTTGGCTATTTTTTAAACTGTATAACGTGAAATATAGCATGAAATGTGAAGTGAAGCAGTTAATTTTGTCGACAGGGTTAATGTGATTGATAATCTGTGAAAATTTCCGCGCTAGCGCGTGGCGTTTTGACGAGGACAGAAAGACACACACACACACACACACACACACACACACACACACACACACACACACACACACACACACACACACACACACACACACACACACACACACACACACACACACACACCCCCGATGAGACTTTTATATGTGTGTGTGTGTATATATATATATATATATATATATAGATGATCTTTACCTCTTTTCATTCGTCCTTTGACATTTTTAAATCTTATGGTCTGTAGACTTCCTTGGTGCTTTGGCTCCTTGCTGCTTCTCTATTGGTATCATGTATAATAGTAAGATTAAATGAGAACTTACCAGTTCGAAGTTTGATCGTTATTTTATGAGGAGTAACGATGAGGGATTACGTGAAGAAGCCCCGCCTGGCGCTAGAACGGCATACTTCAAAGCAGCGGCATGAAAAACACAGAACACAATAGCCGGAGTACGATAGTAAGGCTCATCATAGATTTAGAACTACCAGATGATCATTTATTTTATGAGGGTGTGGAGTGGAGGGCACGTAATCCCTCATCGTTACTCCTCATAAAATAACGATCAAACTTCGAACTGGTAAGTTTTCTTTTAATCTTACTATTTTACTTCGGAGTCACGTGAGTGACTACGTGAAGATTTTGAAGCTTCTGTGTTTTCCATGTCGTAGAATTCTTCCATACGACAGTCCGGCTAGGTCAACACGTACATGAGTAAAAAACCTTTTACCAGACTAGTTTTAGTTCTTTCCATAAATCTTTTAATGATAAAAGAACATATAATAACCCCCTTTTTACATCTGAGGGAAACCATTACAAAGTGATAAAAGATATAAGTGATAACATAATCGATAATATCAATCGATAGTGAAACAAAGCAGGTGATTATAGTGAACCCAACACCGCGTGTCCAAAGCCTGTCATTGTGTGAACAGGTTTATTGTAGAACTTTGAAAAAGTTTCTTCTTTACACCACCCTGCGGTTTCTAAAATGTGTTCGAGTGGTACGTCCTGTAACTTCGCCGCGGATGTAGCTGCTGCCCTGGTGGAGTGAGATTTGAACACATCCGTGTCTACTCCTGCTAAAAGTAACACCTGTTTTAACCACCTTGAAATTGTTTGCACTTAAGCTTTTATGTGTGGTTTCTTATGCGTAATCATTAATGTTTTTTCATCACCTCGAAGAGTTTTGGTAACTTTTACATATTGATTCAAATGTTTAACTACTACACACAAACGTTGGATCAATAGGGTAAGCTTGAAACATTACCTTTGCTCCAGTTCTCCCTGGTCTGCTTTGTTTGATCAGATCGTAAACATAGAACACAATGTTATCTGCAGCCACATGCATACAGTCTAAACGTAGCATTTGTAATGTTTGCACCCTTTGAGCTGAAACCAATGCCATTAACATTACTAATTTAAATGTTAACTTTTCCAATGACAAAACTTCGATTAGAGTCCATTGCCTAAGTAAAGTAAGTACAATGCTGACATCCCAAATTTCTGTATATCTTGGTTTGGGTGGATTTTTTGTTAAAGATTCCTTTCATAAATCTGGATATTAATGGATGTGATCCAATTGATTTCTGGTCAGAGATTTGTCCTAAATAAGATGATAAGGCACTACGTGCACTATTAATGGCACTATAACTTAAGTGCTGTTCAAAATGCAACTCGGCAAGGAACTCCAATATGTTTGCAATGTTCACAGTATGATAGGATATATTTGATTGTCTACAAAAATGTTCCCATTTCTTTATATGTGTCATATATTGTCTCTGAGTGCTATCTCGCCATGATGCGACTATAATATCCATAGTTCTATCCGACAATCCAAGCTCTTGTAGTGGTCTAGTCAAAACCTGCAGATTAACAAATTCATATAAGCATGTAATGGATGAATTTCTTTGGTTACTGGTTTAATCAATAAATCACTGCTGCTAGGAATTGACATATATGGTTCTTTAATCATGTTTAACATCAATGGGAACCATGGTTGTGTCGGCCAATTTGGAATCACCAATAATCCTGTGACAGAATCTTGTTCTATTTTCTTCAGACATTGCTGAATCAGAGCAAATGGCGGAAAGGCATAAAAGAACATATTCCCCCAATGTAGTGAAAAAGCATCTACTGCTACTGCATCTGGATCTGGTTCCCAAGACACATATTTAGGCAATTGATGATTTAATCTTGATGCAAACAGATCAATGTCTGGTAACCCATATTGAATCACAATTTTACTGAAAATTACTGGGTTCAACATCCATTCTGTGTTGTCTTTAAACATCCTTGATCTATTGTCTGCCACCACATTGTCTTTACCTGGGATGTAATTTGCCGAAATCCAAATTTGGTGCTTAATACACCACTGCCATATCTGATTGACCAAACAATCACATGATAACGATCTGACTCCACCCATGTGATTAATATATGCAACAGCTGTTTTATTGTCTAATTGTATCAGTACATGCAGACTCTTTTTTGTGGAACAATAGGCTTTTAACCCATAAAATGCTCCCAATAATTCTAAATAGTTAATACCATATGTTTGGAGAAACATTTCCTCTTGGACAGTCCATCTGCCCCCACAGCTGGTAAATGAATCTGTCGCCCCCCCATCCGAGAGCACTAGCATCTGTTTGTAAAATTACTTCAGGCTGTTGTATCAGAATGTTTTTTAGCAGCTTGTGGGACATTTTCAATCCACCATTGTAATTCCAATAAAGCTTCTTTTGTTAATTGCATAGGCCTATCAAAATGGCCTGCACTCTTTTTTAGAGCTCTTATTTTGTCCCTTTGAAGGTTTTGGTAATGTAATGGACCAAATTCTACTGCAGGAAATGCTGCTACTAATTTACCAATAACCTTTGCTACTTCTCGGATGGAGGGATAAGATTTGTGAATGAGACCCCTACAGGTCATTAAAATATCATCAATCTTATCTGTTGGCAAAGTTACTAACATAGTAACTGAGTTAATCACAAACCCCAAATAGTTAATTGACTGTGCTGGCTGCAGCTGGGACTTAATTGGATGAATCAAGAAACCTAACTTCTCAAATAAAGTTTTAGTTGCTGAAACTGATTTTTCAGCTGATTCCTGATTACTATTGATGATTAAAATGTCATCCAGATAAGCCATAATGATGTGCTTTTGTGCTCTTAATTGTGCTAAAGCTGGTTTCAACAGCTTTGTAACAGCCTGGGAGCTGAACTTAACCCATTTGGTAAAGCTTTGAATTGCCACAGCTGTCCCAGCCAATTAAATTTTAAATACCTTCGAAAGAACTGATGTATCAATACTGAATAGTACACATCCTTTAAATCAATTGTAGCCATATAACAACCTGCTGATATCAAATGTCTTGTAGTGTTGAATGTTTCCATCTTAAAATGTTTATACTCGACAAATTTATTAAAGTTTGTAAGGTCCAGAATAATTCTGCAACCACCATCTTTTTTACTTCTTGGAAATATATTTGACACACATTGATGTTTATGTTCAACAGTTTTTTCAATAACACCTTTTTTAAACAATTTGTCAATTTCCACATTAATTTCTGCCTCTTCAATTGCAGAAAACATGAAACCATAAGCAGGTTTATTTTGTACTGGAGAGTTAACACCTTCTTTAAATGTAAGAGTAGCTCCTGAAACTGTTTGTAAAATAAACCGATCAGATGTGATGGCAAGCCATACCTCATAAAACATTTGTAATCTCCCTCCAACTGGAGATTTGTCCACAGTTTCTTTAAGAATAGAATAAATTTTTTGTACCTCTCCATATGAACGTGGTGGTCTCCTTCTCCCCGTACATGGGTGAACATTAGGCTGTGTCGGATGGTAATATTTTCTTATCATATTCCTGCCTGTTTCCAAAATCAAATCCCCTTCTTGACGAAAGATACCTTTTTTGTCCAAAAACGAAAGGTCTCATGTGGCTAATAGATTTAGCCTCTTCATCCATTTCTCTTATTTGCTTAGGCAGGTTCTCTCCAAATAGATAACCAGGAGCTTGAACACCACTTGATCGACACAGACCTGCAAACCTTGGATGAAATATGGGCCGAATCGCAATTTTCCTCATACAATTAATTTCATAGAAGGAATTGCACAATAAGCCCAAAGTATCTTTTTGGATTTTATCCATTTCCGACCCCTCCATTTGCCTTCCAAAAGCAGTAATGGCAGCTGAAATCAATTTGAGGATTCTTTGAAATCTTATTTCTTGTCCTCTCATGCCTGGAGTCATAGGCGTCCATATAGACGGATTAACCGTAGGTACCTTCAATGTGGTGCAATTTTCCGGTGTTTTATATAATTCTGCTGTTTCAATCATCACAGAATCTTGAAGTTGGTGAGATACCATATAATTAATACTGGCAGCTAGGTTTTCTTCCATAGCCTCACCACTTCCTTCAGGTATAGCAAAATCTTTTGCCATATCAGGCACATCTGGCCTCATCTTTTTTATTCGTGGTGTGCACTCATAATCCACATCACCACTTGCAGGGTTTGTCTTTTGCAGCCCTGATACACTTGGAATTATATCCAATGAGACTTCCTCCGCCCTTAATCCTGGGTCTGGAGTTTCAAATCCCCTATTTGGCACATAGCCATATTCTGTATAATCAAACCCCTCGGGGTCATTTTGGGAAACTTCTGGGTACTGTGACCCTTGTCTCATTATATTTTGGAGTACTTTCTCCATATGTTCCATTTTTAGCCATATAGCTTTATTATCCGGAGGACTTTCATTATCAGAGTCATTATCAGAAACCACGGGCCTCACGGATTACTTTTTACTTTTTCTAGGAACATTTTCCTCCGTGGTTTGCATTTCTGGAGAAATTATAGTCTCACTAACGGGTGAATCAGCGGCCACCGGTATCGGAACCGGATCCGCACTAAACTCTTGTCCCGACTCTTTAGCTTCACCCCGGGACGATCTTTTTACCCGCAAAATTTTTCTTTGAGACTTCTCCATTTTCTTTTTTATTATCTGGCTAAATCAGTACGCCAGCGTGACTCTGATTTTAAATTTTACTTTCTCTTTTGCTGGTTCTACCAGCGTAACGTCTTTTTTAGAACGTCCCCTATTTTCCTTGCACTTACCTGCGGGTTCGTTCCGGCCGCTGCGAGGAGCTGCGCTCTGCAGCTCTTGCTTCTGCCGTCAGCGTCGACGTAATGCCGTTCTAGCGCCAGGCGGGGCTTCTTCACGTAGTCACTCACGTGACTCCGAAGTAAAATGGCAACTCTTGCTTGTGCAACACATTTTATAGATTCACTTTGTTATAGATAACTAGGAAAATTAGCAAAAGATCTTTAATTTCTCACTCAGATTGTGTTATTGCTGCAGCAGGATATTGCTTGTTCCCTCTTAAAAAAAAACACAGCAACTTTTTATCCCTCTCCTTTAAAGTTACCATAATTATGGTTGATTATCTGCTCCAGAACTCAGTTTCTCTTCTGTACGAGTTACACATCGCCCTCAGTTCTTTGCTCTTTCAAAAATCTGTCTCTTACAAATAGTTTCAATGATCTAGCTTTTGTTTTATTGATTTGGTAATACTTCTGAGAGTTTCAACCTATTTTTAGGAGGTGTTATGGATTTAAACACAAATTAATTGCCTTCCTGATAATTGTATGACAAATTTTAGCTGGTGAATTAGGAATGGTTTTTAGGCTTTGTTGAATGGTTAATTATGTTACGCTGTCCTGGATGGCTGAAATGGGGAACATTAAAGTTTTAATGTTCCAAAAGATATATTAAGTGTATTTCTAAAATAAATATTGCAGTAAGAGTTTTAATGCAAGATGCTGCTTGAACTAAAAATAAATTTAGACTTTGACTTCTATAATGACTGACTGGCTTACTTTTTAATTAATGTTAAATATTTAACCTAATCAGACTGAGTGAAAGTCTCATGAAAGGAACATTTGTACATGTCACTCCATTGTATTTAAACAGGAGCTGCAATTAATGAAATTGTAATAACTTTTTTACAGCAAACAAAGATAAAGGAGGGAATGTGAATCTGAAAATGGCTATAAAATGAGAATTCCATTTAAATCAGCTGTAAATTAATGGATAGTTTTTGAATTATTATTGAACAAGTGACTAGTTAACTTTGAGCTCAATTTCTCACGTGTATTTCTGTAATTTTGATTTGCAGAAGTCTCAGAGTAATGGTCCAGAAAAAGAGAAAGAAGGGGTAATCCAGAACTTTAAAAGAACGCTCTCAAAAAAAGAAAAGAGGGAGAAAAAGAGGCGAGAAAAGGAAGCACTAATGCAAGCTGCAGATGATGAGAGACCTGACCTCAGTGGTGATGGGTAAGCAGTAGCAAACTATTCTTACTTGACAATCTTCCTCCGTTCACAGTTGTTTCTTGATTTTCATTGTTCTTTTTGTATTCCAAGCTAATATCGTGATAGTCCAACTTGATTTTTTTGCATTGACTTGCATTTAAAAAAGTAATTTCTGCATTCTCTGAAAAAAAAATTGAATGCAATTTAAAGTTCGAGTTGTGAATAGCATGAGCTTTGAAAAGTACTAATGTGGAAAAGGAAAGAACAATATTAACATTACCAGATAGATAACTTTCTAAGATGTGTGACAATGTAGAGCTATGTCAGTAAATCTTTTAATATACACTTCTATTCACTCTATATACTATTGACACATCTCTCAATGCTGACTTACAAAGCAACTTCATGTCATTTTTCAGATTATTTCTTAGTATCATATCCTCAACGTCCATTAACATAACCTTAATTCACCTACTACCCACCTACACCAGGAGCAATTATAATTACCAGTTACCCTAGTGACCAGCACATCTTTGGGATGTGGGAGGAAATTGGCGCACCCTGAAGGTGATCACAGCGAGAATATGTACTCTACATCAGAATTGGACTTGAGTGCTGGAGTATGCCAGCTGATCTATCTGCTAAGCCATCCTAATATCCTAGTCTACTTTTGCCAAACCTAAGATTCGATCTCATTATTGCTTCAACTAACTCCTAGTTTGTTACTGTGATTCTTTATTTGCATCCCAATGGATGCAAGTTGCCAAAACATTGCGAAGGAGGACATCTGGTGTGTCTGCCATCCTTTTCTGTGTGATTTCCAAGGTATCAGGAGGAGCAATGCAATTTAGAGATCCAATTAAAGAAGTCTCGAGGTGAACTTGTGTTTTACTACGCCAGAGCTGTGCATCTTAGGTAGGCAAAAATTTGAGTATCGAGTAAACAAAATATAAAACATAGCTTTAGCAAACAAAATAAACAAAATATTCTGCTTAGACTGGACCACCTAAAATAAATTATTGTAAACCTTTTTTTATCTCTCCCCACTTTTGAGGAAAGCACATGATCCCTCAACATAAAGGATCGAAGATTAGTAGCTAATCAGAAATTTGCAACTCTAATTTCCACCTTTGCCTGAAATCTTATACTCACTGAAAAATGAATTGAGAAATCACTTTTCTATGGTACATGTGGTTCTTTCTTTAAAATATTAGCCTGTGCCTTTTATTTCAAGTTGAGATCATTGTCGTATGTACAAGTATGATGAAGCATAGGTATATTGAAAATCTGGTGCTGCAACATTAGGGGCACATAGATTCAGAAATAATACATTCATTACACAAGACGGTGACTGCCAAAAGGAGACGTTAGTGCAAAAATTATAACACAATTATAAAACAAGTACGTGGTAGGGCAAGAGCTGTCCAGTGTCCTATTGCTGAAGTAGGATTATGGTTCTGCAGGTTGGTTCAAGAACCTGATGGTTTTACGAAAGTAGCTGCTCCTGAACCTGTTGGTGTGGACTTCGGGCTTCTGTATCTCCTGCCTGACGTGAAGAGGGTATGGCCTGGCTGGTGGGATTCTTGATGATGGACCTGCCTTGAGGATGGGGAGGGCTGTGTCCATTTTTGACAATTTATATGGTTTAGTTGTTTTTGTGTGTCAGAAGATTTTGGTTGGTTAAGCCCTGACAGTTTAGATTAATTTAAAATTTGCCTGATTTCTCCAGCGGTTTCTTTTCTTTCTTTTTTTTCTTTCCCCCCCCCCCCCCAATGTTTTAAAATTGTTTTCTTTCACTTTGCATTTATTATGAATGTGAACATTTTCATTATTGTAAACGTTTGATTAACTTTGTACCAATTGTAAATCCATGTTTAGTTTTAAAGTAGCAATATAATTTAAAGAAATCTAATATTTACATTATCTGCCTTGCGTATCTCAAATATCTCATTTGTGGGCTGAAAAGCAAATATTTTCCGGTTATTTTTCAAATTAACTCACTGATGTTGAAGACTGATCTTTGTGGTTTTGCGATGTTTATGCTTCTTGGAACACATTCTTTTAACTTGGTAACCAGAATTGACAGTTTGACTAGAAAGTTGGACAGGATAAATGTAACGTTTAGATTGCATTACAATTTATTTTGTTTTTTACTCTGCCCCCGCAGTCACTTCTGAGCCTTTGAGTTACCTCATCGTTTTGTATCTTTTTAAAATTATTTTGCAACAGAACTACTTACAGAGAAACTATTCCAGTACAGCTACATTGTCACCTATCCAATATAGTAGAAAATTGGCCGGAGAGGATCTGTTCACTGAAAGAAGGACAGATCTAATTTGGACAATTATGCCATTATCCTGCCATTCAATTATCAGCCCCAGCTCGCAGAATAATGGAAGATGCTCTTGCTAGGTGTGTGGCGACAAGTGACCTAATTTTGACCCACATTTCTATGTTTTTATGCTAACATAATGCTAATATAATGCATTGTGCTAGCATTTGACAACAAGCTCACCAATGGTTTGAGTTCTTCAACAGGATTTTGTCTACCATTATTAGACTAGACTGAATTGGTGAAAAATGTGATAACTTTAGATGTGAGGTAACAGTGACAAATATTGGCAATGATGCTGAATTTAAATGAACATTGTAACCTGAAGCTGAGAAAAAGTCAAAATCAAAATTCCTGTAGATGCTGAAACTTTAAAATATAAGCAGAAAATATTAGAAGTACTCAGCAGACCATGCCGCATCTATGGGAAGAGAAATAGAGTTAACATTACAGTTAAAAGGCCCTTCGTCAAGATTTTTCTAATGAGTCTTCGGCTAAAAAAAAAACTGAAATTGGAGTGAAACTTTTTCTGCCAGAATTTCTGTATCGCATTAAGAAACATTGTAATTGTGCTGGCCTTTGATTTGAAGTCTTAGCACATCATGCTGAGGTTACTTAGGATCAACTCCTTCTAGGCTCAGCTTCATGAATAACCATCCAAAATAGCATCTCATGCTAGAATAAGAAAGTGAGACGATAATGAAATAAAATCAATACCAGCGCAGGTCGGAAAGAAATCCCTGTTGTAATAAATAACGGAAACTTATTGACAATAAGCAGGATTTTTGTTCACTAACCCCACTGAATCTACATGCAATTTGCCAAAAAAACCCCTGATGTTAATTTCCTCAAAACAATCAATTTCATAAATGAACCAACAACCTATCATTAAAAATTATCATGATTCCACATTCTCTGGAGAACTTTCAGAAATTATATTTTTCTTGAACTTTCCAAGAGACCTTAAAATGATGCAATTTAGCTATAGGTTGCATGTATTTTCTCCAGTGAAATATCTTTTCACCAACAGTGAGAACTCAAGTTCGCATATTGCAGCAGAAGTGTACAAAGACATGCCGGAAACGAGCTTCACTCGTACAATATCGAACCCTGAGGTAGTTATGAAAAGAAGACGACAACAAAAGCTGGAACAGAGAATGCAAGAATTCCGCAGTGGTGATGGGCGGCCTGACTCGGGTATTGACAGCTGCTGTTTGTACACAATGTTGAATGTTCAATCCAAATCGTGTTGAGGCAAAGAAAATTTTGTATGTATGGATGTCAAGAATTTAACAAAAGATGATGTTAAGTAGCCTATAGAGGAGATTTAGATGCAGGGGTGGAAATCAACCCAAGTATGCATCCAAGACAGCTTGAGAGTGAACCAATAAGGGGAGGGGGCTGAACGTGAAACATGTCAGAGGAGTGGTATTTACGGAGCTATAGTAGATTTAGTAGAGACTCAGACGTGGATTGAGTTAGAACATAGGACAGTATAGTACAGTTAGCGCACAATGTCCATGCTGAATATGCCTACATAAACAAATCCCTTCTGTTTGCACATGCTCCATATCCCTTCCGTCCTCTGCATATTTATGTCTATCTAAAATCCTCTAAAACGCCACCTATTCCAGACACCTACCTCTCTTTTTATTTTTAAAAAACCTGCCCCAGACATCGTTTTCTCCAGAGAAGACAATTCACGTTTGTCCAATCTCTCTTAGCTAATACCGTACCAGCATCCTAGTAAACCTCTTGCACCCTCTCCAAATCCTCCACATTCTATCATGCAGCGACCAGAACTGCATGTAGTACTCCAAATCTGGTCTAACCAAAGTCCTATAAAGCTGTAACTTTGCTTCCTCTTGTATCCAGTGACCCCACAGATAAGAGAAGTATACCTTATGCTGCCTTTACCATTCTTGTCTACATGTGTTGCTAGTTTCAGGAAGCTATGTACTTTGACCCAAGATCCTTCACGACATCAATGTTATAAAGGGTCCTGTCATTAACTGTATCCTTACCCCTATATTCTTCCTCCCTAAATGAAACACCTCACACTCAGATTAAACTCCATCTGACCTTTTCTGCCCATACCCATAACTGATGTATATCCGGCTGTATCCATTGGTTGACTTCTTCATACTATCAACATAGATGCTCGCACGGATCACTTCAGAAACCGCTGGTCACCATCTTCCAGCATTCTTCCAGCAAGATTAACACCCTTTCACCACTCTCTTCTGAGTAAACCTTTTCTGAATCCAAGATCCCATGCATCTTAATCTTTTGGATGAGCCTACTGAAGTTCAGGTGCCTTACTGAAGTTCAGGTAGACAACATCCACTGCCGAGGAAAGATGGATCAAAACCTCAGAAAACCCAATCAAGTTTGTAAGATATGACCTCCTTCGCCAATTGACAACCTCTATTGTCATCCAAGGTTTATTTACCTTGCCATCCTTGTCCTTCCTCCATACTGGATTGTGCCGATTATGAACTTTAATCACTGGTCTATAAATGACTCCCACATATCAGATGCGAACTTTCCCAATAGTAGCTGCTCCTAAATTGGTCTCACTAACCGTTGAAGTTATATTATGTTCTGACAATCAGAGGTAGTAGAGAATGCTGAAGTTGTGTTTAAAAAAAGCTGGAGGTGGGTATAATTTATCGGAGCTAATTCTGTGAATGGATGTTGTGAAAAGCTCAGATAATGCATGTGAGAGGGACCAAATGTAGATCTGTTGCAAAGAGAAAATGGCACAAGGGCAGGAAAGTATTTTGAGAGGATGTTGTGCCTTGCAAAATAAGATTACTTCTGATGTCAGCAAGAACGTTACCAGGGAAGATGGATAATTAGCAGTCTAATTGAAATGGGGCAAGGAGCAGTTGGCAAAAAAGTATAGAATGATGTGGGGCATATATTGCAAGACGTCAGTGCCAGGAGGAGATATAGTTCGTAGGCAAATAGGAGAACAGCTGAAGTGGTTAAATGCATTAGGCAGTTCAAGGGCAAGGCTGTGATTTAAGAAAATAGTAGTTGCCTAATGAAGTTTGTTTTTGTGAGTGATCTTTGCGTGTTTTTGTTTTGGCAGAAGAATGCAATACCAATTTATTTTCCTGAATTAAACATCATAGGACTAGTCGATCACGGTGCAGAGCTCACCGTTTTCCAGAAACGTGACTGTTCAACTGCAACGTGGTAGTTTAATAATTTTGAAAGGGATGGAATTAGTTGGAGTGCTCAGTCCTTGTGTGGGCATCTGCATTGGTTCTAGACTTGGCATTGATCGGTTGATATTGTGAACTTTCATTGATTAGTGGATGATCTGTTGGAAAATGGGAATAAGGGAATATTCTCTTTATAAAAGCTTTTTTTAAAATTGGGCAGAGCGCTACACCGAGTAATTTATTTTCACAATTGTGGCTCAATGTTGGGAGACAATTTTCAATTCAAATAGAAACTTTCTTCTAGACTTTGAGGATGTTGCAGTTGGAGTGGACGTTCATTGTTTAATACAGTATGATGTTGTGCTGCTAATTTGGATTAGTTCAGGCGTACGCATTATAAACTGGCTGCATTTAATAATCTGTACTGCGGAGATTGGTGCTGGGATTAGTATTGACAACCTGAATGTGAATGTAGGAAGAATGGTTAGTAAGTTTGCAGTTTAAAAAAATGCATGATAAGGGAATAACATTTTTGACATGTAAAATTGAATTGTTGTGAATAGTGAGGGAGGTGTCGAAGGCTAACAGGATATTGATCAGTTGGAAAGATGGATGGAGAGTTGGCAGTTTCAGTTTTAGTTTGTCACATGTACGAGGTACAGTGAAAAGCTTTTGTTGCATGCTAACCAGCCAACGGAGAGTCAATATATGATTACAATCGAGCTATTCACAGTGTACAAATGCATGATAAGGGAATAACATTTTGTGCAAGATAAAACCAGTAAAATCTGACCAACGATAGTCTGAGGGTCGCCTATGAGGTAGATAGTAGTTTAGGACTGCTCTCTAGAATCATAGAATCATAGAAAATAGGTGCAGTAGTAGGCCATTCGGCCCTTCGAGCCTGCACCGCCATTCAATGTGATCATGGCTGATCATCCAACTCAGTATCCTGTACCTGCCTTCTCTCTATACCCCCTGATTCCTTTAGCCACAAAGGCCACATCTAACTCCCTCTTAAATATAGCCAATGAACTGGCCTCAACTACCTTCTGTGGCAGAGAATTCCACAGACTCACCACTCTCTGTGTGAAAAATGATCTTCTCATCTCGGTCCTAAAAGACTTCCCCCTTATCCTTAAACTGTGACCCCTTGTTCTGGAGTTCCCCAACATCGGGAACAATCTTCCTGCATCTAGCCTGTCCAACCCCTTAAGAATTTTGTAAGTCTCTATAAGATCCCCCCTCAATTTCTTAATTCCAGCGAGTACAAGCCGAGTCTGTCCAGTCTTTCTTCATATGGAAGTCCTGCCTTCCCAGGAATCAGTCTGATGAACCTTCTCTGTACTCCCTCTATGGCAAGAATGTCTTTCCTCAGATTAGGAGACCAAATCTGTACACAATACTCCAGGTGTGGCCTCACCAAGACCCTGTACAACTGCAGTAGAACCTCCCTGCTCTTGTACTCAAATCCTTTTGCTATGAATGCCAACATACCATTTGCTTTCTTCACAGCCTGCTGCACCTGCATGCCTACTTTCAATGACTGGTGTATCATGACACCCAGGTCTCGTTGCATCTCCCCCTTTCCTAATCGGCCACCGTTCAGATAATAGTCTACCCTCCTGTTTTTGCTGCCAAAGTGAATAACCTCACATTTATCCACATTATACTGCATCTGCCATGCATTTGCCCACACACCCAACCTATCCAAGTCACCTTGCAGCCTCCTAGCATCCTCCTCACAGCTAACTCTGCCCCCAAGCTTCGTGTCATCCGCAAACTTGGAGATGTTGCATTCAATTCCCTCATCCAGATCATTAATATATATTGTAAATAGCTGGGGTCCCAGCACTGAGCCTTGCGGTACCCCACTAGTCACTGCCTGCCATTCTGTAAAATGACCCGTTTACTCCTACTCTTTGCTTCCTGTCTGCCAGCCAGTTCTCTATCCACATCAATACTGAACCCCCAGTACCGTGTGCTTTAAGTTTGCATACTAATCTCTTATGTGGGACCTTATCTAAAGCCTTAGGAAAGTCCAGATATAACGCATCTAGTTGCAGCAGATGGTTTGGTTGCCTGATAACAGCTGGGAAGAAACTGTCACTGAATCTGGAGGTGTGCCTTTCATATTTCTATACCTTTTGCCCGATGGGATTAGTGAGAAGAGGGAGTGGCCAGGGTGCGACTCATCCTTGATCATGCTGCTTGTCTTGCCGAGGCTGTGCGAGGTGTAAATTAAGTCAATGGAAGGGAGGTTGGTTTGTGGGGTGAGGGTCTGGGCTGCATCCACAATTTGCTGCAATTTCTTGCGGAAGTTTAATTTGCAGGTGAAATTTAATCCTAACAAGTACAAAGTGATGCATTTTAGAACGTCAAAGGTTGGACACGAAGGAATGTTGACATAACAGTTGGACTTTGAGGTTTACAGTTTCCTGAAAATGGCCACACAGGTCAATAGAGTGTTCAAGAAGGCACGTGCTTGTATAGACCAGGGCTTAGAATATTAGAATTGAGTTGTTATGTTGCAATTTTACAAAACACTTGTTAGGCTGCACTTGGAGTATTGTGTGCAGTTCTTGTTGCAATGCTTTAGGAAAATAAGATGCACTGGATAAAGTACCAGCTTGTTGCCTGGATTAGAGAATTTAGGTGTTGGGGAGAGATTGGATAGGCTGGGCTTGTTTTCACAGGAGCAAAGGGTGACCTGATAGAAATGTTTCTCATGAGTGGTGTAGTAAGAATAGTCAAAGGTTTTTCCTATGATAGGGGTTTCACAAACCAGAAGGCATAGTTTTAAGATAAGGGTGAACAGATTTAGTGTTTTTACACCAAGTAGTTGATATCTGCACTATGCTGCAAAAGGAGGTGGAATCAGATACACATTACATTTAAGAGACATTTAGGCAGACACTTATAGACAAGGCTTGGAAGTATCTGGCCCAACTGCACGTAAACCAGATTGGTGTGGAAGGGCAATAAGGTTAGCGTGGGCTAAAGGGACTATTTCTATGCTGCCCGAGTTTGACTCTTAAAAAAAAAAAAAAAAAAGAATCTTGATCCAATTCTAATTGAGGTCTCATAAACATTTGTATCTGCATTTTTAATTTAGGTGGCACTCTTAGAATCTACGCAGATAGTTTGAAGCCGAACATCCCATATAAAACAATCTTGCTGTCAACAACTGATACATCAGACTTTGCTGTTGGAGAAGCTCTTGAGAAATATGGATTGGAAAAGGAAAACCCAAAAGAATATTGTATAGCACGGGTATGTATGTTTTTATGTGCATGTGTACGCCAACTAAGAACACTTTACTTTATTGAAGAATATCTGTACTGATTAGCTCAGTCGACAAAAATGTTAGTAGTTAAAATCATGGAGGTTTTACATTTTTTAGTCAATCATAGTTGATTCTGCAAGCCAAAGAATGTTTTCATTTATTGTGTAATAATATTTTTATTAGAAGTAATCCATCATAACAACGGTATAACAACTTTTCAAATACACAACCAACTTATTTCAATAAGTATACGAATGTTACGAATAATTCTTATAAACTTCTATTTTTTTAGAAAGTAGAAAAAGAAATGAATAGATTTTAATCAATAAGAATAGTGATTAAATAATTTTGATTATTACCCATATCATCCATCTGAGGTATGCTTTTACGAAATTGTATTCCCTTCCTTTTTACTGCCAACAGGGGTAACGGGAATATTTTCTTATATTCCCCTTTCTAGCGAACGCCTATGGACTTTACCTGTTTAAACAGCGGGGAATATAGTCTTATATTCCCCTGGTCTCACATCCGGGAACTTGGCAACGTGACGCTGCGTGACGGCAACGTGACGCTGCGTGCGAAATTTAAAATTTATCTTTAAAAAAAAAAAAATGGCAGCCGGTTGCGAGAAGAAGTTCGCGATTTAAAAGTTCGACCTTCACATTGTCACATAAATGAATTACATAAATTACATAAATGAAACATAAATGTTACATTCTTTTAGTACCCTTATTTACAATGTTGGAATGGTTTTAGTACCCTTATTTACAATGTTGCAATGCATATTGCAAAATGTATAGATACATTCATATCATATGAGATGTTCAGATTTTCCTCTAGATGTCTGATAATGGGTAATAATAACAATATTGACTGTCCTCTTTCGGGAGATACGACATATATTGCCCTCACTAGATCCATATTGCCCTCGTCTTCGACTCGGGCAATATGAATCTACTTCAGGCAATATATGTCGTATCCCCCTCAAGGCCAGTCAATATTCTATTATTATATAGAGAGAGAAGGAGAAGAGAGAAAAAATATATATGTATATATTCTTGTTATATATATTTAATTAAAACAAAGTATTATATATATATATATATAAAGAGATTATAGTATACATCTTAATAGTGAACAACACAATATCAATAGATATCAATAGAGACATGTATACAAAAAAAGCACAGTTATTTTCATCTAATCCTGTCGGGTACCCATTGAGTTGTGATGCCAAGAACAGCTACCCCTTTAAATATTCCATATATGGAGACCATATGTTTTCATTTATTGGTGTTAAAATTCTTCGGGTGTAATTTTCCATTTGTGCAGTAAATGGTTTTTAAGTGTCTGAAATAAAATCAATTCCATTCCCTTCCTGTGAGCCTCTATTTATTACTTTCTTATGGTGCTCCAATTCTGATTTGAACAATTGCCAAAGTTGATCTCGGGAAAGGAATTTGTGTTTTATAAAATAATTACACCATTTGGTTATTCAATTGATCCTTAAAATGTTAGATGCCACCCATTGTTACTTGATGCATTGATTTTCAGCAGGAGCATGCTGTAACACGTGATCTGGTTACAAATTGTCTTTTAACATTCTGCTGCTTCAAGCTGGTCAATTTACAATCTACAGTAAAGCAGGCCATAAATGTCAGTGCTGCTTTATGATGTAAACTCTTTCCAGTATGTTATTTAACATCTTTTGAAATAATTAAAAAAAGGCAATAGTTAATTATATGAAAATAGTGTCTGGATTAATTAGAGTTTGGCTACACTAACATAGTTGCCTCACTCAGTAAGGTATCGAATCACTTCACACCCTGACATAACCAAAGTGCCAACTGCTGAAATGAAATAAGCGTAAGCTTAAAATAAGCCTAAGCATAAAATATCACCTTAATTCTATTTCAGAAATATTCAGACATGTAATTCACTCAGAAGGTGCAGATAATTTTCATTTCGTACAAAATAGCTTGCAACGTTTTAATTTTTTTTAATCCACACTTGCATGCTATTATTAATACCTCAAATAATTTTTCTCCGGTTATTGGTAATGTTATTGTCTCCATTTACAAAATTATCTCTTTAAACTTCTCATTTTGTGTGTTACAAGCCGTTTTTGTACATCTTTACTTTTTTTAAGTGAATTTTAGATAATTTAAAGATTTCAGTATAACAATATCAGCACAGATATTTTTATTGTCCAATCGGATGGATCTTGTTTATGTCAATGATCAGTATTACCAGCAGCTACTAAAAACTATGTTTGTATGTTAGGGGCTCATCCCAGTAACTGTATCAACAAGATTAATGTTGCCGGGTCTCGACCCGAAACGTCGCCTATCTCCTTCGCTCCTTAGATGCTGCTGCACCCGCTGAGTTTCTCCAGCCTTTTGTGTACCCTCGATTCTCCAGCATCTGCAGTTCCTTCTTTAACACTTAATGTTGCCATTATGCTGTTTGCAGCTGCTGATGTATTTGCCTCCTTACATTGATGTCCATATTTCAGTAGTCAACACTGATCCCTGGGATGCTTCTTCCACATAAAATTTTTAAAGTGAGTGCTTGAAGGTCTAGTCTAGCAACACATGTACACTATATAGAGAGTATGAGAAGGCGAGTTTGGCCATGAATGATTTTGGTTAGTTTGACTTTCTTTGACATGAATCGGGGCAAAATAAATTTTCTTGGTGGTTGTTAAATTTGCCACATGCTTGAATTCTCTGCTAGTTCCATTCTCAGCGAGTCACATTTGTCCCTAACATGATGTCTTTTGATGTTTTTAAAGTTAATTTTAAAATGTATCTTTTGACATTTTCTTTTCTCCTCTGGTGAGTTTGGTATACAAAAGTTATTTGGCTTAATGTGCATCATTATGCGTACAATAAAGCAAAATAAAAGAACCGCAGTTGCTGGAAATTTGAAATAAAAATAGTGCAGGAAAAATTCTATAGGTCAGCAGTACCTATTGAAAGAGAAAGTTGATGTTTTTGATCAGAGATCTTGCATCAGAACCGGGAAAGAGAGAAATCAAATTAGCATTAAATTCAGGAGAGGGTTGGGGATAAGCATTGATGAAGCCGTTTGATGGATACTCCTCAAATGCAGAGAGGGCAGTGTCAGTGAAGATATTTTCAGACTAGACCAAGTGGGACCCGTTGGGTCCCTGTCACACGAGAGGCCTGTTCCCCTCTTGTTTGAATCTTCCCTACCCTCAACGGGAAAAACGTATCCACGTCAACTCTGTCTATCCCTTTCATCATTTTAAAGACCTCAATCAAGTCCCCCCTTAACCTTCTGCACTCCAAAGAATAAAGACCTAACTTGTTCAACCTTTCTCTGTAACATAGTTGCTGGAACCCTGGCAACATTCTAGTAAATCTCCTCTGTACTCTCTCTATTTTGTTGACATCCTTCCTATAACTAGGCGACCAAAATTGTACACCATACTCCAGAATTGGTCTTACCAATGCCTTGTAGAATTTTAACATTACTTCCCTACTCCTATATTCAATGCTCTGATTTATAAAGGCCAGCACACCAAAGGCTTTCTTTACCACCCTATCTACATGCGATTCCACCTTCACGGAACTATGCACAGTTATTCATAGATCCCTCTGTTCCACAGCATTCCTCAATTCCCTACCATTTACCATGTACTTCCTATTTTGATTTGTCCTGCCAAGATGTAGCACTTCACACTTAACAGCATTAAACTCCATCTGCCATCTTTCAGCCCACTTTTTTCCAAATGGCCCAAATCTCTCTGTAGACTTTGAAAATCTACTTCATTATCCACAACACCACCTATCTTAGTATCATCTGCATACTTACTTATCCAATTTTCCACCCCATCATCCAGATCATTGATGTACATGACAAACAACAGTGGACCCAACACAGATCCCTGAGGCACCCCACTGGTCACCGGCTTCCAACCTGACAAACAGCCATCCACCATTACTCTCTGCCATCTCCCATTCAGCCACTGTTGAATCCATCTACTCCGCCATTAACACCCAAAGATTGAACCTTCTTAACCAACCTTCCATGGGGAACCTTGTCAAAGGCCTTACTGAAATCCATATAGACAACATCCACTGCTTTACCCTCATCAATTTCCCTAGTTACCGCTTCAAAAAAATTCAAGAAGGTTTGTCAAACATGACCTTCCAGGCACAAATCCATGTTGACTGTTCCTGATCAGACCCTGTTTATCCAGATGCTTATATATATTATCTCTAAGTATCCTTTCCATTAATTTGCCCACCACTGACGTCAAACTAATAGGTCTATAATTGCTAGGTTTATTCTTTGAACCCTTTTAAACAATGGAACAACATGCGCAGTACGCCAATCCTCCAGCACTATTCTCGTTTCTAATGTCATTTGAAATATTTCTGTCATAGCTCCTGCTATTTCTACACTAACTTCCCTCAATGTCCTAGGGAATATTCTGTCAGGACCTGGAGACTTATCCACTTTTATATTTTTCAAAAGTGTCAGTACTTCCGCCTCTTTGAATCTCATAGTTTCCATAGCTACTCTACTTTTTCCCCTTAACTCACGGAGTTCAATATCCTTCTCCTTGGTGAATACCGAAGAAAATAAATTGTTCAATATCTCCCCCATCTCTTTTGGCTCTGCACATAGCTGTCCATTCTGGTTCTCTAATGGTCCAATTTTATCCCTCGTTATCCTTTTGCTATTAATATAGCTGTAGAAACCCTTTGGGTTTACTTTCACCTTTCTTGCCAAAGCAACCTCATATCTTCTTTTAGCCTTCCTAATTTCTTTCTTAAGATTCTTTTTACATTCTTTATACTCCTCTAGCACCTCATTTACTCCATGCCTCCTATAATTATTGTAGATATCTCTTTTTTCGAAACAAGTGTCCAATTTCCCTTGAAAACCATGGCTCTTTCCAAATGTTATTATTTCCTTTCAACCTAACAGGGACATAAAGATTCTGTACTCTTACAATTTCCCCTTTAAATGTCCTCCATTTCTCTTCTACATCCTTCCCATGAAACAAAGTGTCCCAATTCACTCCTTTAAAATCCTTACGCATTCCCTCAAAGTTAGCCTTTCTCCAATCAAAAATCTCCACCCTAGGTCCAGTTCTGACTCTCTCCATAATTATATTGAAACTAATGGTATTGTGATCACTGGTCCCGAAGTGCTCACCAACGCATACCTCCGTCACCTGACCTGCCTCATTTCCTAACAGGAGGTCCAGCACTGCCCCTTCTCTGGTCGATACCTCTATGTACTGCTGCAAAAAACTATCCTGCACACATTTAACAAACTCCAAACCATCCAGCCCATTTACAGAATGTGTTTCCCAGTCTATTTTTGGAAAATTGAAATCTCCCACAATCACTACCTTGTGCTTACTACTAATATCTGCTATCTCCTTACATATTTGCTCTTCCAATTCTCGCTCCCCATTTGGCGGTCTATAATACACCCCTAAAAGTGTTGCTACACCGTTCCCACTTCTCAGTTCCACCCAAATAGCCTCCCTAGACGAGCCCTCTTATCTATCCAGCCAAAGCACTGCTGTAATATCTTCTCTGACAAGCAATGCAACACCTCCCCCTCTGGACCCTCCAATTCTATCACACCTGAAGCAACGAAATCCTGGAATATTTAGTTTCCAATCACAGCCCTACTGCAACCATGTTTCACTGATTGCCACAACATCATATTTCCAGGTGTCAATCCAGGCTCTAAGTTCATCCACCTTACTTACAATGATCCTAGTATTAAAATATACACATTTTAGAAACCCACCATCCCTTATTCTCTGTCTATTATCTTTTTCATCTTTCTCGCCTACATTTTGGATCCGAGTGCTTCCCTTCTCTGCATCTTGCCCCACACCCTGACCCCTAGCCCCCTCTACCCGAGTCCCTCCACCCAGCCTTTCTAGTTGATGTTGATTCAGCTATTCCCTGTACTCCCGTTTTTCCCACCATCTCCATCTGCCATCACCCTTCACCCCCCCACCCTATAATTCAAATAATACAATTGGCAATTGAATTGTCACTTTTTTATTTATTTTTTTTAACAGATAGATATTTTTAAAGCCGATGTGCCTCCCTGAGTAATTACTCACGGCACGTGCCTGAAAATGAAATTCCCCCTTGCAGCAGCACAGCAGATTGTGTAACCTATAGGAAACTCTTAGTTAACACCATAACCACACTAAACAACAAAAAGCTCAGTATAACAATCAATAGTGCAAATACAAAAACAGTGCCCAAGTTTATATAGTTTGGCGCTTATTTGGAGGTTGTAGTGTTTAATAGCCTGATAGTTGTAGGGGAAAAGCTGCTCCAGAACCTGAACGTTACCGTTTTAAGGCTCCTATACCACCTTCACGATGGCAGGAGAAAAATGAGTGTGCGGCCAGGGTGGTGTGGGTCTCTAATGATGGCTGCCTTTTTGAGGCATCAACCCTGTAGATCCGTGGGGAGGTCGGTACCCATGATAGACTGGGTTTCATTCACCACTTTTTGCAATCTTCTTTGTTCCTGCGTGATCGAGTTGCCGAAATAGCCAGCTTTGAAACAGAGTTACCAGAGGTTGTAGAAGTTAATTATGCGTCCTGAGGCTTCAACTTGTCCGAATAAAAGATAAGGTGCTGTTCCTCAGGTTTATATTGAGTTTAATTGGAATAGTGAAAAAAGCAGTGTTTGTTATGCCTCAGCTAATTTAAAACATAGAAACATAGAAAATAAGTGCACGAGTAGGCCATTCAGCCGTTCAACCCAGCACCACCGTTCAATACGATCATGGCTGATCATCCAAAATCAGTACCCCGTTCCTGCTTTCTCCCCATATCCCTTGATTCCATTAGCCCCAAGAGCTATATCTAACTCTTTTTTGAAAACATCCAGTGAATTGGCCTCCACTGCCTTCTGTGGCAGAGAATTCCACAGATTCACAACTCTCTGGGTGAAAAGGTTTTTCCTGTTCTCAGTCCTAAATGGCCTACCCCTTATTCTTAAACTGTGACCCCATGTTCTGGAATCCCTCATCATCAGGAATTTTTTTCCTGCATCTAGCCTGCCCAATCCTGTAATAATTTTATGTTTCTATAAGATATCCTCTCATCCTTTTAAATTCCAGTGAATATAAGCCCAGTCGATCCACTCTTTCGTCCTATGTCAGTCCCGCCATCCCGGGAATTAACCTGGTGAACTAACGCTGCACTCCCTCAACAGCAAGAATGTCCTTCCTCAAATTAGGAGACCATAAATGCACACAATACTCCAGGTGTGGTCTCACAAGGGCCCGGTACACCTGTAGCAGGACCTCCTTGCTGTTATACTCAAATCCTCTCGCTAAAAAGGCCAACATGCCATTTGCTTTCTTCACTGTCTGCTGTACTTGCTTGCTTACTTTCAGTGACTGATAGTAGAAGGACACCCAGGTAGCGTTTTGACGAAGGTAGAAGAACACATGCGGAAATGTCCAGTTCAAATATCATCTCTGATTATCCAGAGTTGCTATTAAAATGGTTGTTTGGGTTGAGAAGTTATTTTATGATGTGTATCTTGTTTTTCTTGTTTCCCCTTAACTGCAACTAGTCCCTCTGGTTGTGGGTGCAACATTCTTGCCTTTAAGAAATTCCATATAATGCTTGAATTCTGCTCAATGGAAGAAAATTTCAATTTCAGTCCAAATATTTCTGGATCCTTTTAAGCGATCATGAATCCAGCCCTAGGTTATTCTTAATATGTTAATTGTGAAAGTAAAATAAATTGCCTTGCTCTAATGTGAAACTTCATCATGGTTGTAAGGTTTGTGCTGGGTTTTACTGTGTGCCCAAAGTTTACAAATATAATTGACTTTATGGTTAATATTTGAACACAAATCTAAGTGAACCTTATGGATAGCCAAAAAATACTTGAATAATATTTTTCAATAGGAGCTAACAGTTATTTGTGAATTGTTACTGTGCATCCTTTGTTCTATGGTGTGTAATTTGGATATTTTATGCCATTGAGAGCAGTGAGAATGTTGAACTTTCTCGAACAGAACTTAAACCAAAGTTTATTTTTTCACATTATTGAGAAGAAACTGGAGGTTAATGTTGAGAGTTAAAGGTTAATTGGAGGCTAGAGGAAAGCATAAATGCTTGTATTGCCTGGTTGGTGAAATACTGGTTTCTCTATATTCTATAACTTTGCAGATGTGCCCTTTACATTAGCCATGTAGCTGGCATTCCGGTATTATCAAGTATCTTCTGTCAAAAACTGGAGGGTTTTCTCATCAATCCACTTTTTGATGTAAAATTGATGAGGCAAATTCCTGTGGTTTATGAATGATGTATTTGTTGGATGAGAATTATTTTAGGAAATTAAACTAATTGATTCTTTAGGTAAATGCAAAAATATTATTGTGGAAGATCATGAATCTCTTCTGTTGTATGGCTTGCACCCATCAGTTAATACCACAAAGATAGATTAATGCCTATCTTGTTGTTTATTGGACACTATGGGGTTTCCATTTATTAGCTTGGTGCTACGCTAGGAAAATAATTTATTAATGTATTAATTAATTTATTAATGTTGAAGTTCTGTGAAATGTTCTGAGGCTGCAAATTATACTATATCTTTTCTGACATTCTTGTGTTACTGTTTTTCATATTCTCTCAGATCTAATTTTATTTCTTTTGTTTTTAAAATCAATTATTTCATTAGGTACCAAGTGCATTGTCTCAGATCAAAGTTGGGAAGCACAATTTTTTTATTTGCTCTGTAGACATTCTAGCTGAATTCAAAGCTGAATTCTGACTTTTTAAATGATTTGTTTCAAACTATTTTTGTACATAGGTAATATTGCCACCTGGTGTACAACACTCTGATGATAAAGGTGTTAAAGAGACTCTGCTTGATGATGATGAATGTCCACTTCAGATATTCAGAGACTGGCCAGGTGACAAAGGTGAGCCGCATATATTTACTTTGAAGAAATGTCAATTGGGCCAAGTTTTAAACAAGTGTAAACTTGCAACCTGTGCAGTTGGATGTGCAAGTTGGACTTTTTGGCAAAGTGAAATAAATAATTCTGGCTCAATGGATGAGTAATTGATCTTACCAAGTAATGCTCCTGTTATGTGTCACTTTTGCTTTTTGTATGAACTATATTTTCATCTCTTATTCATTTGGGGTTGTGTAATGGAAATAGTGCTGTATTCAGGGAAAATAGAATGGCCTCAAACGTTTTCTATGTAATGGTAACCCGTTAGTCTGAGAGAGCATGTGCATTTTCAGGTTCATAAGTTCGTAAGTGATAGGAGCAGAATTAGGCCATTCGGCCCATCAAGTCTACTCCGCCATTCAATCATGCCTGATCTATCGTTCCCTCTTAATCCCATTCTCCTGCTTTCTCCCCATAACCCTTGACACCCGTACTAATCAAGAATCTAACTGTCTCTGCTTTAAAAATATCCATTGACTTGGCCTTCACAGCCTTCTGTGGCAATGAATTCCAGATTCACCACCCATTACCATTGTACTTTTTGATTACAATGATTGAACAGGCTATGACTTTAATCTTTGGAGTGCAGGAAGATAAGGGCGTAATCTTAGATTAAGATTAAGAACCAGAAACATTGTTCAACAAGAGAACATTAATCTTCAGTGTCCACGCTAAGAGCTCAGAAGCACCACCTCTACTAATTACTACGGGATAAAGCTGCCACGCTGGATCAGTCACAGGTGATTAGTTGACCAGGAAGGGTGAACTTACCCAACCTAATTCTTGCCAGTTGACCAGCTGCAGAAGGGTCTGATCGAATATTCTCCACAGTTCCAATGTGTAAGAAGCCCAACACGAAGCAGCTCCCTTGATAGATACAATTGTTTCCTTGTTTTTTGGCACATAGGTGCAGTGTGTACCCTCTACATTTTCTTCTCATATGCAAATCGCATGCTGATTGTTAGGTTAAAATCTCGAGTGTGGATGGGTGGCAGAAGAATCGGGAGGCATTAATGCAGATGGATAAGAGATCAGATTACAGGAAAATAAGTGGGGTATTGAAATTAATAGAATTGCTCAGAGTTAGCATAGACTGGATGGGCTGAATTAATTCCCTTAAATTTAATTTTTCACTTTTTGTGAACTTTCTTTATATATCTCTGTGGACTGGAGGCCTGTGACTAGTGGTGTGCCTCCGGGTTTGCTGCTGACCTCATTGCTGTATGTCATCTATATTAATGATTTGGGTGAGAACGTACTGGGCATGATCAGCGAGTTTGCAGCTGACACAAAAATGGGTGATATTGTAGGTAGTGAAGATCGTTGTCAAATATTGCAGCAGAATCTTGACCGGATGGGAAGGTGGGCTGAGGAATGGTTGATGGAGTTTAAAACAGAGAAGTGCGAAGCATTACATTTTGGGTAATCTAGCCAGAATAGGACCTACACAGTGAATGGCAGGGCTCTGAGGAGTGTTATAGAGTAGAGGGTTCTAGGAGCACAGGTACATTTGGATAGGTACATTGATAGGATAGGTATATAAGGATATGGGCTAGGTGTAGGCAGGTGGGACTCCTGTAGATGGGGGCATGTTGGTCGGAGTCAGGGGATATGGGGAGAAGGCAGAAACGGGGTACTGATTGGGGATGATCAGCCATGATCACATGGAATGACGTTGCTGGCTCAATGGGCTGAATGGCCTACTCCTGCACCTATTGTCTATTGGCGTGGGCAAGTTGGGCCGAAGGGCTGTTCCCACGCTGTATGACTATGACGGAAAAACAGTGGGTAGATTCAAATAGAGCGCTACCATTATTAATACAAATTTGAAGGATCAAGAAGCTGAAGTGTTTTCTTTGGTTCTTTCACAGAATTGTGCTTAGTTACATAATGTTAATTTTACGGGTCATTTTCATTAAGTATTGTAAAATGTTTTACTTGCTATCATGTAATGCCAAAAATGTTTGAATGCTTATTCTGGTCCCAGCAGTTCTACATGTATAAACAAAGCATACATTTTCTTGGGAATGTTAGCAAATGGCTACTTTGTAGTTAATGTACTAAGCATTGAGAATGAATCTATGCCGTTTATTATTTTAAACCCATCAGAATTTATAAACCATTTCCCTGTATAAGGAGCATCTGTTTCCTGTCCCTATCATCTATTCCTAATGTACTTTTAAACAAAACTACATGGGTAATTCTAAGGGTGGGCTAATAGATAATCATCACCTTTTTCTCAAAAAATCTTTTTTTAAAACAGGTACTTTAGTTTTCCAGTTAAAGAAAAGGCCACTTGACTATATCCCTAAGAATGCAAGGAAACAAAAAGAGCAAGATGGAAGATCATCAAAAGGAAAAGAAAGGAACGATAGTTCAACCTATGGATCATCATTGCCTCCTGAGAAAATGCCATACCTTGTTGAGCTGAGTCCTGGTAAGAGATGCACAATAATGCAAAGTTTTCAAAAGTTTATTTCAACAGCTGGACTTACAAGTTCTGTTTAATTCTTCGTGGCTTGTTATCTGATTTCCTGCCCCCCAAAATGCTCTTGTTCCTTCAGAAGGCCGAGTTCCTCCGGCATAAAGAGACTAGAGAGTGCAGATGCTTTAAGCTTGCGCAAAAAAACAAAATGCTGGATGAACTTGATGGTCAGGCAGCATCTGTGGAGGGAACGGACAGATAACGTCTTGGGTCGGGATTCTTCTTCACACTGGAGCAGGGGAAGAAAGTTGGAAAAGAGAGGTGGGATGGGTCAAAACCGGGCCAGTGATTGGTGGATACAGAGGGGGAAGAAGGTGATTTGCAGATGCATATGAACTGAATGGGAGCCCAGAAGCATAGGACACAGCCTCTAATAAAAGAACATACCTTTAGAATGGAGGTAAGGAGGAATTTATTTCACATGAGGATGGTAAATCTGTGGAATTCATTGCCACAGATGGCTGTGGAGGCTGAGTCATTGGGTATTTTTAGCAGTGGTTGATGTGTTCGTGATTAGTGAAGGTGTCAAAGGTTTCAGGCAGAAGGCAGGAGAATGGGGTTGAGAGGGAAAAATAGATCAGCCATGAATGGTCGTGTTGACTCGATGAGCAAGTGGTCTAAATCTGCTCCTACATTTTATGGTCTTATGGAATGCACATGTGAATTCCAATACCAGTGAGGTAAATTATACTGCTATGTTTCGACATTGGTTGCAATTCTGCCACTATATTTTCTTGGTCTTTCATTTCATAGAAGTTCATTGCTGAAAGCAGTTGGGAATTAACATTTGGTAGTTCACTTTCTTTTACTTCTCCTAACTCTTAGTCTGGGTTTGGTATTGCATCCAGTCTGCCAATAAACTGTTGTTTCAGATGTATTGTTCATCAATGGTGCACAGAGTAAATTGGATTAAAAAGCCTTTTTTAGAAAAGGATAGATTGAGAGAGTGGACAAAGATGTGGCAAGTGTTTTGAGTGAATCTGAAAAAGGGAATTAGGAATGCTAAACTCAATCACAAACGGCGGATCGAGGAGCATTTCCGAAACAACTCTGACCCCAGGCGCATGTGGCAAGGAATAAAATCCATTGCCGATGACCATAAAGTCAACACCCCCCCCCCCCCCCCCCCAGACGATGCCTCCCACTCCTGACGAGCTAAACCATTTCTACGCCCGCTTTGACTGGGACAACAAAACTCCAGCCATCAAAGTTGCTCCACCCCCGCGTGAACAACCCCTCAGTCTCTCCACCTCTGCTGTACAAGATGCACTGAGCAAGGTGAATGAGCACAAAGCTGCCGGCCCCGATGGCATCCCCGGGCGAGTGCTCAGGGCATGTGCTGGACAACTATCCCTGGTGCTCACTGACATTTTCAATCTGTCACTGGCCCAGGGTGTCGTCCCCACTTGCCTCAAGACATCTACCATTGTGCCAGTGCCCAAACAATCAGCGACAGGGAGTCTCAACGATTTCGGCAGTGGCACTCACCCCTTGTCATAGCCAAGTGCTTCGAGCGGTTGGTCTTGGCTCCCCTCAAAGACAGCCTCCCCCCACACTGACCCCCATCAGTTTGCTTACCGGTCCAACAGGTCTACAGAGGACGCCATATCGGCGGCCCTCCACTCTGCCCTGACCCACCTGGACAGTAATAACACCTACATCAGGTTGCTCTTCATTGACTTCAGCTCCGCCTTTAACACTGTCATACCCGCTAGCTTGATCACCAAACTCAGCGTCTTGGCATCTCCACTTCCCTCTGCAACTGGATACTGGACTTCCTCACTAACAGACCACAGTCTGTTAGGATCAACAACTTCACCTCCTCCACTATAACACTGAACACTACACAGGCGTGCCACAGGGCTGTGTGCTCAGTCCTCTCCTCTACTCTCTCTTCACCCATGACTGCATCCCTAAGTATGGCTCCAACGCCATCATAAAATTTGCCGACGGCACCACGGTGGTAGGACTGATCAGCGACAACGACGAATCAGCCTACAGGGAGGAGGTCCAGCACCTGACAACCTGGTGTGCCAATAATAACCTCGTCCTCAACTCCCAGAAGACGAAGGAAATCATTGTCGACTTCAGGAAGAACAGAGGGGGCAGACACACCCCCATCCATATAAACGGGACTGAGGTGGAGCGGGTCTCCAACTACAAATTCCTCGGAGTACACATCTCGGAGGATCTGTCCTGGTCCCACCTGTCCCCCCTGATCCTGACCAACTTCTACCGATGCACCATTGAAAGCATCCTGACCACCTGCTTTACGGTATGGTACAGCAGTTGCACCATAGCAGACAGGAAGGCACTACAACGGGTGGTGAAAACCGCCCAGCACATCATCGGTGCCCCGCTCCCTGCCATGGATGCCCTCCACCGAAAACGGTGTCTGAGACGGGCTGGGAAGATCATCAAGGAACCCTCCCACCCTAACCATGGACTGTTTGCCCTCCTACCATCGGGGAGGCGGTACAGGAGCCTCAGGTCCCGCACTAGCAGGATGAGGAGTAGCTTCTATAATAACACCATCGCACTGCTGAATTCAGAGTCCCGCCGATAGATTTCCACACCTGTATTTATTTATCTGTATTTACCTATATATTGCTATCACTTCGTACTGTCAATAAACTGCATTTCGTTGTACCCATACTTGTATCTGTGCAATGACATTAAAGTTGAATTGAATTGAATTGAATTGAGTGACCAAATGTGAGGTTCTGTAAAATAAAACCAGAAAATGCTGGAAATACTTGGCAGGTCAATCCACTTCTGTAGGAAGAGACACAAGATCACATGTTTCAGGTTAAAGACCCTATAAAATTGGGAAGGAGACAGAAGAATCGTGTTGAGCTGTAGAGGGAGTGGGGGAGGGGAAATGCCTCTAGGGTAAAGCCAGGGTGACAATGAGGATATATTGGGACAGGCATACCGTGTTAATGAGTAAGTGGCCATAGTTAGAAAGTGAGAACATAGACAAAAGAATGTGGAAGTTATGCAATGGAGAGCAGGAAGACTTGCTCAGTAGATCAGGCTGGCCAGGTCCTCCGCTTCCAGAGGAGAGATACAGCAAGTGGTGGAGCAATTAAATCCTGGATAATCAGAATTGGAAGAATAGTTATCTCCGTTTTCTAGCATTACGAAAGATTAGAGAGATTGAGAAATGAGGACATGAAGTCTTTAAATAGAAAGCATATTTCTGTTAAAGTGGGTGGAAATAATTGGAAATAAATTATTGATTCTGAGATATAAATTCAAAGCTATCGTCCTCGTGATTTCCTCAAAAGAATGCTTGTAGAAAAGTTGAAGAGTTTTAAAACAGTACCACAAAATCCTCCCAATTTACTGAAAGGATTGATGAAACAATATGTTCTGTATTCCCAGGCCAGCACAGTCCTGATTATACTCAGTTGGTTCCATTGAGCAAGCCAGGTCATTTGTACTGTAAATTGGTTTCTCAGAGACTGGAGAAGAGAGTTTTTCCAAGATTTCCTGGACCAATTGAGCATGTATTTTGCATTTAAAATTGATCTAAAGGGCTTGTCCCACTTGGCGATTTTTTTTTTTGGCGAATGCCGCGTCATATCGGTGTTGCCAAAATATTTCGAACATTTCAAAATCCAGCGGCGACAAAAAAAATGTGGCGACACTTAAAAACACCGTGCGTCAATACGTCATCATGCCACAAATTTATTCGGTGACCTAATACATCAGTCAATGATGCCATTAGTCGCCGAAAAAATCGCCAAGTGGGACAGGCCCTTAAATTACATTGTTACATTGTTACAAAGTTTCATCATTATTTACCTTGTTCTAACTGATCTTAAAATCTTTAATAAAAGATAATGGAAGAGAATGGGTTAATTAGGGGCAGTTAGTATATGGCTTTTCACACATCAGGTCATGTCTTACTAACTTAATGGAGCTTTAGGTGACAAAACTGATTGATGAGGGTAGGGCAGTGGATGTGTGTACATGGATTTCAGTAAAGCACTGTTCTAGACCGAGTGCGGACCCGTTGGGCCCGTCCTCAAAGGCAATATTCCACCACTGACTCAAAGCCCCCAACTGCGCAGATGCGGCTGATAGATTCCCGTTGTGTCGCCAGAGATCCCCATTGTAGCGTGCGTCACGGAATCCCTCCGCCAACTGCGCAGGCGCGGCCGGTGCAAGTTACTGGGAGCGCGACTGGGTTGAATGTTACAAGGTTTTTAGTAAAGTTCAAAATGGCAATAATCACGTTCGGAAAATATAAGATCAATGTGAATGCATCTCACTCTCCCTCTTCAGTCCCCTATTCCCATCTCCATTATCCTCCCTCTCCTCACCCTCCACCAACCCTCCTCTGCTTCCTCCCCTCACCCTCTCCCTCTTCCCCCTCCCCATCCTCCATTATAACTTGCCACCAGCTTCCTACCCCTATCCTCGCTTCAATTCCCCTTCATCACCCCATCCCCCCCTCTCCCCCCCTCCACTCACCCTCCCCTCCTCTTCACTCCACCCTTTCTTCCTCCCCCCCCCCCCCCCCCCCTACCCCACCACCACCCTACCCCACCTCTCCCTCCCCTCACCCCTACCCCACCTATCCCTCCTCTTTACCCTACCGTCAGTCACGAGTCCCTCCCTCTCTCCATAACCCCTCTCCCCTCCTTAGTCCTCGCCTTCCACCATCCCACCCCCACACCCCCTCACCTCCCTCACTGCTTCTCTCACCTCTACCCACCCCTACTTCCCCCTCCGACCACCTCTACCTCTACCACCCCCCCACTCTTGTCCTCGCCTCCCCCACTCCCTCACCTCCCCCCCCCATCCCACCCCCCCACTCGACCCTCCTCACCTCCCTCACTGCAATCCTCTCCTCTAATCCCCCACTCCCTAACTTCCCCCACTCCACACCTCCTCCTCTAACCCCCATTCTTGCTCCTCACACCCTCCCCCACACCTCACCTCCCCCCTATCCCACACCCCCACTCTCCCTCCCCCCCACTCACCCTCTCACCCTCCCCCCCACTGCACTCCTCTCCCTCTCACTCACCGCACATCCCCACCTCCCCTCCTCTATCCCCCATCCATCTCCCCACTCTTTCCATTCACCTACCCCACAATTCCTCCCTCCGCCTACCCTCCTCCTCTCCCTCTATTCCCCTGTCTGCTCCCCCACTCCTCACCTCCCCCGCCCCCAGTTACCCTCCCCCCACTCCCCCGAACAGTGAAAAACTGCGATGTATTTAAATGAATCCCCCCCGATCCCACCCGCCCACAATGAAAATCACGATGGTTTAAAAAAAGAAATTCTCAACGGAAATCGTGTTTTTTCTTTAAAATAACCGAAACACAATGTTAGCTGTTAATGAAAACAGAAGAATTTGATTAAAACATTTTTTATTAGAATTTAAAAAATCGCGAATTTTTATGTATATGAAATTCGGAATCCATTGTGGCGTCATTGTGGCATCGAACGTGGCTGACTGGCAGGGCAAGTGGAAACGTTTTTTTTAAAGTGGTTTTTGTAAAGTTTAAAATGTCTTAGTCAATTACTTGTTTCATTTTTACATCACAGGACAATGGTGAGTAAGGTGGGCCGTCCCCGAAGTCAATATTCCAATACTGACCCATAGGTCCCAACTGCGCAGGCGTGGCTGACGGGTTCCCGTTATGACGCCAGAGATCCCCGTTGTGACGCCAGTCACGGCAACCCTCCCCAAACTGCGCAGGCGCGGTCGGCATGTGGGAGCGTGACTGCAGTTCCCTCCCCTCCCTCTATGCCCCCCCATCTCCCCCACACTTTCCTCACCTCCCCCCATCGCACCTCCCGGGAGTAAGTGGCAATAACCTGTAAATTATAAGATCAATGTGAATGCATCTCACACTCACAGTCCCCTATTCCCCTCCTCGATTATCATCCCCATTCCCCACTTTCCACCAACCCTCCCTGCTTCCTCCCCTCACCCCTCCCTCCCCTCACCCCCTCCCTCCCCTCCTCCCTCTTCCTCTTCCCACGCCCCTCCTCCATTACCTCTTCCTGCCCCAATCCTCCACCATCCCCTCAGCCCCAGCATTCATTCCCCTCCCTTCACCCCCTCTTTTCTCTTCTCTCCAAATCCCCTCCCCACTCCCTCCCTCCATTCCCCTACCCTCAGTCCATTCCCATCCCTCCATACCCATCTACACTCCTTATATACCCCTCCTATTCCCTGCTCCCCACTCCTCCCCTCCCCATCCCACTTTCCCTCCTCAACTCCCCACTGCCCTCCTCTCCCTCTATCCCCCACTGCCCCTTCTCTCCCTCCACTCCCCTTCCTCCCCCACCCTCCTCACTTTCCCCTCCCTCTCCTTCCCTACCCCCCCTCTCCCTCTATCCCTCTGCTCCCCCGCTCTTCACCTTCCCTATCCCATCCCACCACAATGAAAATTGCAATGTTTTTAAAAAAAAAATGAAACCTCCTCCCATCCAACCACCCTACAATGAAAATCGCAATGTTTAAAAAAAAATCTCTCTCGTCTCTCTCGTCTGTGTCTCTCTGTCTCGCTCTCTGTCGCTCTGTGTGTGTGTGTGTGTGTGTGTGTGTGTTCTCTCTCTCTCTCTCTCTCTCTCTCTCTCTCTCTCTCTCTGTCTGTCTCTCTGTGTCTCTCTCTCTGTCAGAGAGACAGAGACGGAGAGAGAGAGAGAGAGAGAGAGAGAGAGAGAGACACAGAGAGACAGGCCCCATGGGAAGACCGATAGATTTCATAAAGACCCGATGGAAAGATTTTCAAGAATTTCATTGTCCTTTCTGGGACACATGACAATAAACTCTCTTGAATCTTGAGATTTCATAAAGACAGATTAGTTAGTAAATTTGCAGATTCCACCAAGATTGCTAGGGTCGCAGACTATGAAGAAGGCAAAGTATGTTGCATCTACAGAATTGGACGGAGAAATGACAGATGGAGTTTGATCAGAGGAAATGTGAGATGCTGCACTTTTGGAGATCAAATGTAAGGGGAAAATATTCCCAATTAATGGTGTGCCCCTTAACAGCATTGATGTAAAACGGGATCTTGGGGTCCACGTCTATAACTCACTGAAAGTGGCTAAATAAGTAGATAGAGTGGGAGGCAAAGAGTGGTGCAGCAGTAGAGTTGTTGCCTTACAGTGTCAGAGACCTGGGTTCGATACTTACTATGGGTGCTGCCTGTACACAGTTTGTACATTCTCCCTGTGATTGTGTGGGTTTTCTCCGAGTGCTCCAAGTATCCTCCCACCCACCAAGGACAGGGGTTGTAGGCTTCGATAAATTGTAAATTCTTCCTAGTGTGTAGGATGGTGGTAGTGTATGGGACGGCACAGACACAGTGGTCTGATGGGCCTATTTCCAAGCTGTACCTCAAGTCTAAAGAGGTAGTGTCGGCATAAGGTATGCTTGTTTTCATAGCTTTGAGTATAAAAGTCAGGAAATCATAATGCAGCATTATAAGGGTTTGGGTAGGCCGCATTATGGAGTATTGCAGGTAGTTCTGGTTGCCCCATTACAGGAAGGATGTGGAGGGTTTGGAAAGGGTGCAGAGAAGGCTTACCAGAATGGTGCATGGATTAAGGGGCATTAGCTACAGGGTGGTTGGACAAACTTGGATTATTTTCTCTGGAATGCTGGAGGTTGTGAGGAGACCTGATTGAAGTAGGTCAAATTAGGAGGCAGTGATAGTGTGGGCAGCCAGAACCCCTTTCCCTGGATGGATAAATCAAATTAGGGGCAGCATGGTTGCTCAGTGATAGAATTGCGACTTTACAGTGCCAGAGACCCGTGTTCATTCCTGACCATGGGTACTGTAGCTATGGGTTTGTAGGCATAATTGTATAATTGTAAGTGGTCCCTGGTGTGTGTAGGATAGTGTTAGTGTGTGCAGGAATTGCTGGTCGGCATGGACAGTGGGCTGAAGGGCCCATTTCCACACTGTATCTCAAAACAAATGAAACTACAAACTAGGGGCATAGCTTTATGGTTAGAGGGGTTTAAGTTTGAAGGAGCCTAGAGCAAGGGGGGCCCTTTGGGTCCCGTCCCTTCAACGCGCCATTGCGGGGGGAGAGGGGGGGTGGGGGGGGGGGGGCGCGCTTCGGACACACACACACACACACACACACACACACACACACACACACACACACACACACACACACACACACACACACACACACACACCTTTTACCCCCATCCTCGCCCTATCCACTCACGCCCAACCCCCAACTGAGCAGGCGCGGCTAGAGGAGGGGGGGTAAAGGGGTAAAGATTGAGGGGTTGGGGGGGGTGGGGGCGCGGCATCACAGGGAATGGGCTGGTTCCCAAACACAATACTCCACCACTCACCCACAGGTCCCAATATTCACCACTCCCTAGAGAGGGAAGGGGGGTGGGCAGAGAGGGAGGGAAGACCCCCTCTCCTGTCCCCTCCCTCCTGTCCCCCCCCTCCACTCCCCACCTCTCTCCCCACCTCTCTCTCCCCCACCTCTCTCTCCCCCACCCCCGCCCCCTCTCTCTCTCTCGCTCTCTCTCTGCCTCTCTCTCTCTCTCTCTCTTCATCTCTCTATCTCATCGTCTCTCTCTCTCGCTCTCCTCTCTCTTCGCTCTCTCTCTCGCTCTCTCTCTCGCTCTCTCTCTCGCTCTTCTACGCTCTCTCTCTCGATCTCTCTCTGCTCTCTCAGCGCTCTCTCTCGCTCTCTCTCTCGCTCTCTCTCTCGCTCTCTCTCTCGCTCTCGCTCTCCAGCTCTCGCTCTCTCTCTGCTCTCTCTCTCGCGCTCCTCCGCTCTCGCTCTCTCTCTCGCTTTTCGAGAGCTCTCGACCCTCTCTCTCTCTCTCTCCGACCCCTCCTCTCTCTCTCGAGAAACTTCCACCTCTCCTCTCTCTCTCGCTCGGCTCTCTCTCTCTCTCTCTCGCCTCTCTCTCTCTCTCATCTCTCTCCACCCCTCTCCTCCCCTCCCTCCTGCCCCGGGGAGTGGGTAAAGAGGGAGGGGGTAGAGGCTAGGATGCGGCCGGCGGGACCAGAGCGAGGCCCGGAGAGATCTGAGGACGGTGAAAAGCAGTGGAGGGACAGCCGATCGTGCCTCCGCGGGGGTAAGCTCGCCCACCAGCGTGACAGACGATCGGGCAGGGGAGACGAGAGGAGTTCGCCCCATGTGATGGCCGCCACGGCCACTTTTCCATTGCGCTTGTTCGCGCCCGCGCTGCGATAACGACCGCCGCCGCCATGTTGTAGAACCTGAAGGAGCCCAGCGGAGCACGCAGCACGACTTGAGCACGTGTTCAACAGCTTCAATCAAGAGCCTTGGGGGGAGGGTGGCTGGGCCAAGCAACTCGCAGCTCGTGGAAAACAGTAGGGCTGCATGTTGAAAATCCTGTGCGGCTTGCCGCGAGGAGCAGAGGAATTGTGACATCATCTAGCTCGCTTTTTCAGCACGTTGGATTTTTAAAAGATGTCAGATTGGTGAACAATTTTTGTAAAAAACTCGGGAAATAATAAATCAACTTTTCAGATGAGGGGATTTTTGAGATCATGAGGTAAATCTCTTCCGGAATATGTAAAAATTTCACCGTTACCGCGTCGTGTTTTCGAGGAGATGTGAATCAAAGAAAAAGTGGAAGCAAGCAAGCAACCCACAAGTAAACATCCAAGATCAGTTTTATAATATAAACTAGACCAAGTGCCAACAGTGATGAGAAGGTTCAGCACGTGATCCTATAGCGGAACGGAGCTGTAGAATCATTGTTCTGCAGAACCTTTGAGGAGAAGGTTCAGCGCGTGAGGAGTCGCTTGCCCCGAGATCTGTAGAACAAAGAAGCTATAGCGGAATGGAGCTGTAGAATCTTTGTTCTGCAGAACTTTCTCGATCTTTCTGCGTCTTTAATCCACAGCGGTAGGGGTGCAAAACTTGAGTTTTGTGAACAATTTAAATCAAAATCTGGGGAAATAATTGACCAAGGGATGGATTTCTGTACTCGTAAGTTAAATCCCTACCGTTATTGTAAAAATCACCGTGTTTTGCATCTGGTTTTCGAGGAGAAACGTTTCAAAGGCACAATGACGCGCACACACACACACACACACACACACACACACACACACACACACACACACAACACACACACACACACACACACACACACACACACACACACACACACACACACACACACACACACAGATGTGCAGGGCAACTTTTTTTAAATGGAGGTGGCGAGTGCTTTGAAGGAGCTGCTGGGGGTGGTAGTTGAGACAGATACTACAGTGGTATTAACTTACTTTGTTGTATAAAGTAACAGTTAATTGTCATTTTTTTGTAATTGGATGAACCAAACCAGATGAATATTGCTTTAGAATCTATACTGTGCATGTAGTTTGTGCTATTAGTAATTGAGGAATAATATATCCTTTGATATAAGTAATGACAGTTTTCCATTTCGCTTTGTTTGCATTTAGTTCATTTCAAGCTAAAGTTGTAGTAGGAACTTTGCTTTAGACTGCTATTGACAGTTTGATGCAACAAAGCTGCTTCAAACCTAAATAAGGTATAGATTGGCAGTCTAAGCATTTAGAAATACTTTAAAATGTAGAGAAATAGAGCGTGGAAACAGCTCTATTCGGCCCACTGTGTCGACCAATGATCACCCTCGGTACTAGAGATGCAGTGTGTGTGATCAACAAATGCCACTTGCCAAACCTTCTTTGAATGCCATTCATGCATCCTCAGCCACAAATAGGAACTTTCCTTCACTGCCATTTGGCCTGAACCTTGAACGACTAATGAACTGTTTGAAATGCTTTCATCACAAGCGGTGTGTAGCTTGCGATGCAAGTGCTCAAGTTCAAGAATGCAGCTCCACACTGCCCTCTTAAGGTCAGTCAGAGGTTGATAATAAATGTTGATGAATTTGAAACAAAATTGAAACCATTCAAACATCAAAACTAGTTTCCATCTTTTATGTTAATATTTTTTCAGTAATTCATATTAAATTAACAAAATATTCAGATTTTAAATGGATGATGTAATTAAAATTAATCCAATGCACAGAGGTTAAATTATATTTAAACATATTGCAGATGGTTCAGATTCCAGAGATAAACCAAAACTGTACCGTTTACAACTGAATGTAACTGATGTTGGCACTGAAAAGTCTGATGAGAACTCCATTCAGGTAAAAAATAATTTTCTGTACCGTTCTCAATAAAAGCATCTAAAAGAACTGTGAATGTATTTTTAATTGACCTATATTTGGACTTGTAATAACCACTTTAAATTGTTTTCTAGGAATTCAAATCCAATCCCGTAATATTGGTGGGGGTGGGGGAAGGTAGTTTCATGTGTGCGCTCCACTATTCCACGAGTAACCTTTTGTTGAAAGGGAACTGGAATTTAGAAATAAGGAAGTATTCTGCACCTGGAGTTTTGGGCTCAATTTTGAACTCTTTTTTAAAGAAAAACGGGCATTCTCACATTGGTGACAGTCAAAGAGATTCATCAGGCTAATTCATGGGATGAAATGCGATCAGTGTCCTATTATAAGTGCCTCATAAATTGGATTGATATATTTTGGAGTGGAGAAAAATGAAGGCTGATCGGATTGAAGTACAAGATTCTCAGAGCAAGATGGTCCGATGTTCCCATAATAGGGGAGTGTCAAATGAGGGAACATAGTTGCAAGTAAAGGGGATGATTTTCAAAAACAACAATTATTTTACTGCAGATGGCAGATTTAACTTTTGTGCGTGAATAAATTTCACTTTGCTTTTGTAGCTCTTTGGTCCAGGAATTCAATCTCATCATTGTGATCTTACCAATATGGATGGAATAGTAACAGTTACCCCTCGCAGCTTTGATGCTGAAACCTATGTTGATGGCCAACATATTACTGAAACAGTCATGTTGCAAAGTGGTATGAACATCCAGTTTGGGTCATCGCATGTGTTCAAGTTTGTGGATCCTACTCAGAATCATATGACCAAGAGACCCATGGAGGCAGGACCCATGGTCAAGGGCCAGAAAATTAAATCTGGGTATGTTATTTTTGTTTAGTCAGTTTAACATAAGCTTATTGGCCGGTTTTAATTGGGAGATATTTGCTAAATGTATGTTGAAGCTGTTAGAATATCATATGATTGCATCTAAGTGCACGTGTTAACTTTAGAATGCCAATTTTTGTAAAAAGTATTAAATAGCCTTAACCTCATAATTTTCTTGCTGCATATGTTTTTCTCAATCATAACTAAGTAAATATATAAAAGGAGTATGTGACTAAAAGTTTCTCTATATACATTCCTTCATACTGAGATTTCCTCAAGTAGTCCAAACCTTCTAACTGCAAAGTCCTGAAATTGGCAGCCAGTCCTGTCGATCCTCAATTGAACTTTGAAATGTTAATCTTGCATCTATGAAGTACTAAGTATGTGAAATCGCTGTTATTTACTGAGAGGCATTGGTCTGTCTGTCATACAATTAGCCCCATCAGATTAATTGCTGATGTAATTCTGTTGGTAAACAGAACAACCTTAAAAAGATGCTTTGATCTGGGACCTGGAGCAATTTAAAAGCTTCTTTCGAGCTGAACTATTACCTTTAAATTCTGATTGTGCTAACATTCGTTGGATCTGAAGTGCCTGCCTTTTAATGGCACTGCCTATGAATGTGTGTGTTTATTTTACACTAAGCTTACAGTTCAGGTGAATGTCTTGTGGGCATAAAAAAAGATTTAAATGTTTTTGGATTATATCTTCACATTATGAATTTGATATTTATCATGACAAACTATTTTTAAGGTGCTAAGAATTTACAGTCATTCACAAGACGTGCTTTCACTCACATTTTTGGTTCCGTGGCCAAAAGTCAGGTTTGGAGGCATTCATGAAATTTTACTTGCAGGATCCAAGTGGCATGGTAATTGTTCTTAATGGTATTCCACCTGATATGCTGTCTTCTGCTACCAGTTGCAGGAAAATAAATCAGTTTCTGATGTGATTTTTCTTGAAATGGGCTTGCTTAAATTGGTACTCGAACATTTCTTAATGCAACCCAAATATTGTCACCCGTCGTTCTAAAAGCACAATATTCACTCTGCAGTTGCCCACACCCACTGTGAAAACCAAACTCACCCCCATAATATAATTCCCCAGGGAGCTTCTCAGAATTGACACGGCTGTTTCCAAGTTAATAATTTTATGAAGTAAAATGTAAGCCAAGTGGTTGATCATTATAATTATCACTAATTTGATGGTATTTTGTGCAAGTAGCATAGTATTTGAAATATGATCCATGTGCTTCCCCAAACCAGAATTTCATTCAAACACTGGTCTTAGTGACGCATCTGGTAGAGCTACTGCCTCGGTGTCAGAGACCTGGGTTTGATCCTGAGCTTGGGTACTGTCTGCGTGGGGTTTGCACATTCTCCCTCTGACCATGTGGGTTTCCACCCACATCCCAAAGACACGAGGGGTTTGTAGGTTAACTGCCCTCTGTAAATTGCCCTCAGTGTGTAGAGAATGGATGCAAAAGTGGGATATTGTAGAACTAGTGTGAATAGGTGATCGATGGTCGGCATGGACATGCTGGGGTGAGGGCCTGTTTCCATGCTGTACCACGAGTGAGAGCCTCATCTGTAATGGAAAGGGGATCCCCCGTTTCCTAAAGAATGAGGACATTTCTGATGACCTGGTATGGAACACCTCATCTTGGGTGCAAATGTGGCTTAGATGGAGGAATTGGGAGTAGGGAATAGAGTCTTTTCAGGAAGCAAGGTGGAAAGAAGTGTAGTCTAGATAGCTATGGGGGTCAGTGGGTTTATAATAGATGTCAGTCGATAGTCTGTCTCCTGTGATGGAGACAAAGAGATCTAGAAACGGTAGGGAGATGTCGGAGATGGTCCAAGTGAATAATGGCTTCTTTGACTTTCATTGGAACAGCTTTGGTTCTCATGGATAGACTGGAGGAAAGACTAGGTGCTAAAAGCTCTCTTATACCTGCATTAAGGAGGCAATTAAACAACATGAACAATTACAAACACCTGTGAAGCCACGTGTCCCAAACCTTATGGTGCCCTGAAATTTGGGGGGGGGGGGGGGGGGTGGGGGGGGTGGGGGGGAGGGGGTCTATGTTTAAACACAGCTGTAATTTCTACATGGTAAAACCAAAATGTATAAAAATACCCTTTAATAAAATCTGACAATGTGCACTTTAACCACATGAGAATTTTTTCTATTACAAATCTCAAATTGTGGCGTACAGAGGCAAATAACTAAATTGTAGGTCTTTATCCCAAACATTATGGAGGGCACTGTATTTCGCTTGGGTTGCTTACACCCCAGCGGTATGAACATTGACTTCTCTAACTTCATGTAGCCCTCTCCCTTCCCAGTTCTTCAACCAGTCATACTGTCTCTGACTACATTTTATCTCTGTAACACCCACTCCCCTGACATCAGTCTGAAGAAGGGTCTCGTCCGAAAACATCACCCATTCCTTCTCTCCAGAGATACTGCCTGTCCTGCTGAGTTATTCCAGCATTTTGTATCTATCTTAAATATATTGTACAATCCTGGTTAATGTAGTTTATTATTTCTAGGTCTTGTTATTTATCTGATGTACCATTATACTGTAATTGGAAAAAAATTGCAATAGAGAATTAAGTTGAAGAATGTTTCTGAATCTTAATTACTGTGATTTATAGGCAAGGGTCTAGAAGTGTCCAGGAAACTACATTTGATATTGACGGAGACATTCACAGTGGTATATCATTACCAATAAGCAAGGTATTTAAATTTTTACTTTTGAAATTAAAGCTCCTGTTTCTAATTTTTATGAAATCCAGTTGCAAAAAATATGTTTTTCTTAATCATTATAGTTTTCTACTTTATACACTGCTTATAATGTTGCCTGTATTATCATAACAAATTTACATTTTCTTTACCACCCATGTCAGAAGATGATTAGATTTGTGTTAAAGAAAGTTCCTTGCTTAATGTGACATCATACCCTAAATACAATATCCACTTTGTCGGTTCTGCAAGTCCTACAAGTTACGGTCCTACAGCACAGAAACAGGCTCTTTGGCCCAACTTGTACAGTGCATTCAGAAAGTATTCAGACCCCTTCACCTTTTCCACATTTTGTTACGTTACAGCCTTATTTTAAAATGGATTAAATTCCTTTTTTATCATCAATCTACACACAATGCCCCAGAATGAAGAAGCAAAAACAGGTGTTCAGAAATTTTTGCAAAGTAATTAAAAATAAATCACTGAAATATATTTACTTAAGTATTCAGACCCTTTGCTATGACACTCAAAATTGAGCTTGGGCTCATCCTGTTTCCATTGATTATCCTTGAGTTTCTACAACTTGATTGGAGACCAGTGGTAAATTAAATTGTATTGGACATGATTTGGAAAGGCACACACCTGTCTATATAAGGTCCCACAGTTGGCAGTGCATGTCAGAGCAAAAACCAAGCCATGAAGACGAAGGAATTGTCCGTGGATCTCCAAGACAGGATTGTGTTGAGACAGATCGTTTTGGTTGGTGGGGGTGCTGCGAGACGGCTGCCCTGCCAGCAGCCTGTTAGTCATTTTTACTTTTTTTGTTTTTTTTAGTATATCCAAATGTGTGTTATAACAGGGCTCTCACTTAACTTTTTCCCTGTTGCCAGCCGGGCAACCTAGGTAGCTTTTTAGGTTGCCAAATGACAGTTTAGGTGGTCACTTAAGACGGTTTACATGACCCGTGCGATAATGTGCTCGGACGAAGTGTGTAGTTACCAGTCGGAATTATGCTAAATGAAGCAATCACATATTATTTATGCTTCAAATAAAGTCACAAACTAAACATATTCACCAATCAAGACATGATATATACCACAATGACATGCAGCAAAATTATAATACAGTATCTCTACTCTTCTTACACATTGCAATTAATGCAATTTCTATTAGTTCTTTCCACTTCCAAACAGAAATGTGGTTGGATTATTTGGCGTATGGTCAACTTGTGTCAATAAATCCTGGACCATGGGAACATATATACTTAACCATGTACACTGCAGATTGATGCAAGC